>CM076574.1:690927991-691367714 GCA_034641835.2 Pinus albicaulis
TTAACTAGTTTTATTTCTTTGTAATTTGATGATTGTAGAACTAGTTTTCAAAGCTTTATTTCAGATTGTTTAATGATTCATGCATAGTGATTGATGTCATTAGTTTATAACTTATTCATCACTTTATCAAGTTGGAAAAACAAATGTATCAAGTTGAGCATCCCTTCTATGAAAATGATGAATTAAAGTTGGTTTCTTTTGTTTGTGTGCAAGCAGTTTCTTGTTGAGATTTTTGATATTAAGATGAATGAATTATAATGGAACACTTTACATGTCTCTTAAGTTAAGAGCTTCTTTCATTCATAATTTATCCATATTAAGTTCTTGGTTTTAATCTCTGATTCATTAAGTGGTAATTGAGGTGAAAATGAATTTCTTGAGTCAAGAACCATTTCAATATTATTCCTCTTTTTAAACTAATTGAGTTAGAGTTGTAGAATGTATTAATTTTAGCATATCTTTCAAGGTTGATTATATCTGATCTTCACATATAGTGATCTTGCCTCAAAGCATAAACAACCCGGATTGATAATAAATAATTGTGTTAGTTTAGGTACATAAATTAGCTCAACATTTTGGCGCCGTTGCCGGGGAGGCAAATATCGGCATAGTCAATAGAGAGAAAAAAATAAAAAAAAACACAAAAACAGTAGTTACACTTTTTAGTTATGTTTCTTTATGCCTAGACATAGAGATCCTCATGGTAGATTTATTAAAAACCCCCCACAAATAGAGATAGGATCATCAAACACCCCAGTTACTGGTAATCCAATCATTGAGGAATTAGCAGAAAAACAAAGAAGTGGACAAAGATTAACTTTGATTGAGAAACAAACTTTGTTAGCTTGGGAAGCAAAGAAAAAACAATCTTCAACTTCTGGAAAACAAAAAGAAATTATCAAAGGAAAACAATCTTTATTTCCATCCATAAATCCTCTTATCTTTGACCAACCTGAAACTCCACTTAAAATTGAAACAAATCAACCAATGGCAGAAGAAGGACATGGATTTGTTATTCTCACTCCTGAACAACAAGCTCAATATGAAAGACAACAAGCGGAATGGAGAAGAAAGAGAGAGGAAGATGCAAAACAAGAAAATGATAGAAAAATAAAAAATGATCAGAAAAGACAAGAAGATGAGACTACCTTTGGCTTTCCAATAATTGACACAAGTGCAATATTAGGAGAAGAAGTGAAAATGAAAAATATGCCACCTTCTGTATTGCCAAATTTTTATGGAATGTCAACAGAAGATCCTGATTCATTTATGTTTGAATTTGATATTCTATGTAGAACATATGGATATACTGATGACATCCATAAACTTCGTCTTTTCCCTGCAACATTAAAAGCAGCAGCCTTGAAATGGTTTATGGGTTTAGGAGAACATACAATAACTTCTTGGGATGATATGAGATCAGTCTTCCTTAAAAAACATCAAGCTTATTGCAGATCTAGAGATTCAAAGGAAGATATTTTTAGAATGACACAACAAGAAGATGAAAGTCTAGAAGAATATTTGGAAAGATTTTTGTATAATCTACAGAAATCTAAAAAACACTCTCTAAATCAAGAAACCATTCGAACAATCTTTCTCAAGGGTATAAGGGATGAATACCTTGACATTTTGAATGTGATGGGTAAAGGAGATATCTCAAACCTACCATTCGAAGAAATTGTTGACTTATGTCAAAAATATTCTAGAGGAAGAGCAAAAACAGGAAGAAGAGAAGTAAGTTCAAAAGCAGCAAAGTCAGCTGCAGGAGGGATAACACGAGATGAAATAGGAAGTTTATTGGAAAATTTCAAAACAGATCTTTTAAGTACATTAGGGACACAAGTAGATGTGCTAAAGGCAAATAAGAGGAAAGAAGAACAAGACCAAGCTTTAGCAATCTTTTGTCCCAAATGTAGAAACAAACATCCATTAAGAGAATGTCCTTTAGATAGTGTTAAGAGTATTCAGGTTTGTGGTCTTTGTACGGAAAAGCATTCCACAGAAAATTGTTTAAAATTGAAAGAATTACAAATGAATTCAATGGAAGAAGTGCCAGGAATGGAAGGTTTTTATTATGTAGCACCACGAAGACCATGGCAACCTAGAATGCCTCAACAAAATCAGCAACAATTCCCTCAACAAAATTACCTTTATCCACCTCAAAATCCTTGGACACCTCCAATGCCATGGCAAGCTTGGCCTCCACAACAATATCCACAACAACCTGAACAAGGTTGGAGGGGATATGGTTATGGAAACCAGCCACCTCAACAATACCAGCAACAATATCAACAGCCATTTACATATCCGCAATATCCTCAATCCATACCATTTCAACAACAACATTCTGCATATCCACAATCCATGCCATATCCGCAGCAGAATCCTCCACCATTGTTGACCCAACCACAACAGTTGCAGCTACCCACAAATCAGCCCAGACCAACTCAATTACCAGCACAACCAATTGCAAATCCGAATAATAAGGTGGAAAAAGCTGCATATACTGTAGAGGAAGCAACATGTTTTCCCACATATTCAATTCTTCCTCTTAATGAAGTCCATCTAAGGTCTGGAAAAGTGCTTAAAAAGGATTCTCCTCCAATTATAGAAGAACCAACCGAACAAGGAGAATCACCTGAAACATCACAAACTAAGATACAAATTCAGAAAGGACCAAACATTACAACTCAAACACCACCTTATCCTGAAAGGTTAGTGGAACAACAAAAAGAAATAACCCTTCCTGAATTTGATATTTTAGATGAGTTAAAAAATGCTTATGTAAAATTTCCTTTGTTGAAGGCAATTAAAGAAATACCAATATATGCTAAAACAATAAAGGAATTGTGCATTAAGAAATCACAGAAAAAGAAGAAGGATCCTACTACAATTCAAGTCATTGGTAAACTAGCAAGTCTCATGTCTACAGAAACCAAAATAGAAAAATATATTGATCCTGGTATCCCTATGGTTACTATATCAATAAATAATTTCTCAGTACCAAACACATTAATAGACTTGGGAGCAGCTATAAATGTAATGACAATAGAGACCATGAAAACTTTGCATTTGAACAACATTAGATCAACCTCTACAATCATAGAATTGGCAGACAGATCTAAAGTTGTCCCTGAAGGAATATTGGAAGATATTATAGTCTCTTTGGATTCATGGGAGTATCCTGTTGACTTCCTTATTCTGCAACCAAAATCAAATTTGGGAGGACATCCTCTAATCTTAGGCAGACCATGGTTAGCTACTGCTGATGCCTTTATAGGATGCAGATCAGGAAGCATGATTATTTCACATGGAGAAGAAAGGAAACATATTGCTCTTTATTCACCTACACGGTCAACTTCTTTAGAATCAGTACTTGAAGCTCAAGAAAAACAGCAAACTAAATCAGTTTTAAGTATAAATAAATTCTTTGATTTAAGAGAAGAAGAAGAGAATGAAGACTTAATGGATCTTTTCATTTCAGAACCAAGTATTTCAGAGCAGCTTAGAGAAGTGCAATATGAAGCTGCAAATAACCTTTTGAATCAATGTTTTCAGGAAACCTGTACTATTCAAACTTTGCGAAATTCTTTTATAGACATCTTTCTTGTAAACACAATCTCCAATCCCACAATAAAAACAATTGAGGTAAGTCCTGGAAAACATTTAAACATTGGAAATGAGTTGCAATCAGAACAAGAGCAAGAGGTAATTGCATTATTACAGAAATATTCAAAAGCTTTTGCCTGGGATTATACTGACATGCAAGGAATCCATCCTAACACATGTGTCCACCACATCTATACAGATGAACAAATTAAACCTGTAAGACAACCACAAAGACAAATGAATCCTATGATGAAAGAAATAGTGAAAGATGAACTGCAAAAATTGTTAAATGTTGGATTCATCTATCCTATTTCAGATAGTCAATGGGTTTCTCCACTGGTTATTGTTCCAAAGAAAAATGGAAAGTGGAGGATATGTGTGGATTATAGAGAACTAAACAAAGCTACACTCAAAGATCATTTTCCTCTACCATTTATTGATCAAGTGTTAGACTCATTGGCTGGAAAGAAATTCTTCTCTTTCTTAGATGGGTTTAGCGGGTACAACCAGATTAGAATAGCAACAGAAGACCAAGACAAGACAACATTCACTTGCCCATGGGGAACCTATGCGTATAATGTTTTGCCATTCGGTTTATGTAATGCACCTGCAACTTTTCAACGAGCAGTGCTTGCAATTTTTGCTGATCTAATCCATGAATGTGTAGAGGTTTACATGGATGACTTTACAGTTTATGGAAACACATATAATGATTGCTTAAATAATCTTGAAAAAGTGTTGAAACGATGCATTGAAACAAATTTGTCATTAAGCAATGAGAAATGCTATATAATGTTGACAGAAGGAATAGTTCTGGGACACCATATTTCTTCCTCAGGAATTAAAGTGGATCCAGCAAAAATCCAAGTCCTAGTAACCTTAATGTCTCCTACAACACAGAAAGAGGTAAGAAGTTTCTTAGGCTATGCAGGCTATTATAGACGATTCATTGAAAACTTCAGTAAAATAGCCCAACCTCTGTTTAAATTATTAGCAAAAGATATTGAATTTCAATGGACAAATGACTGTCAAAATGCATTTCAAAATCTAAAAGAAAAATTATCAGTTGCACCGATTCTCCGTGGACCAAATTGGTCTTTGCCATTTCATATATCAACTGATGCATCTGATACCGCAATAGGTGCCTCCCTTGGACAGAAAGAGAACTTGTTCAATTATGCAATATACTTTATAAGCAATAATCTAACACCTGCATAATTGAACTATACAGTCACCGAGAAAGAAATGTTAGCCGTTATACATGCAGTAAACAAATTCAGACATTATATAACAGGATATCAAGTTTTCATTCATACAGATCATTCAGCAATCAAATACTTGATGAATAAACCTATAACCAACGGAAGAGTAACAAGATGGTTATTGTTACTGCAAGAATTTAATATCACAATACAAGACCGGCCAGGCAAGGAAAATCAAGTGGCTGACTTTCTGTCCCGCATACATTCACCTAATGATCCAAATCCAGTTGCAGATAACTTTCCCGATGAACATCTGTTTGCTATCACGGTAAAAACACCATGGTTTGCAGACATGGCAAACTATTTATCTTCTGGAAAGTTACCAAACCAATTTACTAAAAAGCAAAGACACAAAATTATTAAAGAAAGTTCCAGGTATAGTTGGGTAAATGGTGATTTATTTTATACTGGTCCAGATTTGATAATTAGAAAATGTGTGCGAGAAGATGAAATATTAGATATTCTAAAGGCATGTCACGATGAACCATGTGGTGGCCATTTTGCAGATAAACGAATAGCATATAAGGTGCTGCAACTGGGCTACTACTGGCCATCCATCTTCAAAGACTCTAAGAAATATGTCAGGCAATGTGACAGTTGCCAAAGAACAGGGAGACCAATCACAAGAGATGAGATGCCGCTGAAGCCACAAGTCCTCATAGAACCATTTGAGCAATGGGTGCTTGACTTTGTTGGACCCATCAATCCATCATCAAATGGAAAGAAGTACATCTTAGTATGTACAGATTATGTAACCAAGTGGGCAGAGGCTAAAGCAGTGAATAGAGCAACAGAAGATATAGTGGTCAACTTTCTTTTTAAAAAAATCTTTGTCAGATATGGAGTACCTAGACAAATTGTAACAGATCAAGGAACACAATTTACATCAAAACTGGTACGAGATCTAACAGAGAAGTACAAGATCAAACACAGAACATCTACACCATATCATCCTCAAGCAAATGGGCAGGCTGAATCAACAAATAAAGTCCTAGAGAATATCATGACAAAAACAGTACAGCTGAACAGAAAAGATTGGTCTGAAAAATTACAAGATGCACTATGGGCCTATAGAATTACATGGAAGAATACAACTGGTTTTAGTCCATACCAGTTAGTATATGGAAAAGAGGCCTTATTACCTATAGAGTTTCAAATACAAACATACAGACTAGCAGCTGAATTAGGACTAGACCTGACAGAAGCACAACAGCAGCGGATCATGGAACTGAATCAGTTAGATGAGCATCGTCAACAAGCCATAGAACATACTACATTGGTGCAACAACAAAGAATGAAGTGGCACGACAGATATATCAAAACAAAGACATTTCGTAAGGGAGATTGGGCATTACTTTTTGATTCCAAGTTCAAAGATTTCAAAGCAAAGTTCACAACACACTGGCTAGGCCCATATGAAATTGATGAAATCTTCGACAATGGAGCAGTCAAAATCAAGACAATTGACCAGGAATCCACCTCCTTTATAGTGAATGGACATAGGCTCAAAGTTTATAATAGGCCTATCAGTAAAGAAGCATTTATGAAACAACTGACAGAAGATACAGAACTGGAAGTCATGGCACACCAAGTTCAGCCATCTTTCAGTCCTGTAGTTGAATAAAAATGAAAAAAAAAAAAAAAACACATAAAAAATATATAAAAAAAAAAACATAAAAAATAATAATTTGTTTGCTAGTGAAAACCAGGCAACTGGCACTATGCAAACATGAATTCATAGGGGAAAATCAAGGCAACTTGGACTCTATGAATTCCTTTTCTTGTTCTACTGTTCTCACATAATTTCAATACCGGTACTCTCCATCAACAATTGACTTGAGGACAAGTCATATCTTAAACAAGGGGGAGACTTGTATTAGATCTTTAGCTGAAAAGCTGAAGTATAGAAGGAACTTGTATTGTCAGCAGAGGGACCTGAAAAAAGGAAATCAATACAGAGGGACTTGAGAGACCTGCCAATGTCAAAACAACATGTGCATATTATGTAAGCAGTGCAGAGGGACCTGAAACAAAGAATCATTACAAAGGGACCTGATTTTCAATTCAAGAACCAGAGCATGAAGAACAAGGAGCAGCAATAAAATTCACTTTTTGATTCATCTACAAAATATGACTTCATTCCACCTATACAAACATCATCCAGGGAAGTATATGTATAGTCATTTTGTGCTTGAAATTCAAATTTTCTTAGGAATTTTTAGTTTTTGTTAAGTTAAAGTTAGTACCTGAGGATATTCAATATTCCCTATACATATCCTATATTCAATATTCCCTATACATATCCTATCTTCATAATACCCTATACATATTCCATTTCATTCATATACACATTTCTTATACATATTCCCTATAATCCTAAGTATTTTTCTTGAGCAAAAGACCAAGCTAGGACAACTCTTTCCACCTGCATACATAAATCAAGCATTAGTATGGAGATGATTTTAAATATGACCTAAGATGGTCATTTTAAAATCATAAAGATATGCATAAAAAAAAGAAGAAGCAAAACAAATAATGCGCTATACAAAAACTATATACCATAAATGTAAACAAGGAATGTGTTAAAAACCATATAAGAATTGAGCGCAAAGGACATAAGGTCAATACGCACAAGAGATAAGGTTAATGGCATATAATCAACGTGCATATGGTATAAACATAGGCAAAGGTATATGGCGCATATAAAATGAAGGACGAGCATAATGGTTATGATCTGGTTGACAGGCTTGACAGGGTATGATGATAATTGCACAGGAGTATCATTACACATATGAACGCACGGTGGAGGTAATAAGTTTATGCAGAAGGTGGAATGATACGGGTATATCATTCAAAGTGAAATGTGTTGAAACGTGCATATCATATCAACACGACAATGGAAATTAGCGTGCGCGGTGGTTTGATAACACAGCCATGTAATTCAAACATAGCGTGCACGGTGGTGTGATAACACAGCCATGTCATTCAAACATAGCGTGCGCAGGTGGTGGTGTACGTGTATATAATTCAAACATAAAACAAGGCGGTGGTATCCTCATGACACAGTCGGTCGACTGGTCAAAGAGGACAGCCATACCAACCTCACATCATAACGCCAACAGGCACGGTACAACCATGAACTCGGTCAATTCATGACCGTTTCAACCTCATTCCTCATTGCCAGAGCTCAGAAGGAAGGCGTCTGAAACAAAACATTAATCCGGAGAGAAGAGAAGGCGTTTTGAAGCAGCGGAATAGTGAAAATCGCTCCGGGGAAAGCAAGAAGGCGGATTTAAGGAAAGAAATTGCTCCGGGTTCGACAATCAGAGATCACAGATTTCCAGGATTGAGTCAGGTAACAAGTGAAGTTCATTAACACTCAGTGATTATGGAATATTGTTTGACATTAATTTTTGGATCATGTATTTTGACACCAGCTCAGTTAACCGAAACAATAGGGATTTGGAGCGCCCGGTTACACTCCACGCGCTCGTTGACAGTCAGGTAACTTCAAACCCGTGATTATCTCCAGATCGACAGCACTTAAGGATTGAGTGATAGATTTCGATGCGCAGCATTGTGAGGAAAATTCGTTGCATGAGTAACACGTTTTAATTGAAGTAGTATGGCGGAGGGTTGTTGAATTGCGCACAAAGCCGTGTTCCTCTGAGTGAACTATGCGCACCAATATTTTCACAAACAGTTAGCGTGTAAACGAAAAAACGCCATAAAACATTTAATGCCACTGCGTTTTGTTTTGACAGGGATCGAATGCCTAATGGTCACATTGAATTATGGTTGAAAAAGAGAGTCGGGTTCGTTGAAGCCATGTTGAGGCCGAGAGCTTGTTGCATAGTTGCATTTGTATGATGAGTCTGCACGAAATTTTTGTTTGCAAACACCTTTGCTTAAGTCGAAAACAGTGCGAAAAATTTCGATTAGGCCGAGAGCACTCTCTAATTTTTTTATTTTTATATATACACAAGTAAATCATGTTTGTGTGATTTGTGATACTGTGTGTGTATTTAATTTAAAAAAAACAGAGACCAGTGTATTAACAAAAGTATACAGGTGTTGCTTGTATTCAACAGGGAATTCAGAAGAGTGTTATTGCAAGGGAATATATCAGAGGTTAAAAGTGCAGAGTTGAGTTGAGTCAGAAGAGGAAGGTAAGCTTCTTTGCTTACTGAATTTCATTTTAAAAAAATAGTCATAATTTTTATTAAAATGAAGTTAGTAACAGCAGAAGCCTACATTGATTGGTTTACAGAAACAATGGCAAACAGGGTAGAGCCAAAATTTCAAATAGAAAGCTGGGGAAAAGAGACCATAGAAAAACTCTATCAGGGAGGAATGATAGGCTTTCTACAGAAATTTAATGGCCATTCTGAGGAGATAACCAAAGATTTTATAAAGAATTTCAATCAAGACCAAACTCGAATAGGAGAAATCATTGTTCCAGTAACCCAAGAATACTTGTCCAAAGCCTTAGATTTGCCAATGTTAGGAGAGAAGTATTACAAAGGGCTACATTTCAAGGAAAAAGCATGGACTTTCTTCCTTGAGAAAAACCAGAAGGGAACATTTGATAGGACAAAAGGTATACCCAGGGAATGGTTTAATGAGCCATGGAGAGAATTGGTCTTGATTATTCAAAAGTTTTTGACTTGTGACCGAGGATATAGTGTTGCCCATTTATATCATGTTAAACTTCTACAGCACATTAAGGGGGAAGATAGGATTAATTTACCTTATTTCCTATATAAAAGTCTCTTAAGAATGATTGAAACAGCAAGACATGAAAACAGGCTTAAGGCAGGACAAATGTATCATCAAGGATTGATTAAAACCCTAGTTGAGTATCAAGTAAGATTGCAGGGCATAGTGTGGAGAGAATTCATGATTAAAAATCATTTTACTGAACAGATTACAGAGGTGCAAGAGAAAACAGAGCAAGAAAGTAAAGGAGTGATGAATTCACCTTTGTATCCTAGAACAAGAGCCAAACAGCAAAATAACATGGCCATGGATTATGAAATATATGTGATGTCTATTCCCAAAAGATTTACAAATAAAAGTCCCATCAATTTAGACAGGGAAGAAGAAACATATTTTCCAAGACCACAAGAAGAAAATAACATTCCACAAGAAGAATTTGATAGGGATTCTGCCTATGATGATGAAGCAGCTGCATCATTAATGAAAACAACTCATGATTTTGAAAAAGAAATTAATGATGGGAAAATCAGGGATTTAACTGATCAATTAGAAATTAGTAAAATTGTGGAAAAATAGTTAAAAGAGGAGAACAAAGCAAACAGGAAAGAAAATGCTAAATTGATCAAAACAAATGAAAAATTGAAAGAAGAGTTGGGGAGATTGAAAAGGAAGAATGATCTAATTTCTAAACAAGCATTTAAATGGTTGAAGGAAAAGAACATGTGGCAGGCCAAGTATGAAAAGCAGAAGGTTAAGGCAGCTATGTTCAAAGAAAGACATGACACGGGTTTAGATTGTTTGGCAAGGGCAGCACAACAGGAAGCATCGACAGGTACAACATCTACTTCAGAAAGAAGAAGGTCAAAGAGGAACAGGCAAGCATGGGGACATGCTTGATGATAAGCAAGGGAGAGATGTTGGGCCTTAGTTTTGGTCTTATTTTGCTCAAAAAAACTTATTTATCCATCTATTTTCCATCCATTTTCCATTCATTTATTCCATTTTGACATATATTTGATATCTATTCAGGTATTTAATTTTAATTTTTCAAATTCTAAAGTTTTTATGAAAGTTTGATTTTTAGTGCAAAATTGGCTGATTTAGAAATTCCCGTAATAGCTATATGGTTGATATGGTTGCAGGACACTTGGGCACGAGTTGAATGCATGGATGGACAGCTTGGAAACTAGGACTAAGCCACCTATGCTTAGTTCGAACAGAACAAGTTTTATTAGGCCCATTTAGTTCTAGTCAATCATGACTAGTCATTCAGAAATCCCATAGAAATAGGGCAGTTTTGAGATTCTATGGGATTGACCATATTTCTTGGGATAAGAATAATGAATTCGACTTATATAGGTGGATGAGAAGTAGATGGGTTTGTTTGAGTAAAAATAGATCAGTTTGTTCATGAGACTTCTTATTTAAAGCCAAAGCTTTGATGGCTTATGTATTAGGATTATTATTGACTTATATACTTTTATATTGTGACAATTTTGGATTGAGAAGTTAATTTGAAGACTTGTGCTATTATCAATTTGCTGTTCAATGTTATGGATGTGTGACTGAATTTAAGCTTCTGAGATCATTTATCAAGTGTGCAAGGCAAGGGTGGACGGGCCCCCATTCCAAGCTAAGTACACTTTCTTGTTAACTAGTTTTATTTCTTTGTAATTTGATGATTGTAGAACTGGTTTTCAAAGCTTTATTTCAGATTGTTTAATGATTCATGCATAGTGATTGATGTCATTAGTTTATAAATTATTCATCACTTTATCAAGTTGGAAAAACAGATGTATCAAGTTGAGCATCCCTTCTATGAAAATGATGAATTAAAGTTGGTTTCTTTTGTTTGTGTGCAAGCAGTTTCTTGTTGAAATTTTTATTAAGATGAATGAATTATAATGGAACACTTTACATGTCTCTTAAGTTAAGAGCTTCTTTCATTAATAATTTATCCATCTTAAGTTCTTGGTTTTAATCTCTAATTCATTAAGTGGTAATTGAGGTGAAAATGAATTTCTTGAGTCAAGAATCATTTCAATGTTATTTCTCTTTTTAAACTAATGGAATTAGAGTTGTAGAATGTATTACTTTCAGCTTATCTTTCAAGGTTGATTATATCTGATCTTCACATATAGTGATCTTGCCTCAAAGCATAAACAACCCGGATTGATAATAAATAATTGTGTTAGTTTAGGTACATAAATTAGCTCAACAGCGATGTTAGACCAACTATGACCATAGTTGGCCATGGGTGATTTTCATTTTGAGACAATATTTGTCAGAATGTGACATTTGATCATGGATGAAATTGATCGATTATTCATATTATAAGGCAGAAGAAATAATAAACCCAAGGGTTTAATATTACAAACCAAGGGAATTGATTTAAACATTGAGACAATTTGTGTCACAATGCGACGTTAGACCAACTATGACCATGGTTGGCCATTGGTGATTTTCATATTGAGACAATATTTGTTAGAATGTGACATATGATCATGGATGAAATTGATCGATTATTCATATTATAAACCAAAAGAACTAATAAACCCAAGGGTTTAATATTATAAACCAAAGGAATTGGTGAACCCAAGGGAAAACCATTAGCCAAAAAATTATAAACCAAAGGAATTGGTGAACCCAAGGGAATTGATTTAAACATCGAGACAATTTTTGTGACAATGCGACATTGGACCAACTATGACCATGGTTGGCCATGGGTGATTTTCATATTGAGACAATATTTTTCAGAATGTGACATTTGATCATGGATGACATTGATCTATTATTCATATTATAAACCAAAATAATTAATAAACCCTAGTGTTTAATATTATAAACCAAAGGAATTGGTGAACCCAAGGGAGTTGATTTAAACATCGAGACAATTTTTGTCACAATGAGACGTTGGAAAAACTATGACCATGCTTGGCCATTGGTGATTTTCATATTGAGACAATATTTTTCAGAATCTGACATTTCATCATGGATGACTTTGATCGATTATTCATTAATAAAAAAAAAGAACTAATAAACTCAAGGGTTTAATATCATAAACCAAAGGAATTGGTGAACCCAAGGGAATTGATTTAAACATTCAGACAATTTTTTTCACAATGTGACATTAGACCAACTATGACCATGGTTGGCCATGGGTGATTTTCATAAGATCATGGATGACGTTGATCGATTATTAATATTATAAACCAAAAGAACTAATAAACCCAAGGGTTTAATATTATAAACCAAAGGAATTAGTGAACCCAAGAGAAAACTAGTACACAACAAATTATAAACCAAAGGAATTGGTGAACCCAAGAGAATTTATTTAAACATCGAGACAATTTTTGTGACAATGCGACATTGCACCTACTATGACTATGGTTGGCCATGGGTGATTTTCATATTGAGACAATATTTGTCAGAATGTGAGATGTGATCATGGATGACGTTGATCGATTATTCATATTATAAACCAAAAGAACTAATAAACCCAAGGGTTTAATATTATAAGCCGAAGGAATTGGTGAACCCAAGGGAATTGATTTAAACATTCAGACAATTGTTGTGACAATGTGACGTTGGCCCAACTATGTCCATGGTTGGCCATGGGTGATTTTCATATTGAGGCAATATTTGTCAGAATGTGACATATGATCATGGATGACATTGATCGATTATTCATATTATAAACCAAAATAACTCATAAAACCAAGGGTTTAATATTATTAACCAACAGAATTGGTGAACCCAAGGCAAAACCATTACCCAACAAACTATAAATCAAACGAATTGGTGAACCCAAGGGAATTGATTTAAACATTCAGACAATTGTTGTCACAATGTGACATTGGACCAACTATGAACATGGTTGGCCATTGGTGATTTTCATATTCAGACAATATCTTTCAGAATGTGACATTTGATCATGGATGACATTGATCGATTATTTATATTATAAACCAAAAGAACTAATAAACCCAAGGGCTTAATATTATAAACCAAAGGAATTGGGGAACCCAAGCGAAAACCATTACCCAACAAATTATAAACCAAATGAATTGGTGAACCCATGGGAATTTACTTGAACATCGAGACAATTTTTGTCACAATGCGACGTTGGACAAACTATGACCATCGTTGGCCATCGGTGATTTTCATATTGAGACAATATTTTTCTGAGTATGAAATTTCATCATGGATGACATTGATCGATTATTCATATTATAAACCAAAGGAATTGGTGAACCGAAGGGAATTTATTTCAACACTCAGACAATTTTTGTCACAATGCAACGTCGGACCAACCATGAACATGGTTGGCCATGGGTTATTTTCATATTGAGACAATATTTGTCAGAATTTGACATTTGATCATGGATGACATTGATTGATTATTCATAATATAAACTGAAAGAACTAATAAACCCAAGGGTTTAATATTATAAACCAAAGGACTTGGTGAACCCAAGGGAATTGATTTCAACATTCAGACAATTGTTATCAAAATGCTATGTCGGACCAACTATGAACATGGTTGGCCATGGTTGATTTTCATATTGAGACAATATTTGTCAGAATGTGACATTTGGTCATGGATGACATTGATCGATTTTTCATATTATAAACCAAAAAAACTAATAAACCCAAGGGTTTAAAATTATAAACCAAAGGAATTGTTCAACCCAAGGGAATTGATTTCAACATTCAGACAATTGTTGTCACAATGCGACGTTGGACAAACTATCACCATGGTTGGCCATTGGTGATTTACAGATTGAGACAATATTTTTCAGAAAGTGACATATGATCATGGATGACTTTGATCGATTATTCATATTATAAAAAAAAAGAACTAATAAAACCAAGCGTTTAATATTATAAACCAAAGGAATTGTTGAACCAAAGGGAAAACCATTACCCAACAAATTATAAACCAAATGAATTGGTGAACCCAAGGGAATTGATTTAAACATTCAGAAAATTGTTGTCACAATGTGACGTTGGACCAACTATGAACATGGTTGGCCATGGGTCACTTTCATATTGAGACAATATTTGTCAAAATATTACATTTGATCATGGATGACATTAATCGATTATTCATATTATAAACCAAAATAACTAATAAAAAAAGGATTTAATATTATAAACCAAAGGAATTGGTAAACCCAAGGGAAAACCATTACCCAAAAAATTATAAACCAATCGAATTGGTGAAGCCAAGGGAGTTGATTTAAACATCGAGACAATTTTTGTCACAATGCGACGTTGGAAAAACTATTACCATGGTTGGCCATTGGTGATTTTCATATTGAGACAATATTTTTCAGAATCTGACATTTCATCATGGATGACTTTGATCGATTATTCATTAATAAAAAAAAAGAACTAATAAGCTCAAGGGTTTAATATCATAAACCAAAGGAATTGGTTAACCCAAGGGAATTTATTTAAACATTCAGACAATTTTTTTCACAATGTGACATTAGACCAACTATGACCATGGTTGGCCATGGGTGATTTTCATATTGAGACAATATTTGTCATAATTTTTCATAAGATCATGGATGACGTTGATCGATTATTAATATTATAAACCAAAAGAACTAATAAACCCAAGGGTTTAATATTATAAACCAAAGGAATTAGTGAACCCAAGGGAAAACTAGTACACAACAAATTATAAACCAAAGGAATTGGTGAACCCAAGGGAATTTATTTAAACATCGAGAAAATTTTTGTGACAATGCGACATTGGACCTACTATGACTATGGTTGGCCATGGGTGATTTTCATATTGAGACAATATTTGTCAGAATGTGAGATGTGATCATGAATGACGTTGATCGATTATTCATATTATAAACCAGAAGAACTAATAAACCCAAGGGTTTGATATTATAAGCCGAAGGAATTGGTGAACCCAATGGAAAACCATTACCCAACAAATTATAAACCAAAGGAATTTGGGAACCCAAGGAAATTGATTTAAACATCGAGGCAATTTTTTTCACAATGTGACGTTGGACCAACTATGACCATGGTTGCTCAAGGCGATTTTCATATTGAGACAATATTTGTCAGAATGTGACATTTGATCATGTATGACATTGATCAATTATTCATATTATAAACCAAAAGAACTAATAAACCAAAGGGTTTAATATTATAAATCAAAGGAATTGGTGAACCCAAGGGAATTGATTTAAACATTGAGACAATTGTTGTCACAATGCGACGTTGGACCAACTATGACCATGGTTGGCCATGGGTGATTTTCATATTGAGACAGTATTTTTCAAAATGTGACATATGATCATGGATGAAATTGATCGATTATTCGTATTATAAATGGAAAGAAGTAATAAACCCAAGGGTTTAATTTTATAAACCAAAGGAATTGGTGAACCCAATGGAAAACAATTACCCAAAAAATTATAAACCAAAGGAATTGGTGAACCCAATGGAATTGATTTAAACACCGAGACAAATTTTGTCACAATGCGACATTGGACCAATTATGACCATGGTTTTCCATGGGTGATTTTCATATTGAGATAATATTTGTTAAAATGTGACATTTGATCATGGATGACATTGATCGATTATTCATATTATAAACCAAAATAACTAATAAACCCAAGGGTTTAATATTGTAAACCAAAGGAATTGGTGAACCCAAGGGAATTGATTGAAACATTGAGACAATTGTTGTCGTAATGAAACGTTGCACCAACTATGACCATCGTTGGCCATGGGTGATTTTCATATTGAGGCAATATTTGTCAGAATGTGACATATGATCATAGATGAAATTAATCGATTATTCATATTATAAACCAAGATAACTAATAAACCCAAGGGTTTAATATTATAAACCAAAGGAATTAGTGAACCCAGGGGAAAACCATTAGCCAAAAAATTATAAACCAAAGGAATTGGTGAACCCAAGGGAATTTATTTAAACATCGAGACAATTTTTGTGACAATGCGACGTTGGACAAAGTATGACCATGGTTGGCCATGGGTGATTTTCATATTGAGACAATATTTGTCAGAATGTGATCTTTGATCACTGATGACATTGATCGATTATTCATATTATAAACCAAAATAACTATTAAACCTAAGGGTTTAATATTATAAACCGAAGGAATTGGTGAACCCATGGGAATTGACTTAAATATTCAGACAATTGTTGTCAGAATGCGACGTTGGACCAACTATGACCATGGTTGGCCATGGGTGATTTTCATATTGAGACAATATTTGTAATAATGGGACATTTGATCATGGATGAAATTGATCGATTATTCATATTGCAAACCAAAAGAACTAATAAACCCAAGGGTTTAATGTTATAAACCAAAGGAATTGGTGAACCCAAGGGAATTGATTTAAACATCGAGACAATTGTTGTCACAATGCGACGTTGGCCCAACTATGACCATGGTTGGCCATGGGTGATTTTCATATTGAGACAATATTTATCAGAATGTGACATATAATCATGGATGACATTGATCGATCATTCATATTATAAACCAAAATAACTAATAAAATCAAGGGTTTAATATTATAAACCAAAGGAACTGGTGAACCCAAGGGAAAACCACTACCCAACAAATTATAAACCAAACGAATTGGTGAACCCAAGGAAATTAATTTAAAAATTCAGACAATTGTTGTCACAATGCGACGTTGGACCAACTATCAACATGGTTGGCCATGGGTGATTTTCATATTGGACAATATTATTTAGAATGTGACATTTGATCATGGATGACATTGATCGATTATTCATATTATAAACCAAAAGAACTAATAAACCCAAGGTTTAATATTATAAACCAAAGTAATTGCGAGCCCAAGGGAAGCCATTAAGAAACAAATTATAAACCAAAGGAATTGGTGAACCGAAGGGAATTGATTTAAACATCGAGACAATTTTTGTGACAACGCGACGTTGGACCAACTATGACAATGGTTGGCCATGGGTGATTTTCATATTGAGAAAATATTTATGAGAATGTGACATTTGATCATGGATGAAATTGATCGATTATTCATATTGAAAACCAAAAGAACTAATAAACCCAAGCGTTTAATGTTATAAACCAAAGGAATTGGTGAACCGAAGGGAATTGATTTAAACATTAGGACAATTGTTGTCACAATACGACGTTGGCCCAACTATGACCATGGTTGGCCATTGGTGATTTTCATATTGAGACAATATTTATCAAAATGTAACATATGACCATGGATGACGTTGATCGATTATTCATATTATAAACCTAAAGAACTAATAAAACCAAGGGTTTAATATTATAAACTAAAGGAATTGGTGAACCCAAGGGAAAACCACTACCCAAAAAATTATAAACCAAACGAATTGGTGAACCCAAGGAAATTGATTTAAAAATTCTGACAATTGTTGTCACAATGCGACGTTGGACCAACTATCAACATGGTTGGCCATGGGTGATTTTCATATTGAGACAATATTTTTCAGAATGTGACATTTGATCATGGCTGACATTGATCGATTATTCATATTATAAACCAAAAGAACTAATAATCCCAAGGTGTTAATATTATAAACCAAAGTAATTGGTGAACCCAAGGGGAAGCCATTAGCCAACAAATTATAAACCAAAATAATTGGTGAAACCAAGGGAATTGATTTAAACATCGAGACAAGCTTTGTGACAATGCGACGTTGGACCAACTATGACCATGGTTAGCCATGGGTGATTTTCATATTGAGAAAATATTTGTCAGAATGTGACATTTGATCATGGATGGCATTGATCGATTATTCATATTATAAACCAAAATAACTAATAAACCCAAGGGTTTAATGTTATAAACCAAAGGAGGTGGTGAACCCAAGGGAATTGATTTAAACATTGAGACAATTTTTGTCACAATGCGACGTTGGACCAAATATGACCATGGTTGGCCATGGGTGATTTTCATATTGAGACAATATTTGTCAGAATGTGACATTTGATCATGGATGACATTGATTGATTACTCATATTATAAACCAAAAGAACTAATAAACACAAGGGTTTAATATTATAAACCAAAGGAATTGGTGAACCCAAGGTAAAAGCATTACCCAACAAATTATAAAACAAACGAATTGGTGAACCCAAGGGAATTGATTTAAACATTCAGAAAATTGTTGTCACAATGTGATGTTGGACCAACTATGAACATGGTTTGCCATTGGTGATTTTCTTATTCAGACAATATTTTCCAGAATGTGACATTTGATCATGGATGACATTGATTGATTATTCATATTATAAACCAAAAGAACTAATAAACCCAACGGGTTTAATATTATAAACCAAAGGAATTGGGGAACCCAAGGGAAAACCATTACCCAAAAAATTATAAACCAAACGAATTGGTGAACCCAAGGAAATTGATTTAAGCATCGAGACAAGTTTTGTCACAATGTGAGGTTGGACAAACTATGACCATCTTTATCCATGGGTGATTTTCATATTGAGACAATATTTTTCAGTGTCTGACATTTCATCATGGATGACATTGATCGATTATTCATATTATAAACCAAAATAACTAATAAAATGAAGGGTTTAATATTATAAACCAAAAGAATTGGTGAACCCAAGGGAATTAATTTCAACATTCAGACAATTGTTGTCACATTGCAACGTCGGACCAACTATGAACATGGTTGGCCATGCGTGATTTCCATATTGAGATAAAATTTGTCAGAATGTTTCATTTGATCATGGATGACATTGATCGATTTTTCATATTATAAACCAAAATAACTAATAAACCCAAGGGTTTAATATTATAAACCAAAGGAATTGGTGAGCCCAAGGGAATTCATTTAAACATTGAGACAATTGTTGTCACAATGCGACGTTGGACAAACTATCACCATGGTTGGCCATGGGTGATTTTCATATTGACACAATATTTGTCAGAAAGTGACATATGATCATGGATGACGTTGATCGATTATTCATATTATAAACCAAAAGAACTAATAAAACCAAGGGTTTAATATTATAAACAAAAGGAATAGGTGAACCCAAGGGAAAACCATTGCGCAACAAATTATAAACGAAATGAATTGGTGAACCCAAGTGAATTGATTTAAATATTCAGACAATTGTTGTCACAATGCGACCTTGGACCGACTATGAACATGGTTGGCCATGGGTCACTTTCATATTGAGACAATATTTGTCAGAATGTGACATTTTATCATGGATGACATTAATCGATTATTCATATTATAAACCAAAAGAAAAAATAAACCAAAGGGTTTAATATTATAAACCAAAGGAATTGTTGAACCCAAGGGAAAACCATTACCCAACAAATTATAAACCAAACGAATTGATGAACCCAAGGGAATTTATTTAAAAATGGAGACAATATTTGTGACAATGCGACGCTGGACCTACTATGACCATGGTTGGCCATGGTTGACTTTCATATTGAGACAATATTTGTAAGAATTTGACATGTGATCATGGATGACGTTGATCGATTATTCATTTTATAAACCAAAAGAACTAATAAAACCAAGGGTTTAATATTATAAGCCTAAGGAATTGGTGAACGCAATGGAAAACCATTACCCAACAAATTATAAACCAAAGGAATTTGTGAACACAAGGGAATTGATTTAAACATCGAGACAATTTTTGAAACATTGAGACAATTTTTGTCATAGTGTGACGTTAGACCAACTATGACCATGGTTGGCCATGGGTGATTTTCATATTGAGACAATATTTTTCAGAATTTTACATAAGTTCATGGATGACGTTGATCAATTATTCATATTATAAAACAAAAGAACTAATAAACCGAAGGGTTTAATATTATAAACCAAAGGAATTAGTGAACCCAAGAGAAAACCAGTACACAACAAATTATAAACCAAAGGAATTGGTGAACCCAAGGGAATTTATTTAAACATGGAGGCAATTTTTGTGACAATGCGACACTAGACCTACTATCACCATGGTTGGCAATGGGTGATTTTCATATTGAGACAATATTTGTAAGAATTTGACATGTGATCATGGATGACGTTGATCGATTATTCATTTTATAAACCAAAAGAACTAATAAGCCCAAGGGTTTAATATTATAATCCAAAGGAATTGGTGAACCCAATGGAAAACCATTACCCAACAAATTATAAACCAAAGGAATTTGCGAACACAAGGGAATTGATTTAAACATCGAGACAATTTTTGTCACAATGCGACGTTGGACCAACTATGACCATTATTTCTCTGGGGTGATTTTCATTTGGAGACAATATTCGTCAGAATGTGACATTTGATCATGGATGAAATTGATCGATTATTCATATTATAAACCAAAAGAACTAATAATCCCAGGGGTTTAATATTATAAAACAAAGGAATTGGTGAACCAAAGGGAAAACCATTACCCAAGAAATTATAAACCAAAGGAATTTGTGAACCCAAAGGAATTGATTTAAACATTGAGACAATTTTTGTCACAATGCGACATTGGACCAACTATGAACATGGTTGGCCATGGGTGATTTTCATATTGAGACAATATTTGTCAAAATGTGACATTTGATCATGGATGACGTTGATCGATTATTCATATTATAAACTAAAAGAAATAATAAACCCAAGGGTTTATTATGATAAACCAAAGGAATTGGTGAACCCAAGGGAATTGATTTAAACATCAAGACAACTTTTGTCTCAATGCGACATTGGACCAACTATGACCATGGTTGGCCATGGGTGATTTTCATATGGAGACAATATTTGTCAGAATGTGACATATGATCATGGATTACATTGATCGATTATTCATATTATAAACCAAAAGAACTAATAAACATAAGGGTTTAATATTATAAACCAAAGGAATTGGTGAACCCAAGGAAATTAATTTAAAAATTCAGACAATTGTTGTCACAATGCGACGTTGGACCAACTATCAACATGGTTGGCCATGGGTGATTTTCATATTGGACAATATTATTTAGAATGTGACATTTGATCATGGATGACATTGATCGATTATTCATATTATAAACCAAAGTAATTGGTGAGCCCAAGGGGAAGACATTAGAGAACAAATTATAAACCAAAGGAGTTGGTGAACCGAAGGGAATTGATTTAAACATCGAGACAATTTTTGTGACAACGCGACGTTGGACCAACTATGACCATGGTTAGCCATGGGTGATTTTCATATTGAGAAAATATTTGTCAGAATGTGACATTTTATCATTGATGAAATTGATTTATTATTCATATTACAAACCAAAATAACTAATAAACCCAAGGGTTTAATGTTATAAACCAAAGGAATTGGTGAACCCAAGGGAATTGATTTAAACATTGAGATAATTGTTGTCACAATGCAATGGCAGCCCAACTATGTCCATGGTTGGCCATGGGTGATTTTCATATTGAGACAATATTTGTCAGAATGTTAAATATGATCATGGATGACATTGATCGATTATTCATATTATAAACCAAAATAACTAATAAAACCAAGGGTTTAATATTATAAACCAAAGGAATTGGTGAACCCAAGGTAAAAGCATTACCCAACAAATTATAAAACAAACGAATTGGTGAACCCAAGGGAATTGATTTAAACATTCAGAAAATTGTTGTCACAATGTGATGTTGGACCAACTATGAACATGGTTCGCCATTGGTGATTTTCTTATTCAGACAATATTTTCCAGAATGTGACATTTGATCATGGATGACATTGATTGATTATTCATATTATAAACCAAAAGAACTAATAAACCCAACGGGTTTAATATTATAAACCAAAGGAATTGGGGAACCCAAGGGAAAACCATTACCCAACAAATTATAAACCAAACGAATTGGTGAACCCAAGGAAATTGATTTAAGCATCGAGACAAGTTTTGTCACAATGTGACGTTGGACAAACTATGACCATCTTTATCCATGGGTGATTTTCATATTGAGACAATATTTTTCAGAGTCTGACATTTCATCATGGATGACATTGATCGAATATTCATATTATAAACCAAAATAACTAATAAACTGAAGGGTTTAATATTATAAACCAAAGGAATTGGTGAACCCAAGGGAATTAATTTCAACATTCAGACAATTGTTGTCACATTGCAACGTCGGACCAACTATGAACATGGTTGGCCATGCGTGATTTTCATATTGAGATAAAATTTGTCAGAATGTTTCATTTGATCATGGATGACATTGATCGATTTTTCATATTATAAACCAAAATAACTAATAAACCCAAGGGTTTAATATTATAAACCAAAGGAATTGGTGAACCCAAGGGAATTAATTTAAACATTGAGACAATTGTTGTCACAATGCGACGTTGGACAAACTATCACCATGGTTGGCCATGGGTGATTTTCATATTGAGACAATATTTGTCAGAAAGTGACATATGATCATGGATGACGTTGATCGATTATTCATATTATAAACCAAAAGAACTAATAAAACCAAGGGTTTAATATTATAAACAAAAGGAATTGGTGAACCCAAGGGAAAACCATTGCGCAACAAATTATAAACGAAATGAATTGGTGAACCCAAGTGAATTGATTTAAATATTCAGACAATTGTTGTCACAATGCGACCTTGGACCGACTATGAACATGGTTGGCCATGGGTCACTTTCATATTGAGACAATATTTGTCAGAATGTGACATTTGATCATGGATGACATTAATCGATTATTCATATTATAAACCAAAAGAAAAAATAAACCAAAGGGTTTAATATTATAAACCAAAGGAATTGTTGAACCCAAGGGAAAACCATTACCCAACAAATTATAAACCAAACGAATTGATGAACCCAAGGGAATTTATTTAAAAATGGAGACAATATTTGTGACAATGCGACGCTGGACCTACTATGACCATGGTTGGCCATGGTTGATTTTCATATTGAGACAATATTTGTAAGAATTTGACATGTGATCATGGATGACGTTGATCGATTATTAATTTTATAAACCAAAAGAACTAATAAACCCAAGGGTTTAATATTATAAGCCTAAGGAATTGGTGAACCCAATGGAAAACCATTACCCAACAAATTATAAACCAAAGGAATTTGTGAACACAAGGGAATTGATTTAAACATCGAGACAATTTTTGAAACATTCAGACAATTTTTGTCATAGTGTGACGTTAGACCAACTATGACCATGGTTGGCCATGGGTGATTTTCATATTGAGACAATATTTGTCAGAATTTTACATAAGTTCATGGATGACGTTGATCAATTATTCATATTATAAACCAAAAGAACCAATAAACCGAAGGGTTTAATATTATAAACCAAAGGAATTAGAGAACCCAAGAGAAAACCAGTACACAACAAATTATAAACCAAAGGAATTGGTGAACCCAAGGGAATTTATTTAAACATGGAGGCAATTTTTGTGACAATGCGACGCTGGACCTACTATCACCATGGTTGGCCATGGGTGATTTTCATATTGAGACAATATTTGTAAGAATTTGACATGTGATCATGGATGACGTTGATCGATTATTCATTTTATAAACCAAAATAACTAATAAACCCAAGGGTTTAATATTATAAGCCAAAGGAATTGGTGAACCCAATGGAAAACCATTACCCAACAAATTATAAACCAAAGGAATTTGCCAACACAAGGGAATTGATTTAAACATCGAGACAATTTTTGTCACAATACGACGTTGGACCAACTATGACCATTATTTCTCTGGGGTGATTTTCATTTTGAGACAATATTCGTCAGAATGTGACATTTGATCATGGATGAAATTGATCGATTATTCATATTATAAACCAAAAGAACTAATAAACCCAGGGGTTTAATATTATAAAACAAAGGAATTGGTGAACCAAAGGGAAAACCATTACCCAAGAAATTATAAACCGAAGGAATTTGTGAACCCAAAGGAATTGATTTAAACATTGAGACAATTTTTGTCACAATGCGACATTGGACCAACTATGAACATGGTTGGCCATGGGTGATTTTCATATTGAGACAATATTTTTCAAAATGTGACATTTGATCATGGATGACGTTGATCGATTATTCATATTATAAACTGAAAGAAATAATAAACCCAAGGGTTTATTATGATAAACCAAAGGAATTGGTGAACCCAAGGGAATTGATTTAAACATCAAGACAAATTTTTTCTCAATGCGACATTGGACCAACTATGACCATGGTTGGCCATGGGTGATTTTCATATTGAGACAATATTTGTCAAAATGTGACATTTGATCATGGATGAGATTGATCGAATATTCATATTATAAACCAAAAGAACTAATAAACGCAAGGGTTTAATATTATAAACCAAAGGAATTGGTGAACCCAAGGGAATTGATTTAAAAATTGAGACAATTGTTGTGACAATGCGACGTTGGACCAACTATGACCATTTTTGGCCATAGGTGATTTTCATATTGAGATAATATTTTTCAGAATGTGACATATGATCATGGATTACATTGATCGATTATTCATATTATAAACCAAAAGAACTAATAAACATAAGGGTTTAATATTATAAACCAAAGGAATTGGTGAACCAAAGGGAAAACCATTACCCAAAAAATTATAAACCAAAGGAATTGGTGAACCCAAGGGAATTGATTTAAACATCGAGACAATTTTTGTCACAATGCGACGTTGGACGACCTATGACCATGGTTGCTCATGGGTTATTTTCATATTGAGACAATTTTTGTCAGAATGTGACATTTGATCGTGTATGACATTGATCGATTATTCATATTATAAACGAAAAGAACTAATAAACCCAAGGGTTTAATATTATAAATCAAAGGAATTGGCGAACCCAAGGGAATTGATTTAAACATTGAGACAATTGTTGTCACAATGCGACATTGGAGCAACTATGACCATGGTTGGCCATGGGTGATTTTCATATTGCGATAATATTTGTGAGAATGTGACATATGATCATGCATGACGTTTTTCGATTATTCGTATTATAAACCAAAAGAACTAATAAAATGAAGGGTTTAATATTATAAACCAAAGGAATTGGTGAACCCAAGGGAAAAAAATTACCCAACAAATTATAAAACAAAGGAATTGGTGAACCCAAGGGAATTCATTTAAACATCGAGACAAATTCTCTCACAATGCGACATTGGACCAACTATGACCATGGTTTCCCATGGGTGATTTTCATATTGAGATAATATTTGTCAAAATGTGACATTTTTTCATGGATGACATTGATCGATTATTCGTATTATAAAACAAAAGAAGTAATAAACCCAAGGGCTTAATATTATAAACCAAAGAAATTGGTGAACCCAAGGGAATTGATTTAAACATCGAGACAATTTTTGTGACAATGTGACGTTGGACCTACTATGACCATGGTTGGCCATGCGTGATTTTAATATTGAGACAATATTTGTCAGAATGTGACATATGATCATGGATGACGTTGATCGATTATTCATATTATAAACCAAAAGAACTAATAAACCCAAGGGTTTAATATTATAAACCAAAGGAATTTGTGAACCCAAGGGAAAACCATTACCGAAAAAATTATAAACCAAAGGAATTTGCGAACCCAAGGGAATTGATTTAAACATCGAAACAATTTTTGTCACAATGCGACGTTGGACCAACTATTACCATGGTTGCTCATGGGTGCTTTTCATATTGAGACAATATTTGTTAGAATGTCACATTTGATCATGTATGGCATTGATTGATTATTCATATTATAAACCAAAATAACTAATAAACCCAAGGGTTTAATATTATAAACTAAAGGAATTGGTGAACCCAAGGGAATTTATTTAAAAATTGAGACCATGTTTGTCACAATGCGACGTTGGACTGACTATGACCATGGTTGGCCATGGGCTATTCTCATATTACGACAATATTTGTAAGAATGTGACATATGATTATGGATGACGTTGATCAATTATTCATATTATACACCAAAAGAAGTAATAAAACCAAGGGTTTAATATTATAAACCAAACGAATTGGTGAACCGAAAGGAATTGATTTAAATATCTAGACAATTGTTGTCACAGTGCGAAATTGGACCAAATATGAACATGTTTGGCCATGGGTGATTTTCATATTGAGACAATATTTGTTAGAATGTGAAATTTGATCATATATGACTTTGATCGATTATTCATATTATAAAACGAAAGAACTAATAAACCCAAGGGTTCAATATTATAAACCAAAGAAATTGGTGAACCCAAGTCAAAACAATTACCCAACAAATTATAAACCAAAGGAATTGGTGAACCGAAGGGAATTGATTTAAACATCGAGAAAATTTTTGTCACAATGCGACGTTGGAGCAACTATGACCATGGTTGGCCATGGGTGATTTTCATATTGAGACAATATTTGTCAAAATGTGACATTTGATCATGGATGACATTGATCTATTATTCATATTATAAACCAAAAGAAGTAATAAACCCAAGGGTTTAATATTATAAACCAAAGGAATTGGTGAACCCAAGGGAATTGATTTAAACATTGAGACAATTGTTGTGACAATGCGACGTTGGACCAACTATGACCATCATTGGCCATGGGTGATTTTTATATTGAGACAATATTTGTCGAAATGTGACATATCATCATGGATGACATTGATCGATTATTCATATTATAAACCAAAAGAACTAATAAACCCATGGATTTAATATTATAAACCAAAGGAATTGTTGAACCCAAGGGAATTGATTTAAACATCGAGACAATTTTTGTGACAATGCAATGTTGGACCAACTATAACCATGGTTGGCCAAGGGTGATTTTCATATTGAGACAATATTTGTCAGAATGTGACATTTGATCATGATGAAATTGATTGATTATTGATATTATAAGCCAAAAGAACTAATAAACCCAAGGGTTTAATATTATAAACCGAAGGAATTGGTGAATCTAAGGGAATTGATTTAAACATTGAGACAATTGTTGTGACAATCCGACGTTGGACCAACTATGACCATCGTTGGCCATGGGTGATTTTCATATTGAGACAATATTTTTCATAATGTGACATATGATCATGGATGACATTGATCGATTATTCATATTATAAACCAAAAGAACTAATAAACCCAAGGGTTTAATATTATAAACCAAAGGAATTAGTGAACCCGAGGGAAAACCATTACCCAAAAAATTATAAACCAAAGGAATTGGTGAACCCAAGGGAATTTATTTAAACATCAAGAAAAATTTTGTGACAATGCGACGTTGGACCAACTATGACCATGGTTCGCCACGGGTGATTTTCATATTGAGACAATATTTGTCAGAATGTGGCATTTGATCATGGATGACATTCATCGATTATTCATATTATAAACCAAAAGAGCTAGTAAACACAAGGGTTTAATATTATGAACCAAAGGAATAGGTGAACCCAAGGGAATTAATTTAAACATTGAGACAATTTTTGTCACAATGCGACGTTAGACCAACTATGACCATGGTTGGCCATGGGTGATTTTCATATTGAGGCAATATTTTTCAGAATGTGACATATGATCATGAATGAAATTGATCGATTATTCATATTATAAACCAAAAGAACTAATAAACCCAGGGGTTTAATATTATAAACCAAAGGAATTGGTGAACCCAAGGGAAAACCATTAGCCAAAAAATTATAAACCAAAGGAATTGGTGAACCCAAGGGAATTGATTTAAACATAGAGACAATTTTTGTGACAATGCGACGTTGGACCAACTATGACCATGGTTGGGCATGGGTGATTTTCATATTGAGACAAAATTTGTCAGAATGTGACATTTGATCATGGATGACATTGATCGATTATTCATATTATAAACCAAAATAACTAGTAATCCCAAGGGTTTAATATTATAAACCGAAGGAATTGGTGAACCCATGGGAATTGACTTAAAAATTCAGACAATTGTTGTTAGAATGCGACGTTGGACCAACTATGACCATGGTTGGAAATGGGTGATTTTCATATTGAGACAATATTTGTCAGAATGTGGCATTTGATCATGGATGAAATTGATCGATTATTCATATTGCAAACCAAAAGAACTAATAAACACAAGGGTTTAATGTTATAAACCAACGGAATTGGTGAACCCAAGGGAATTGATTTAGACATTGAGACAATTGTTGTCACAATGCGACGTTGGCCCAACTATGACCATGGTTGGCCATGGGTGATTTTCATATTGAGACAATATTCTTTAGAATGTGACATATGATCATGGATGACGTTGATCGATTATTCATATTATAAACCAAAAGAACTAATAAAACCAAGGGTTTGATATTATAAACCAAAGGAATTGGTGAACCCAAGGGAAAACCACTACCCAACAAATTATAAACCAAACGAATTGGTGAACCCAAGGAAATTGATTTAAAAATTTAGACCATTGTTGTGACAGTGCGACGTTGGAACAACTATGAACATGGTTGGCCATGGGTGATTTTCATATTGAGACATTATTTTTCAGAATGTGACATTTGATCATGGATGACATTGATCGATTATTCATATTATAAACCAAAAGAACTAATAAACCCAAGAGTTTAATATTATAAACCAAAGGAATTGGTGAACCCAAGGGAATTGATTTAAACATCGAGAAAATTTTTGTGACAATGTGACGTTGGACCAACTATGACCATGGTTAGCCATGGGTGATTTTCATATTGAGAAAATATTTGTCAGAATGTGACATTTGATCATGGATGACATTGATCGATTATTCATATTATAAACCAAAATAACTAGTAAAACCAAGGGTTTAATATTATAAACCAAAGGAATTGGTGAACCCAAGGGAATTAATTTAAACATTCACACAATTGTTGTCATAATGCGACGTTGGACCAACTATGACCATGGTTGGCCATGGGTGATTTTCATATTGAGAAAATATTTGTCAGAATGTGACATTTGATCATGGATGACATTGATCGATTATTCATATTATAAACCAAAAGAACTAATAAACCCAAGGGTTTAATATTATAAACCAAAGGAATTGGTGAACCCAGGGGAATTGATTTAAACATTGAGACAATTGTTGTCACAATGCGACGTTGGACCAACTATGACCATGGTTGGCCATTGGTGATTTCCATATTTAGACAATATTTGTTAGAATGTGACATATGATCAGCAAACGAATTGGTGAACCCAAGGGAATTTATTTAAACATTTAGACAATTGTTGTCACAATGTGACGTTGGACCAACTATGAACATGGTTGGCCATTGGTGATTTTCATATTCAGACAATATCTTTCAGAATGTGACATTTGATCATGGATGACATTGATCGATTATTCATATTATAAACGAAAAGAACTAATAAACCCAAGGGTTTAATATTATAAACCAAAGGAATTGGGGAACCCAAGGGAAAACTATTACCCAAAAAATTATAAACCAAACGAATTGGTGAACCCAAGGGAATTGATTTAAACATTCAGACAATTTTTTTCACAATGTGACGTTCGACCAACTATGACCATGGTTGGCCATGGGTGATTTTCATATTGAGACAATATTTGTCAGAATTTTTCATAAGATCATGGATGACGTTGATCGATTATTAATATTATAAACCAAAAGAACTAATAAACCCAAGGGTTTAATATTGTAAACCAAAGGAATTAGTGAACCCATGGGAAAACTGGTACACAACAAATTATAAACCAAAGGAATTGGTGAACCCAAGGGAATTTATTTTAACATCGAGACAATTTTTGTGACAATTCGACGTTGGACCTACTATGACTATGGTTGGCCATGGGTGATTTTCATATTGAGACAATATTTGTCAGAATGTGAGATGTGATCATGGATGACGTTGATCGATTATTCATATTATAAACCAAAAGAAATAATAAAACCAAGGGTTTAATATTATAAGCCGAAGGAATTGGTGAACCCAATGGAAAACCATTACCCAACAAATTATAAACCAAAGGAATTTGGGAACCCAAGGCAATTGATTTAAACATCGAGACAATTTTTATCACAATGTGACGTTGGACCAAATATGACCATGGTTGCTCAAGGCGATTTTCATATTGAGACAATATTTGTCAGAATGTGACATTTGATCATGTATGACATTGATCAATTATTCATATTATAAACCAAAAGAACTAATAAACCAAAGGGTTTAATATTATAAATCAAAGGAATTGGTGAACCCAAGGGAATTGATTTAAACATTGAGACAATTGTTGTCACAATGCGACGTTGGACCAACTATGACCATGGTTGGGCATCGGTGATTTTCATATTGAGACAGTATTTGTCAAAATGTGACATATGATCATGGATGACATTGATCGATTATTCGTATTATAAACGGAAAGAAGTAATAAACCCAAGGGTTTAATTTTATAAACCGAAGGAATTGGTGAACCCAAGGGAAAAAAATTACCCAACAAATTATAAACCAAAGGAATTGGTGAACCCAATGGAATTGATTTAAACACCGAGACAAATTTTGTCACAATGCGACATTGGACAAATTATGACCATGGTTTTCCATGGGTGATTTTCATATTGAGATAATATTTGTCAAAATGTGACATTTGATCATGGATGACATTAATCAATTATTCATATTATAAACCAAAATAACTAATAAACCCCAGGGTTTAATATTGTAAACCAAAGGAATTGGTGAACCCAAGGGAATTGATTGAAACATTGAGACAATTGTTGTCGTAATGCAACGTTGCACCAACTATGACCATCGTTGGCCATGGGTGATTTTGATATTGACACAATATTTGTCAAAATGTGACATATGATCATAGATGATATTTATCGCTTATTCACATTAGAAACTAAAAGAACTAATAAACCCAAGGGTTTAATATTATAAACCAAAGGAATTGGTGAACTGAAGGGAAAACCATTACACAACAAATTATAAACCAAAGGAATTGGTGAACCCAAGGGAATTGATTTAAACATCGAGACAATTTTTGTGACAATGCGACGTTGGACCAACTATGACCATGGTTGGTTAGGGGTGATTTTCATATTGACACAATTTTTGTCAGAATGTGACATTTGATCATAGATGAAATTGATCGGTTATTCATATTATAAACCAAAAGAACTAGTATACCCAAGGGTTTAATATTATAAACCAAAGTAATTGGTGAACCCAAGGGAATTTTTTTAAACATTGAGACAATTTTTGTCACAATGCGACGTTAGACCAACTATGAGCATAGTTGGCCATGGGTGATTTTCATATTGAGACAATATTTGTCAGAATGTGACATTTGATCATGGATGAAATTGATCGATTATTCATATTATAAGGCAGAATAAATAATAAACCCAAGGGTTTAATATTACAAACCAAGGGAATTGATTTAAACATTGAGACAATTTGTGTCACAATGCGACGTTAGACCAACTATGACCATGGTTGGCCATGGGTGATTTTCATATTGAGACAATATTTGTTAGAATGTGACATATGATCATGGATGAAATTGATCGATTATTCATATTATAAACCAAAAGAACTAATAAACCCAAGGGTTTAATATTATAAACCAAAGGAATTGGTGAACCCAAGGGAATTGATTTAAACATCGAGACAATTTTTGTGACAATGCGACATTGGACCAACTATGACCATGGTTGGCCATGGGTGATTTTCATATTGAGACAATATTTTTCAGAATGTGACATTTGATCATGGATGACATTGATCGATTATTCATATTATAAACCAAAAGAATTAATAAACCCTAGGGTTTAATATTATAAACCAAAGGAATTGGTGAACCCAAGGGAAGTGATTTATACATTCAGACAATTGTTGTCACAATGCGATGTTGGACCAACTATGACCATGGTTGGCCATGGGTGATTTTCATATTGAGACAATGTTTGTCAGAATGTGACATATGATCATGGATGACGTTGATCGATTATTCACATTATAAACCAAGAGAACTAATAAAACCAAGGGTTTAATATTATAAACCATAGGAATTGATGAACCCAAAGGAAAACCATTCCCCAACAAATTATAAACCAAAGGAATTGTTGAACCCAAGGGAATTGATTTAAACATCGAGACAATTTTTGTCACAATGCGACATTGGACAAATTATGACCATTGTTGGCCATGGGTAATTTTCATATTAAGACAATATTTTTCAGAATGTGACATTTTATCATGGATGAGATTGATTTATTACTCATATTATAAACGAAAAGAGCTAATAAACCCAAGGGTTTAGTATTATAAACCAAAGGAGTTAGTGAACCCAAGGGAATTGATTTAAACACTGAGACAATTTTTGTCACAATGCGACGTTAGACCAACTATGACCATGTTTGGCCATGGGTGATTTTCATATTGAGACAATATTTCTCAGAATGTGACATATGATCATGGATGACGTTGATCGATTATTCATATTATAAACCAAAAGAAATAATAAACACAAGGGTTTAATATTATAAACCAAAGGAATTAGTGAACCCAAGGGAAAACCATTACCCAAAAAATTATAAACCCAAGGAATTCGTGAACCAAAAGGAATTTATTTAAACATCGAGACAATTTTTGTGACAATGGGACGTTGGACCAACTATGCCATGGTTTCCCATGGGTGATTTTCATATTGAAACAATATTTGTCAGAATGTGACATATGATCATGGATGACGTTGATCGATTATTCATATTATAAACAAAAAGAACTAATAAACCCAAGGTTTTAATATTATAAACCAAAGAAATTTGTGAACCCAAGAAAATTGATTTAAACACCGAGACAATATTTGTCACAATGCGACGTTGGACAAACTATGACCATGGTTGCTCATGGGTGATTTTCATATTGAGACAATATTTGTCAGAATGTGACATTTGATCATGTATGACATTGATCAATTATTCATATTATAAACCAAAAGAACTAATAAACCCAAGGGTTTAATATTATAAACTAAAGGAATTGGTGAACCCAAGGGAATTGATTTAAACATTGAGACAATTGTTGTCACAATGCGGCATTGTACCAACTATGACCATGGTTGGCCATGGGTGATTTTCATATTGAGACAATATTTGTCAGAATGTGACAGATGATCATGGATGACGTTGATCAATTATTCATATTATAAACCGAAAGAACTAATAAACCCAACGGTTTAATGTTATAAACCAAAGGAATTGGTGAATCCAAGGGAAAACAACTACCCAACAAATTATAAACCAAAGGAATTGGTGAACCCAATGGAATTGATTTAAACATAGAGACAAATTTTGTCACAATGTGATGTTGGACCAACTATGACCATGGTTGGCCATTGGTGATTTTCATATTGAGACAATAGTTGTCAAAATGTGACATTTGATCATGGATGACATTGATTGATTATTCATATTATAAACCAAAAGAACTAATAAAGCCAATGGTTTAATATTATAAACCAAAGGAATTGGTGAACCCAAGGGAATCTATTTAAACATTAAGACAATTTTTGTGACAATGCGACGTTAGACCAACTATGACCATCATTGGCCATGGGTGATTTTCATATTGAGACAATATTTTTCAGAATGTGACATACGATCATGGATGACATTGATCGATTATTCATATTATAAACCAAAGGAATTTGTAAACCCAAGGGAAAACCATTACCCAACAAATTATAAACCAAAGGAACTAGTGAACCCAAGGGAATTGATTTAAGGATTGAGACAATTGTTGTCACAATGCGACGTTGGACCAAATATGACCATGATCCGGATTTATGCAGGAACGCAAAAGAATAAACACATAACCATAAATATAGAGATGCAGCAGAAATAACACATCATTTCATTAATATCAAAGAACTGAAATTTTCTTACAGACAGAATGGAAATAAAACTAGCTAGGGTGCTGGTATCTATCTCTGAGAAGAGATGTGATGGCTATAGGCCTCTAAACGAAGTTACAATGAGGCTTTAGGGACTATTTATTATTGAGAAACAATGGAGAACTATAAACATCTAAAAACCTAACCGTAGGAGATGAAGCGCCAAAACTATGGGCCCCGTTTGGGTAAATTGGTGTTTCAACTTCCTAAGGACGTAACTTTGGCATAATATCTCCGTCTGACGCACATGATACATCATTAGAAAGATCTATCCAAGGAATACAAATTTAGCCACGAATATCCATTCCGGAATGGAATGATATTTTCTAGAGGCGTGATGCCCAAAAAACATCGTTTAGGGCCTCAAAACGGCTTCGGAAGTTCAGGACCTGAAAAACTGCTAAAAATAGTAAGTTGTGTCGAAATTGAAAAACTGAATGAGAAAATGGTGGGCCCCCAAGTGGAATAGGTGGGTGGCCACAAATATCCACCTACATCATTCCTCCCCCCTTAGGAAGAAACTGTCCGCATTGCGTTGAGTTCCTCCATGAGATGAGGAAAATTTTGCTGAACTTGGTCCCTGGTGAACCACTTGCCTTGGTGCAGGAGTTGGCCAAATTTGACAACCCAATACAGTTGGATATTATGTTCGTGAGTGCTCTTTATTTTCATGTCCCTGATACAATCTGTGGTGGCCTGTTCCATGCAGTCTGGGTTTAACTCTGTTGGTGTGAGTTGTTCTGCAATGTATGAGGTGTCCAATAGAGCTGGGAAGTAAGGACGAAGGAAATCCACATTGAAGACTGGGTGTAGACCAAGGAATGGTGGAATACTGAGCTCAAAGGCATTGCTCCCAACAGCCTTGGTGATGGTGTACAACCTGTATCGAAGCGGGCGAAGCTTGCGGTGGGGTCCAGTGAGGCGCTTCTTATGAAAATATAGCCATACTTTTTCACCCACCTGGAAGTTGTGTGGCACCTGGTGTTGATCATGGTGTTGCTTGTACTTGGAATTGGCTCTATCCAATATATCATGAACCTTTTGGCGGATGTGTTGAATGCGCTCGATGAAGCTACCTGCTTTGTCAACTTCAGACTGGACATGAGCTGAATCGGTCTGAGCAGCTGCAAATGGTATGGCTACATCAATAGGACAAAGTGGTTGGAATCCCAAGCCCACCTGAAAGGGGCTATGGCCAATTGAACTATGGAGAGCTTGATTATAACTATGTTGTAAAAATGGGAGGCTCTCGTCCCATGTGCGTGGATGCTTTGAATTATACATGCGCAGAATGTGTACAATCATTCTGTTGACGACCTCTGTCTGGCCATCTGTTTGGGGATGGAAAGCTGTGGACTTGGTGAGCTTGGTATCCAAAATTGACTAGAGGCTGGACCAAAATGTGTTGAGGAACCTGCTATCCCGATCTGATATGATAGACTGTGGGATCCCAAAGTGCACCCACACTTGTTCAAAGAATATTTTAGCAGTGGCTTCTGCTGTGATATTCTTCTTGCAGGCCGCCATGATGGCCATCTTCGAGAATCTGTCGACGACCATGAAAACATAGTCATTTCCTTGCTTAGTAGAAGGTAGGCCCGACATGTAATCCATGGAGATGGATTCCCAAGGTCGACTAGGGGTAGGTAGTGGAGTATATATGCCTTTCTTCTTGATGGTCAGTTTAGTAATGGCACAAGCAGTGCAGGATCTAATGTGCTTCTCGACATCCTTTCGAAGGTTCAGCCAATAGAAATACTTCTGCAGGATTGCTACTATTTTCTCAACCCTGAAATGACAAACAACTCGACTGTAGTGTGCTTCCCATATCATCTTATCATGCTCAATTGAAGGAACACAAAGGTGTCCCAGGTGACATAAAAGTGCATCTTGGAGGTAAAAATTTGTAACTTGCGTACTGCCCAAGAGTGCCTTGTAAGTGTGGCAAAATTTTGGGTCACTCTCATAGAGAAGTGACCAATCAGAAGTCTCATGCCCACAAGAGTTGAGCGTGGTGGTGAGTGCCATGATCGGTGGTCAGCTGAGGCAGTCTCCAACATTATTGGTGCTACCCTTCTTGTACTTGATGTTCAAATGAAACTGTTGCAGATATGTGGACCACTTCTGATGACGATCATTCTACAACTTCCCTTGTGTCTATATGAACTGCAGGGGCCGGTGGTCTGTGTGGATGATTTTCTCCTTCCCCAAAATTTAATGCTTCCATTGTCGACAAGATTGCACAATGGAATACATTTATTTGTTATAAGTGGGATACTTGTGAACTGTGTCAGACAATGTCTCACTGTGATATGCCACTGGACGTCCCTGTTGAGTAAGAACTACCCCAATAGCATAGTCACAGGCATCTATCTTGATCTCAAATGGCTGTTGCAAGTCTGGTAAAGTGAGCACTGGGGCAGAATAGAGGCGATTTTTCAATTCTGTGAATGCCTTCTGTTGAGGTTCCGACCAAAATAATTTTTCTCTCGCTCCTCCCTTGGTGACTTGACTCAAGGGCCAAGTGATATGAGAGAATCCCAACACGAACCTCTGATAGAAATTAGCAAGACCCAGAAAGTTGTGAAGCTATGTTATAGTAGTTGGGCTGGCCAATCCCAAATGACTTGGATCTTAGCTGGATCCACATGCACCCCCCTTTCATCAATAATGTATCCCAGATATTGAACCTGGGTCATGCCAAAAGTGCACTTCTCCAGATTGGCACACAACTTGTGTTGCCGCAGTGTTTGGAGGACTTGTCGGATGTGGTGAAGGTGCTCTTCCCAAGTCTGGCTGAATATCATAATGTCATCCAAGTACACCACTACAAATGACTTGGTGAATGGCCACAAGATGTCGTCCATCATCCTCATGAAGGTTGCGGGAGCATTATTCAACCCGAAAGGCATGACCAGCCATTCGAAAAGTCCTTCCTTGGCTTTGAAGGCAGTCCTCCACACATCGGAGGGTTCAATCGGTACCTGGTGATACCCCGACTTCAAGTCAATATTGTTGAAATATTTTTCACCTTTGAGTTGGTCGAGAAGGTCATCAGTCCATGGGATCAGGTACCTATTCCGGACAGTGATCTTGTTCAGCGCTTGATAATCAATACAAAGTCTCCATGTCCCATCCTTCTTCTGTACCAACACGATCGGGCTCCCACAGGGCGATGAACTTGGTCGGATGTGACCTTTCTGGAGCAGCTCCTGAATCTGCCTCTTGATTTCATCATTCTCCATAACAGAGCACCGATAGATTGGTCCATTGGGTAGCGGAACACCTGGGGTCAGATCAATCAAGTGCTTGACTTGACAGTGCAGAGGAACCCCTATGGGTGAGGTTAAGATGTCCCCTTACTCCTCCACAACCTTATCCATTTGTTGTTATCATGCAGATGAGCCTTGTCTGGAGGTCGTGGCCACAATATTCTTCTTTCCCTGCGAGCGGATCATCAAGAAAATGAATTTCCTGGTTTGGGAAATGAGCTTACTGCATTGTTTTGCAGTAACCAAAGAGATAGCGGCAGGAGGTGGTACCTCTAGTATCCTGTACAACTTATTTCCAAAAGTAACAATAACAGTGCGAGGCCAAGACTCATACACAACATGACGCTTCCACAAGTATGCTTGTCCTAATAATACATAAAAAAAATAAATAGGAGCAACGTCAGATAATACCTAATCCATGAAGGACTTGATGCTATAGGGAAGGTGGCACTGCTGGCTTATCTGGAGATCTCGTCCTTGGTGAAGCCACCCATTGGTGTATGGATGTGGGTGAGTTGTGGTTGGAAAGCCCAACTGCTTCACGGCGTTTACCGAAATGAGGTTCTTTTGGCTCCCATTGTCAACAATGAACTGTAACAGGGAGCCCTTTACCCACTTCTGGGAGTGGAAGAGATGTTCCTCGTCCTCCAGATCTTCCAGTTCCTCCTTGTGGATCTTCATAGTGGAAACAGTGGCATTGGAATCTGCATAAATAATTTGTTTCCCTTTGTCATTCCCCTTGTCAGGTTCTGATTCAGAGTCAGAGCATGCATCTAACTCAGAAGCCCGCATCTCGGCCACCAGCGACTGCTTGGCCCGACACTCACTTGTGTTATGAGTGAAGCTCTTATGGAACTCACACCACTTTCCCATGTCCTTATTTGGCTTTGCGATGTTGTTCTTTGCTTGTGGCTTCGACAGGTTCTCTTGAGTTTCCATTTCTTGGCTCTGTCCTTTTTTCTGCAGTTTGGGAGCACCATTCCCTTACTTTTGATTTGCAGATCCAAAGTATCGATTCTTCAGTTTGAATTTCTGCTCAATCTTGGCAGCATACCGGTATGCCGTACCAAGCAAGGAGATGTCAAGGAAATCCATTTCCTCCTGAATGTATCTATGCAGACAACTGTGATACTTTAGCACCAGATTTTTCTCTAAATCTTTGATACCCAACTTGGTGTGCAGGGTATGGAACATATTCGTCAGCTCATGCACATCTTGATCCCTTTGTTGTCGCAGCGAGGTCCATTGTATGTACTTTTCCTCAAAGCTCCCCATGGGATAGTACTATTCCTTGACGACATCTCGAAAAGAATTCCAAGTGGGTACAGCCAAGAACAGATTGGGTTTTGTCTCGTCCTTTTTCTCACAGTGGGTTTCCCACCAGTCCTTGAGATGGGGGGCAGCTTTGAGGAGCGCAAAAATAATCTTCTCCATGTCGGAAAAGTCATGAACTAAGAAATATCCTTCTAATATATTCAACCATATATCTAGAACATATGCATCTATTTGACCCTCAAATATAGGAATGTCAAAATTTACTTGTACCTTAAAAGGAGTCGCAGCTCTAGAGTGGCTATTGGATGCAGATGCGCCGCCGGTGGGAAACCGTTGAAGGATCTGGGCAAAGTTATCCATCATCACGTTCCTTTTTTTTTCGAGGGCCTCCTCGAGCAATATTTTGATAGGATCTCCTGCTCCCTCATCTTTCTTTTCATCCCCCATGGGAATCCGTCGGGGTTTGTAAGGCTGATCTTGCAAAGGTTCCACCAGATCGAGCCCTAACTCCTTATACCCCGACCTTGTTGGGAACATGCAAAGAAGGATCGAGAAAAAGCAGAGCGCTCTGATACCACTAATCCAGATTTATGCAGGAACAAAACAGAATAAACACATAACCAAAAATATAGAGATGCAACGGAAATAACACTTCATTTAATTAATATGAAAGAACTAAAATTTGCTTACACATAGAATGGAAGTAAAACTAGCTAGGGCACTTGTAGCTATCTCTCAGAAGAGATCTGGCAGCTACAGGCCTCTGAAATGAGTTACAATGAGGCTCGAGGGCCTATTTATTATAGATAAATAATGGAGAACTCTAAAGATCCAAAAACCTAACCCTAGGAGATCAAGCGCCAAAACTATGGGCCCCGTTTGGGTAAATTGGTGTTTCAACCTCCCAGGGACATAACTTTGGCATACTATCTCCGTTTGACGCACATGATACATCATTATAAATATCTATCCAAGGAATACAACTTTAGCCATGAATATCCATTTCGGAATGGAATGATATTTGCTGGAGGCGTGATGCCCAAAAAACGTCGTTTAGGGCCTCAAAACGGCTCCAGAAGTTCAGGACCCAAAAAACTGCTAAAAATAGTAAGTTGTGCCGAAAATGAAAAACTGAAAGAGACAATGGTGGGGCCCCAAGTGGAATAGGCGGGTGGCCACCAATATCCTGGATGATTATAATTTAGCCATGGAGTGGGTATAGATTGAGACAATACTGTAAGAATGACATTGATCGTGGATGACAGCATTGATCGATTATTCACATATTATAAACAAAATAACTAAGAGCTTAAGAGGTTTAATATTATAAACCAAAGGAATTGGTGAACCGAAGGGAAAAATATTAATAACCTAAGGGACCAATAAGGCGAGGGATCAATAAAATTATTAGAAAAATACTCAAGTTGAAGAATTTAATAAACACTAATAATTAACCCAAGGGTTCATAATATTATAAACCAAAAGAACTAATAAACCCAAGGGTTTAATATTATAAACCAAAGGAATTGGTGAACCCAAGGGAATTGATTTAAAAATTTAGACAATTGTTGTCACAATGAGACGTTGGACCAACTATGACCATGGTTGGCCATGGGTGATTTTCATGTTGAGACAATATTTGTCAAAATGTGACATTTGATTATGGATGAAATTTATCGATTATTCATATTATAAACCAAAAGAACTAATAAACCCAAGGGTTTAATATTATAAACCAAAGGAATTGGTGAACCTAAGGGAATTGATTTAAACATTAAGACAATTGTTGTCACAATGCGACGTTGGACCAACTATGATCATGGTTGGCCATGGGTGATTTTCATATTCAGACAATAATTTTCAGAATGTGACATATGATCATAAATGACATTGATTGATTATTCATATTATAAACCAAAAGAACTAATAAAACCAAGGGTTTAATATTATAAACCAAAGGAATTGGTGAACCTAAGGGAAAACCATTACCCAACAAATTATAAACCAAATGAATTGGTGAACCCAAGGGAATTTATTTAAAAATTCATACAATTGTTGTCACAATGCGACGTTGGAGCAACCATTAACATGGTTGCCCATGGGTGATTTTCATATTGAGACAATATTTTTCAGAATGTGACATTTGATCATGGATAACATAGATGGATTATTCATATTATAAGCCAAAATAACTAATAAACCCAAGGGTTTAATATTGTAAACCAAAGGAATTGGTGAACCCAAGGGAATTGATTTAAACATTCAGACAATTGTTGTCACAATGCGACGTTGGACCAACGATGACCATGGTTGGCCATGGGTGATTTTCCTATTGAGACAATATTTTTCAGAATGTAACATTTGATCATGGATGAAATTTATCGATTATTCATATTATAAACCAAAATAACTAATAAACCCAGGGGTTTAATATTATAAACCAAAGGAATTGGTGAAACCAAGGGAATTGATTTATACATTGAGACAATTGTTGTCACAATGTGACATTGCGCCAACTATGACCATGGTTGGCCATGGGTGATTTTCATATTGTGACAATATTTTTCAGAATGTGACATATGATCATGGATGACGTTGATCGATTATTCATATTATAAACCAAAAGAACTAATAAAACCAAGGGTTTAATATTATAAACCAAATTAATTGGTGAACCCAAGGGAATTGATTTAAACATCGAGACAATTTTTGTCACAATGTGACATGGGACAAACTATGACCATGGTTGGCCATGGGTGATTTTCATATTAAGACAATATTTTTCATAATGTGACATTTAATCATGGATGACATTGATCGATTATTCATAGTATAAACCAAAAGAACTAATAAACCCAAGGGTTTAATATTATAAACCAAAGGAATTGGTGAACCCAAGGGAATTGATTTAAACATTGGGACAATTTTTGTCACAATGCAACGTTAGACCAACTATGACCATGGTTGGCCGTGGGTGATTTTCATTTTGAGACAATATTTGTTAGAATGTGACATATGATCATGGATGACGTTGATCGATTATTCATATTATAAACCAAAAGAACTAATAAACCCAAGGGTTTAATATTATAAACCGAAGGAATTAGTGAACCCAAGGGAAAACCATTACCCAAAAAATTATAAACCAGAGTAATTGGTGAACCCAAGGGAATTGATTTAAACATTGAGACAATTTTTGTGACAATGCGACGTTGGACCAAGTATGACCATGGTTGGCCATGGGTGATTTTCATATTGAGACAATATTTTTTAGAATGTGACATATGATCATGGATGACGTTGATCGATTATCATATTATAAACCAAAAGAACTAATAAACCCAAGGGTTTAATATTAAAAACCGAAGGAATTTGTGAACCAAATGGAAAACCATTACCCAAAAAATTATAAACCAAAGGAATTTGTGAACCCAAGGGAATTGATTTAAACATCGAGACAATTTTTTTCACAATGCAACGTTGGACCAACTATGACCATTGTTGCTCATGGATGATTTTCATATTGAGACAATATTTGTCAGAATGTGACATTTGGTCATATATGACATTGATCGATTATTCATATTATAAACCACAAGAACTAATAAAACAAAGGGTTTAATATTATAAACTAATGGAATTGGTGAACCCAAGAGAATTGATTTAAACATTGAGACAAATGTTGTCACAATGCGACATTGGACCAACTATGACCATGGTTGGCCACAGGTGATTTTCATATTGAGACAATATTTGGAAGAATGTGACATATGATAATGGATGATGTTGATCGATTATTCATATTATAAACTGAAAGAACTAATAAACCCAAGGTTTTAATATTATAAACGAAAGGAATTGGTGAACCCAAGGTAATTGATTTAAACATCGAGACAACTTTTGTCGCAATGCGATGTTGGACCAACTATGACCATGGTTGGCCATGGGTGATTTTCATATTGAGACAATATTTGTCAAAATGTGACATTTGATCATCGATGACATTGATCGATTATTCATATTATAAACCAAAAGAACTAATAAACCCAAGGGTTTAATATTATAAACCAAAGGAATTGGTGAACCGAAGGGAATTGGTTTAAACATTGAGACAATTGTTTTGAAAATGCGACATTGGACCAACTATGAGCATCGTTGGCCATGGGTGATTTTCATATTGAGACAATATTTGTCAAAATGTGACATATGATCATGGATGAAATTGATCGATTATTCATATTATAAACCAAAATAACTAATAAACCGAAGCGTTTAATATTATAAACCAAAGGAATTGGTGAACCCAAGGGAAAACCATTACCCAAAAAATTATAAACCAAAGGAATTGGTCAACCCAAGGGAATTATTTTAAACATCGAGACAATTTTTGTGACAATGCGACGTTGGACCAACTATGACCATGGTTGGCCATGGGTGATTTTCATATTGAGACAATATTTGTCAGAATGTGACATTTGATCATGGATGACATTGATCGATTATTCATATTATAAACCAGAAGAACTATTAAACCCAAGGGTTTAATATTATAAACCAAAGGAACTGGTGAACCCAAGGGTTTGATATTATAAACCAAAGGAATTGGTGAACCCAAGGGAAAACCATTACCCAGCAAATTATAAACCAGAGGAATTGGTGAACCCAACTGAATTAATTTAAACATTGAGATCATTGTTGTCACAATGATATTGAGACAATATTCGTCAGAATGTGACATTTGAACATGGATGACATTGATCGATTATTGATATTATGATCCAAGAGAAATAATAAACCCAAGGGTTTAATTTTATAAACGAAAGGAGTTGGTGAACCCAAGGGAAAACCATTCCCCAACAAATTATACACCAAATGAATTGGTGAACCCAAGGGAATTGATTTAAACATTGAGATAATTGTTGTCACAATGATATTGAGACAATATTTGTGAGAATGTGACATTTGATCATGGATAACATTGATCGATTATTCATATTATAAACCTAAAGAACTAATAAACCCAAGGTTTTAATTTTATAAACCAAAGGAATTGGTGAACCCAAGGGAAAACCATTTCCCAACAAACTATAAACCAAAGGAATTGGTGAACCCAAATGAATTGATTTAAACAACGAGACAATTGTTGTCACAATGCGACTCGACCAACTATGACCATTGTTGGCCATGGGTGATTTTCATATCAACCATTGGGTTTATTTTATTGTTTATAATATTTATCTTAGGGTTTATATACTTTTTCTTTATAATACTAGTTCTTTGGGTTTACAATTATTCAACCATGGTCAACCATATTTCATCAAATCAATTGTGGTCAACCATGGTCAAACGTCGCATTGTGACAAAGATTGTCTCAATATGGAAATTAATCATTGTCTGAACCTTTGTCCAACGTCACAATCTGACAAAGATTGTCTCAATATGATAATCATGGCCAATCATGGTCACACATGGTCAAGAATTGTTAACCATGTTTTATAAAGTGAAACATGGTCAACCGCGGTCAATCATGGTCAACCATGTTTTATAGACTCAAACATGGTTAATCATTATCAACCTTGGTTATCCATGATCAATCTTGGTCAACCATGATTATCCATTGACAACCATATTTTATAAAGCCACACATGTTTTATTTTAAAATGATAATAATACTATTATTTATAATAATAATTTTATTGTAATAGTTGTTTTTAATATTGTTTTTTTATTTATATTTAATATTCGTATGAAATTATTTTTTTATAAATTAAATTAATTAATTGAATTAGTTATTCTATATTAAATTGAATCATTATTATTATGTTGAAATTATTAATTAATTAACAGTATTACTACCAGTATTATTCTTACTATTATTATTTAATTAAATTATTGTATATTATTTAATTATTTAATAATTATTTAAAATTTTAATCAATTAAAAATTAATAATTTAAATAAAAATAATATTAAAAATAAACTATTAAAATAAAATATGATCTCGAAAATGAATTATAAAGCTCGTGGATGATATTATTATTGATATTGTTAATTAACAATAATAATATAAATAATTTTTAATAATAATAATAATAATAATAATTTATTAAATTAGTTATTTTTGTAATATTATTATTATTTATTTATTATATATTTATTATTATGAGTATAATCTTCTTGTGTACTGTAAAGAAGTTGACAGTCACTTATAGTTAAATTTGTTTGATACATATATATATATGTGTGTGTGTGTGTGTGTGTGTGTGTGTGTGTGTGTGGAATTTAAAAATTACGCCACCTTAACATTAAAATTATCGCAGTTGAGTATTAAATAGAGTTAAGTCATTGTTTGATAATGACTTCACATACACTGCACGATAGGTTCCATTTGTCAATCTGAAATTTATCTAGAAGTATCGCTGCAGTAGAGAGGATAGAATTATCCAACTTGAACCAATTTAATTTATCGATATAAAATTGTTTATATCTAAATGTTATTTACGTTCATAAAAACATTTTTAATTATTTTCAATTTGTTAAAAATTAATTTTATATTTTAATTTTGTAATATAACTATAGTCTTTTGTTATCCTCCATGCAAGTCTCCGCGCGATTGCCGTTTGATCTTCCTCTCTCCAGATAGGACAATGCTCATTGATATTGAGTTTTTTCAAAACTCGAAACTTAATGCATAAAATTCACAAGATATGAGTGGTATTCTCTGAGTAATGTGTTCCAAAAAGTATTGAATCGCGTTTTTTTGAAGTGGTTTCGCCCTGGGCCAAAAGCGGCGTGACAAAGGTGGTATTATTTCACAAAACCACCCCTGATAAAGGAAAATTGATTAACTCATGACTCTAACTGCAGTTTAACACATTTCTTAGCTTATTTATTCGTTTTAACTATGGGGTTAATTCCGAACAATACTGCTCCAAAACAATGTGCATTGATGTCGAATATTCAACACGGAATGAGTCGACTCCGATCGTAAAATCATGCCAACTTAATTGACCATTTCCAGTAAAATGCGTGTGTTCATTCTGTACGAGGTATTCCCTAGGTATTCACCGTAGTCTCTACCATGGTTATGCTTCACTGTTCCAAAGTGACAATTATGGTTGGTTCCTTCTCAATTCCACATTCGATCTAAAAATATAATGAAAAATAAATAATTACAGTAGAATTTAGATGAACAATTTTTCTCTCATGCATTTATTGATGATGTTTTAGTTTGCAATGCATTTTTAAACACGTTTTTTTAATTTTCCTGCACATTTAACAAGTTTTTTTTTTTTTCAGAAAGAAAAAAACGCTAATTTATATTATAAATATAAACAGTACATTGTCCAATATATCTCAGCTGTGAAGGCCACCAGCGAGAAATCCTGCATATAAAGCCATATTGGTAATGCTCGTTTAGAGAGACTGAGCAGAGATAATTAGTTTGGCTTCCATATTACCGGGAGAGATCCTTCCCTTACATATAAAACATCAATATTAACAAAAATATAGAAACAGAGATGAAAGGATTCGTCCCGTATCATTCCCGGATCTGAGAGAACTGATTACGAAAAAGAGATACGACAACAGTGAAAAGAGAGATAGAAAAGTACTATATACAAGAAGCAAAAGAAGAAATGAGCCCAGTACTATCCTTATAATGATTAGAAATGATGCCTATCAAGAACCGAGAGTAAAGAGTGACCAGATGATTTAATGCAGTCTCGCTTAATAAGGTTGAATTTCATTGTCGAAATTTGGCATGCTGCTGAAAACGAGTTTGATTGAATATGAATGAACAACAACTCGAAAGCTTTTAGATCTTCAGAAGCGCTTGATAGTTAGATAAAAACAGGCCCGCTTGGATTTGAAATCCCGCTCGCTTGATATAGTGAACCCGCTCACTTGGTATAGTAATCTCGCTCACTTGATGAAAAGGAAACAGGCTCGCTTGATAGTAGTAGTCCCGCTCGCTTGATATAATGATCTCGCTCGCTTGATGAAGTGAGAGGCTCGTTTTTTGTATATAAACCAAGCTCGCTTGAGATGGAAAGTATTAAGAACCAAAAAGGAGAGTACCATATATTTTCATGAGGTTGATAAGACAAAAAGGAGTCCAAGAACTGAAAGAATTAAATCATGAAAAGGGAATGGAAGATTCGGCAATCTGTCTTCCATCAGCGAAATGAGAGATTTTCATGGATCCAAATTCAACCAAAAGTCCCTTTTTAGAGAGCCGATCTACCCAGGTATTGTTTTCAAGGAAAATATGGTTAATGGGTGGAGAATTCATTCTAAACCATAGTCTCTGAGTCCTGTCAATCCATCCTTGAAGTTTTTGGTTATACATATGAAAAATGTTGGATATCTAGCCAATAACCAACTGAGATTCCCCATATATGCTAGCCACCTGAATTTGATGATCAGTAGCAATCAGGAGGCCCCCCCATAGCACCATGATCTCAGCCTTTTTGTTTGTGCCTGGACCTCCGTTCCAATAGATGTGGATACGCTCCCGATCCGAAATTTTGATCCAGGCTCCACAACCAATGATACCTTCTGCGGAAGCGCCGTCAAAATATATGGCAGGGATGGTAATTTTATGAGGTCTTAAATGATGAGAGGCATCACAAACATCATTCAGCATAGGGGGACTATCAACCATCCAAGATTTGATAGCCATATAAACCCGCTGGATCTGAAAATTTTTTTGCTCAAAAATCATATTATTCCTTGCAAGCCAGACTTCCCATATAAAGTAAAAGGGTAAAGATCTATAAATACTGTTCAGTTGACCCCAATCATATGCAGATGTAATGAAGTCCACCGGACACCAAGATGTATTCATAATGAAAGAAATGAATAGATTCCAGAGTCTGATAACAGTTGGACAGGAGAAGAAAATATGAGCTATAGACTCTTCTGCCGAATAACATAGAATACAGCAGTTGGGACCGTGGAAACCTCTCTTTTTGAGATTATCCCATGTGAGCACTTTCCCCTGCCATACCAGCCAACCAAAAAGTGTTATTTTCATTGGGATTTTTCTTTTCCAGAAAGGAAAGAAAATTTTTGATGCTTGCAGCTGTTGAGAAGAAGCAATGATGTTGCGGTAAACCTCCTTCACAATTACCATGTTGTTTTTAAGAGGGCCATTCCATATTATTTGGTCACCACCCGGGGCATAACAAAGCTCGGCACAACGTAGAGTATCCCAGAGCCAAACTCACTCATCAGCTTCAGGCCCATTCAGACCAAGTTTCTCAGCAGATTTAAAAATAGGAGCACTATAAGACCAATAATATACTACCTTTGAATAATACAATATACCTCGGAGAGACAGAGCGTGAATAAGGCATTGGGACGGGGCAGTATGCGGTGACAGCGGGAGAAATTTTAACGAGCCAATGGGAATGCTACTCCCGTCCCAGAAGAGACAACATAAACAAGGAGCAATGTGAGTCAATATCATTTTGAAGCTGCGCCAAATGCATGAGATAATACGAGGGAAAGAGAAATCATTACATCTGATCAACAATAGTGCATCACCATTGAAGTATTTAGCCCTATTGATGTTATTCCATATGCATGTGCTTTTAATAGCCCGCAAAAAGGATTTTATTAGTAAGGCACTATTGAAATCACGAGTGCAGAGTATTCCCCAACCATCCATATCCTTTGGCTTGCAAATTGAAGATAAGCTACAAAGAGGATATTTTACGCTCATATTAGCCACCCCCCCCCCCCAGAGAAATTGCGTGATAATGCTATTGATCTTGGAAATGACACCAGCTGGGAGATAGAGAAGGTGAGCCCAAAATACAATCATTTGTGATAACACAGATTGGATCAAAATGAGGCGACCTCCCATTGACAGCCAGCGATGAGTCCAACGCTGAATCCGATCGCGGAATCTGTCGATTATCCAGTTCCAATCGCTGTTTTTGTATCCACAAGGTTTGATAAAGTAACCCAAGTATTTGAAACCCTTTGAAATGTGACGAGTTCCGATGCCCATGAATTCCGCAATAAAGTTGACTTCATGAATATCACCAAATTCAAATAATAGGAAGGATTTCGTGCCATTAATACCCAGAACTGTAGCAGATTTGAAGCGCATAAACATGATATGGATGTAGAACCAATGGTTTCTAATCAGGTAACCAAATAGCAAGAGATCATCCACAAAAAGAGAATGCGAAGTAGAAACCGTGCTTGAAAAGGAAAATCCTTTGATGTAGCCCTTCTGCTCAGCTGAATGCATTAACTTACTGAACCCATCCATAACAAGAATGAAGATGAGAGGAGATAGAGCACAACCCTGGCGCAGACCCCGACCAGCCTTGAAAAAATGAGATGGGTATCCATTGACAATCACCGCATATCTGACATTCGAAACGCAGGACATTATCCATCGAATGATTCGAATGGGCAGACTGACCTTGAGCAAAATAACCCAGATGAAAGACCAGTCAAGCGAGTCATATGCCTTGTGCAAATCCACTTTCATGACCAGCACTTCTTTCTTATCCGTGTGCATGGAATGAATAACCTCCTGAGCAATGGAAATCGCATCGTGAATAGACCTGCCATTAAGAAAACCATATTGCTCCACAGAAATGTTAGCAGATAAAACAACTTTAATATGATTGGCTATAATCTTGGAGGTAACTTTGTAAATTAAATTACAAAGAGCGATGGGTCTAAAATCTCAAAAGAACTGAGGATCCGTGACTTTAGGGATGAGAGAAATAAATGATGAGTTCATATTTGCAGGCATAATGCCCCTTTTACGGAAAAGTTCCGTCATATCAGTAAGCTCGGCCCCCAGAAGATAAAAGAAATAGATAAAAAATTTCGCTGGCCATCCATCAGGCCCGGGAAAATTTTCATGTGGAAAATACTTCAGGACCGACAGGACCTCATTCCCAGTGATACACTGATCTATTGCTGCAATAGCCACCTCATCGAAAAATCTGGGAACATGATCTAGAACCCAGGATTGATTCTCGGCATTAATAGAGAGATCATTCATGTAGAACTTAGAGAAGTATGCCGCAGCTTCATCTTGGATCTCTGTAGTGGAATATACAAAGCTATCATCATCTTTTTTAATGCGCCATATGGCATTCCTATTCCATCGAGCATTAGTGCTTTTGTGGAAAAAGTGAGTGTTGAGGTCACCCTCCTTAATCCATGAAATTATGCTCTTCAGACGCCATGTAACCTCCTCAATATTCAAGATTTCCAGCTAAGAATAAGAATTGGTTATATATATATATATATATATATATAAACGTTATTAATTTTTCATATCTGAATTTTTAAAAAATTCATATTAAGAAATGGAAATTTATTAAATTTATTTATTTATTTTAACACGTCATAGGTAAATTATTAAAAATGTTTTGTTAACAAGTTGGTCACACACATATATATATATATATATATATATATATATATATATATATATATATATATATATATATATATATATATATATATATATATATATATATATATATATATATATATATATATATTATCATTTCATTCTCATTTTTTTTAAATTTTATGTTAGCAAAGGTCAGCAACATTGTCCTTGGAATATCGATAAGAGGAGCTGTAATAATGCATTTGGCGTCGATGGTGGGTTTTTTTTTTTTGTATTGCAGGAAATTCAGGATTAATCAACATCTCAATGAAGGTGTGGAAGCTATAAATTGAAGTTCATATATATTTTAAAATGGAGGCATTGTGGGAATTTTCGCCCTGAAAATGCCTAATGCTATTATGTGATACTTTGTAAACTAACAAGGATTGCAGACTATCTGACAATCATGTTGCAAAATTGAACAATGTTTTGTGCCTTTATGTTAGGAGAGACAATGGATTACACACAACACTTTAATATAAAGATTTGGCAATGAAGCTTTGGATCAGTTTTCTTTGGTAAATTTCTAAAGGAAGAGAAATCGCTATAAAAGTGCTCTCATTCTTAATAGGATTTCACCAATTCCAGAATGAGGTAACTCCATGGTAACTCTAGGGTTTTGAAACCATATCATGTGTAATTATATTGACAATACTATATACGTGTAGAGTAAAATTCATGTAGTGGTTAATTTCAATTGATAAATTCGTTGATCTTCTTTCCAAAATGCATCGTAAAAACTTGGTGTAATTACTCGGATTCTGTAGCGGTAAATGTGTTGTTTTCTATTTTCTTATTCTTTACTGTTAAAATAACTCAAATGATTATTGCATTATTTAATTATTCACATAATTGATTGGTCAAAGGATTCAATTATATATTTTCTTAATTAATATTTTGATGATAAAAGTATTATGTCTTTTTATGGCAGTTTATTCCAATCACATAAATTTATAAAGAAATATTACTTAATTATTTCTTATTAAGTGATTACAAAAATATATGATATAAATTCTTAAAAAGATATTACTTAATTATTTTCAGGAGAAAAAAAACGATGTTTTATTAAAACAATGCGTAATCCATATACATTTCCGACTAACATAAATCCCTGTATATATACAGTACTATTTCAAAAACAACCTAATCTCAAAAACAATTATGCTCCTGCTATAGTTAGATAGCGACAACAACATACATGAGTTCTATAACATAAAGCATAACCAGTCCCATATATATACATTCCATCAGGTATTGCTAGCGAGCGTGGGATGACATTAGAAATAAATTTTTGGCCGCCACAAATCAGCCCATTAAAAGCCATGATATTGATCCAGGTGGATTAATCAGGTACAGGTACAAATGGCTTGAGTAAAAGGCTCAAAAATTGAAGTGTTCAAAAATATCTTGAACTAGGTTCAGATTGTAGATCTCATCTTTCTGATTCCAACGACGCAGACGACACTCAATTTCAAGTCCGTATGAAGAAGTTATAAGCGGTCAAAGTTCCAGGTTGACTTGGTGACTGGACAGCCTTTAGGAAGGCACGAATTGAACTTTTTCCGGCCACCGGATTCCGGCAAGTTCAGGCCAGATTCCGAGCGAAATTGTGGCCTATTTAAAATTACTCCTACGGTCACAAACCGAATTTTAAAAAATGGCCAATTTGTTTTATATTAAACAAAAATGATAAAAAAAAAGGGTGACGGGTGGTCAAACCCCGTCGACCCCCTCCTCCGCATATTAAATAGCACCATATAAATGGGCCGGCGGGAATTGAACCCGCCTGGCCACGTGGGCCGACCCGATCCATGGGCGGCCCAACCAACATATCAATACAAACCAACAAATTCAAACAAACCAACATATATATGCGTTTTTTACAACCCGTATACCATAAAAATGCCGTTGGTTGTTGGGCGGGCCGCCCAAGGCGGACCCGACCCCTTCCAAAAAATAACGCGCCTAATTTTTAAAAGGACTGTCGTGATATGTTGGGAGGGGTGGGATTTGACCCCCCGACCTCTCCTTAACGATTTATTATTTTTACCACTACATCAAACCACCTCATGTGGTTAAGTCCGCCCACGAATTTGTATTTAAACTCAGATTTTTGCAAGTGCGCCAAGGCCATGGAGGAGCGGATCATGCACACAGTTCGAGTTTAATATTTTTTTAATTGTAGATCAGTGTGCCCAGGGAATGGAGCAGCGCGCACGGATTTCCAAATTTATTATTTTTTAATTGCAGGTGCAGTGGAACCATGAGCCAGAAAAGACGCAGGCGGAACCTTAATTGAGCTCAACTTTCAGGAGGGTGAAATTTTGACTTTGTCCAAATGGGACAAATTTTATGTCATTTCATCACTACTCAGCGCCACGAGTCTGATGGTGTGCTTAGTTTCTGCATCTGAGTTTTCGATTTTCCAGCCACTTTTGAAAGTGGGTTATGCCGATGTCAGATTTGCACATGTGAGCAGTCGTTTTCACCTTTCTCGACGCCACAAGATTGATGGTGTTTTCAGATTCAGCTGCAGAGTTGCTCAGCCTTCAGAAAATGGCATCATGAGGTATATGATGTGTATTCCATGTACTTCTTCATTTATTTCTCTTTGAGATGCATTATGTCTTGCAGATCCCGGTTGATACATGAGTCGTGGGATCTTGCTTTGTGTTGTTATTGATGTACTTTCAGCTATGGATTTGTGTCATGTATGAGCCCCTTTTATGCCACATTGGCGGGATGCTCTTATTTTCTATGTGTATTTTGAGATCCCTTGTTTGCCAGGATTGGCGGGATACTCTCATTTGCTACATGTCAGCTATGGTCATACTGATAGGAGTCTTTCTTTATGTATGAGAGTTCTACAGTGGAATATCTCTTAAAGAAGTCAAGCCACTCCTGTGTGAGGGAAATTTTTCCTTGTATGTCATAGGGAAACATATCCATGTACATCTCTTCTTACAACACATAATGCTGCGGCCTACACCATCTTGACACCGAGGCCCGGAAATGTAGTCCCTCCTGGACGAACTTCGTCATCAAACGACATGTTCTTATGATTTTTGATCTTGTTCATTTATGTTCCTCTTATTTATAGCTACAGTTGTTCATTTAAGTTATTTAACGTCTTTGAGTAAATGCAACTCTATTTATCAGTCGAATTAAAAGGTCTTGGTTAAGGGGTATCAAGAATTTACCCTGGATCAAGTGGTATCGGAGCGGGTATTCTTGCTGATTGGATTGCAAGGCGTGAACATTGGAAGTTTGTTGAGTTGAGCCATGGAGAATGTGAAGGACATGTATTAAACCATGCTCAGGGTGTCTGAGAAAGCGGACATGCTGTACGAGGCTTACGAAAAACAAGCAGCAGAGAACGAAGAATTGAAGACCCTCCTACATAAAGAGAAGGAGGACAAACAACAGTTGCAGCTTCAGTTGCAAGCCACAACAGAAGCGTGGGAAGATTGGAAGCGCAACAATGAAATTCTGCAAGCAGATTATGATGCCTTGAAGGCATTCCTACATGAAGAGAAGGAGGAGAAGCAGCAATTGCAGCTTCAGTTGCAAGCCATGACAAAGGCGTGGGAAGATTTGAAATGCAACAACGAAACTCTTCAGAGAGATCATGATGCCTTAAAAGCATTCCTACAGAAAGAGAAGGAGGATATGCAGCAGATGCAGCTTCAGCTACAAGCCATGTCAGAGGTAGTGACAGAAGTGAAGCACAACGAAGGCTTACAACAGCTTTCTTCATATGTTTCGCAATCAACACCTAAGGTAAATAGTGTTGATTTTTCTTCAGTTTCTTCACATGATGTCATTTCAGTTGGAAGTGTGGAGATACCAATCACAGGTACCGGCATGAGGCTCCTCACTAAAATGGGGTACAGAGGAGGAGGACTTGGCATTCGTGGCCAAGGCATCACCGAACCATTGGAGGTTGTGCAACGACCTCGTTATGCAGGTTTGGGGTACATTGACGAAGGATGTTCGAAGGACATCAAGGGAAAACAGATAATGATGAACTCTCCAAGGAAGAGGAATGATAGGGACACTTCGCCATCGTTCCACGGCAGTGCACGTTGCAGTGAAGGAACCGAGGCGAGCTCCCATCATCATGATGGTACCAGAGACCACCCCAGAAGGTATACTAAGTCTCATTATTCCAGAGTGCATTTTGATTACAAGAATGTCGATAACCATGTTCGTAAAATATGTCATCGTAAAACTTGTTATTTTTGTGGTTTAAATAACCATGTGATTTCTAAGTGCTGGAAGAGGATGGCAGCACAAAGAACGAAGAGGCACGAAAGGCCTTCTCCCCAACAGGAAAAGAAATCAGTTAAGCAGGTTTGGAGGAAAAAGAACTTTTGCACCCATTGTGATCGAAGTGGCCACCAAAGAGCCACATGCTGGAAACTTCATCCAGAGCAGCGCCATAAAGCCAAAGAGCCCGTGCATACACCAGTCGAAAGAGCTGATCGACAAGCAAGTTCGCCACAGGGAAATGATCCACTCGTTTTAATAAATGAGAAGTGGTTCTTCTAGATTGTTTTTTCTAGAGATGTTAAGCTTTTCATGGCCATGCTTGTAAGTCATTTGTCGCATTTTTATTATGAAAGTGATGATGTGGTTCCATCACTCATTTAAGCGACCATGACATTTCTTTTTGGCCTTGTTTTATGAGTCTTGTGTTAGATCTCTTTCATGTAAAAGTGATGATATGCTGCCATCACTTTGAGATGCGACGATTATGTTTTGGTAATGTTGTATGAGTCGTCTGATGCATTTCTTTCATGTAAAAGTGATGAGGAGTTTTTCCATCACTTCGAAATGCGACGATGAGGTCTGGTCTTGTAATTTTGTTGATGTATGATTTCCATTTTGCTATAAGCTTGACCACCGAGTACATGTTATAAACTCGTGGCAAGTATGGAAACATCTGGGTCATTATTGGTCACATTGAGAATGTAATGTTCATTGCAGCAATTGCAGGTGTTGGATTTACATCTTGATTCCGAAGTACGTGAGGTGAAGGAGTCTTCAAGGGATGTGCCTTTTCAGACATATGTGCCTTTTCAGACATTTTCATTTCAGCAGTTGCAGGTGTTGGCTTTGCATCTCGATTCTGAAGTACGTGAGGTGAAGGAGTCTTCATGGGATGTGCCTTTTCAGACATTTTCATTTCAGCAGTTGCAGGTGTTGGCTTTACATCTTGATTCCGAAGTACGTGAGGTGAAGGAGTCTTCAAGGGATGTGACGTTTCAGAAATCACATTGTAGCAGTTGTACATGATGGCTTTGCATCTTGATTCCAAAGTGCGCCAGGTGAAGGAGTCATGTGCCTTTTCAGACATCACATTGTAGCAGTTGTACATGATGGCTTTGCATCTTGATTCTGAAGTATGCCAGGTGAAGGAGTCATGTGGGGATGCGCCTTTCAACGATAGTTGCAGACAGTTGATGATACGTAAAGCTTGATTCTTTTGGAGGACCAAAAGCTCCTCAGTGGGGAGGATTGATCCAGGTGGATTAATCAGGTACAGGTACAAATGGCTTGAGTAAAAGGCTCAAAAATTGAAGTGTTCAAAAATCTCTCGAACCAGGTTCAGATTGTAGATCTCGTCTTTCTGATTCCAACGACGCAGACGACACTCAATTTCGAGTTCGTATGAAGAAGTTATAAGCGGTCAAAGTTCCAGGTTGACTTGGTGACTGGACAGCCTTAAGGAAGGCACGAATTGAACTTTTTCCGGCCACCGGATTCCGGCAAGTTCAGGCCAGATTCCGGGCGAAATTATGGCCTGTTTAAAATGACTCCTACGGTCACAAACTGAATTTTCAAAAATGGCCAGTTTTTTTTATATTAAACAAAAATGATAAAAAAAAAGGGTGACGGGTGGTCAAACCCCGTCGACCCCCTCCTCCGCATATTACATAGCACCATATAAATGGGCCGGCGGGAATTGAACCCGCCCGGCCACGTGGGCCGGCCCGATCCATGGGCGGCCCAACCAACATATCAATACAAACCAACAAATTCAAAAAAACCAACATATATATGCGTTTTTTACAACCCGTATACCATAAAAGTGCCGTGGGTTGTTGGGCGGGCTGCCCAAGGTGGACCCGACCCCTTCCCAAAAATAACGCGCCTAATTTTTAAAAGGACTGTCGTGCTATGTTGGGAGGGGCGGGATTTGACCCCCCGACCTCTCCTCAACGATTTATTATTTTTACCACTACATCAAACCACCTCATGTGGTTAAGTCCGCCCACGAATTTGTATTTAAACTCATATTTTTGCAAGTGCGCCAAGGCCATGGAGGAGCGGAGCATGCACGCAGTTCGAGTTTAATATTTTTTTAATTGCAGATTAGTGCGCCCAGGGAATGGAGTAGCGTGCACGGATTTCCAAATTTATTATTTTTTAATTGCAGGTGCAGTGGAACCATGAGCCAGAAAAGACGCAGGCGGAACCTTGATTGAGCTCAACTTTCAGGAGGGTGAAATTTTGACTTTGTCCAAATGGGACAAATTTTATGTCGTTTCAGCACTACTCAGCGCCACGAGTCTGATGGCGTGCTCAGTTTCTGCATCTGAGTTTTCGATTTTCCAGCCACTTTTGGAAGTGGGTTATGCCGATGTCAGATTTGCACATGTGAGCAGTCGTTTTCACCTTTCTCGACGCCACAAGATTGATGGTGTTTTCAGATTCAGCTGCAGAGTTTCTCAGCCTTCAGCAAATGGCATCATGAGGTATATGATGTGTATTCCATGCACTTCTTCATTTATTTCTCTTTGAGATGCATTATGTCTTGCAGATCCCGGTTGATACATGAGTCGTGGGATCTTGCTTTGTGTTGTTATTGATGTACTTTCAGCTATGGATTTGTGTCATGTATGAGTCCCTTTTATGCCACATTGGCGGGATGCTCTTATTTTCTATGTGTATTTTGAGATCCCTTGTTTGCTAGGATTGGCAGGATACTCTCGTTTGCTACATGTCAGCTATGGTCATACTGATAGGAGTCTTTCTTTATGTATGAGAGTTCTGCAGTGGAATATCTCTTAAAGAAGTCAAGCCACTCCTGCGTGAGGGAAATTTTTCCTTGTATGTCATAGGGAAACATATCCATGTACATCTCTTCTTACAACACATAATGCAGCGGCCTACACCATCTTGACACCGAGGCCCGGAGATGTAGTCCCTCCTGGACGAACTCCGTCATCAAACGACGTGTTCTCATGATTGCTGATCTTGTTCATTTATGTTCCTCTTATTTACAGCTACAGTTGTTCATTTAAGTTCTTTAACGTCTTTAAGTAAATGCAATTCTATTTATCAGCCGAATTAAAAGGTCTTGGTTAAGGGGTATCAATATTTTACCCTGGATCAGATATTCATCAAATTAAGTGATTAATTAATTATTTTTTATTAGCTTGAATTAGGTGATTACAAAAATATTTAGTTTTTTCATAGTACATAAATTTGTAAATGTAATGTCTCCTCTTAACCACTTCAAATTTTTTTTTTCTTGGGATAATAGTATTCTATGCTTCTATTTGTCACCACCATGTAGATATAACATTTAATTTCAACAATCATGCCATTCCATGGAATAGAGTTTCCTTTGTTTTTTTTATTTATATGTGCACCTTGGTCATTATTTTAACTTTGATTTTATTCCTCCCATAAGGTTTGGGGTAAATTATGTTGTACACATATGTTAAGATATCAATGGTACATACCTATGGTGAATATATTCGTATATGTCCATGGAATTATATTCATATATGACAATTTTATCCATAATTCTTTATAGAGCTGGCCACACATAGGTTTTGGACTTCCTATTCTTATTGTTGCATCTTGAATATGTCACGCACTTATTGCTAAGTCCTTTTATCATTTCCCTAAGCTGGAAAGCTATGGCTCGACATCAAATTTATCCAATGTGCTTGATGACTCAAGTCTATTTATGGTATTTCTTAGTTGTCTCAGTTCCACCTTGCAGTAATGGTGTAATGGGATAATTTCCCCTACCTCTGTCACCATAGAGATCTCATGTAATTCCCATTATGACAAAAATTTTATGGGAGTAGACGACATTGAAGTTGTCGTACTTACTTGCTACGTTGGCCAGTTGGAATTAATGTGGTGAGGATTGGATAGCTCGTTGTGCTCTCCACGTCGATTAGGTTTTGTGGCCTTCTGAGGATTTAAAGCCTGAGATGTGATCCCTCATCCCAGTTTGTTCATGTATAAACGCCAGCGTTGCACCCTTACATTTTTATATTTGTAATATATATGAGATCATTAATCATACCAGTCCTAGAATACGATTGGAAGTACCATGAAATTGATTTCGACTGATTTCTCATTTATGACTTGGATGACTGTGCAAGGGTTCTCGATTTTTCCCAATTCGATCTGTGGCATCCCATTGATCTGATGACAAGTGGATGATGGAGATGTTGCATATCATATAGGGTTTTGTTCATTGGGTTTAACGAATCGTATTAACTTTTGAAGTTGCATTTGGAAGTGTTCTTTGGCTCTTCATTTCTCTTGATCGACTTCTGGTGTTTACACTCTGCTCAATTGGGGAGACACAACGTCAAGCTCGTTCCAGCTTCTGGTCGTCACCATTTTTTTTTTCATTTCATCACCATTCAGGTATATGAATTTCGTTTTTTGGTTTGTTTTATTTCCTCATCATTCAATTTTAAAAGATAACCATCTCAGCCACCCAAAATTCGACCTCTGGTTGATTATCATTCTGCTATTTTGGCTTGGTGTTTATTATATCAGTTCTAGTTGAGTTCGGCTCTAATATTAACCCTTGGAGGGTAGGAATTTCTGCTTCTCGTGTTTTTCGTGACCGTGTTTGTTTCGTTCACCGAGTTTTCCCTAGCTCTCAGCAAGACGTCACTACACAAGTAAGCCTTTGATTTTTTGGAAGTAATTTATCCTGGGTTTGTTTTGTTCTGGCGAGCGTTTTCACCATACTTCTTTTTCCTTTCTACAGGTCGTATTGGTTAGCAGAGCCCTCAACTCTCAGAGGTAACCCTTATGTTATTATGCTCAGTTCAAACATATTATATTATGAATTTTCCTCAAATTTTCTGGTTATAACGAGCTCTCATGTCGCCCTAAATTTTATTGCAGGTAGTTTCGAATCCTGTCGAGGTTTTTCCTCAATGGTATTTGATGGATTTACACTTTATTCGGCTTGACGTCGTTGTACCTTGGATTTCAGGTCGGTATCAACGTGTCCTCAGTTAGAGCGTGACCTAGCTTGCTTGTTGTTGTTATACATAATTTATCTAGACACTTCAAGTTTTGTATTGTCCACAAAAATTTCTACTGTAATAAGGATTTATGTCTGAACTGGGACTGTAAACAATTTTATGAAATACCCGAATTAATTAAATTCTGTAATATTTTCATGAACCCACGATAGCCTTATGTCGCAAGTGGTTTCAGAGTTGAATATATATATATTCTATCGACTGTCCGTCTCTGTTATGAGTGACAGATCAATATTATTTTCTGATAGTTTCCAGATTTCTATCTTTATGCTAATACTTATGTGAAATAGTTTTTTTCCTTCAAAATTTTTATGCTTAAATTTGAGTGAATAATTTTATAAGTTTTCCAGTCTTAATTTCTCCTTCTGTAGTTACCTATGGCTAGTGAGCCATTTCCGAATTTATGATGTACAATTCTCTATGGCCATGGAAAGAATTTATCCCTCTCATTTCCATGGTTCATTGCATATTCTCATGTTCAGTGCATAATAATGACATCTCATATGCTATTTGGTCAGTTAGATGGATCGATGATATCAACAGCCTTGTTAAGAATTTAATTTCTGAATCATTCAGGCTTTCCATGGTTATGTGACACAGTTGAGTTTTTTTTTTTCAAGTAATTGTTCCATAATTGTTAAATATGTTCCCACTGGTTTCTTGTCTCCTAATAGGAGTAGAAAGGTTCTGTCACAGTCCTCATCTTATTTTTCTGTGTCTCTTTATGCTTTTACTAGTGTAAATAGATATTCCTCTTATGCTCAGGCTTCAATAACTTCTACCAACTCTTTATATAAAATTTAATTAACTACTAATCAACCCAGTTAATGTAATAGTCCTTATCACTCAGCTTTCTTTCACTTATTAGTCTCAGCTTCATATAAGAGATTGTTTCATTATACTGAATATTTGTGGGTAGCCTCATGCTAATTATTGTGGGTACCTGTGTTTTACCATTATAGCTTCGACTGTGTTAACTCCTAGACAAACTACTATCATGGTTATTTTCCCTCACTAATTGATCTTTACTTCATTCTGTTATAGAAATATATTGATACATGCAAGAAATAATTTCTATTGTGCTTCTGTTTGTGTATGGATGGTGTATTGGATCTATAACCTCATGTGTTTTCACCCATTTACTGCACAACTTAGATTACAGTTCATCTATTTATAATTTAAATATTTGTACAGGAACTCTCATACTGCTTTCTCCTATGTATACATATAAAATCATTATATTAAATCAGAAGCCGATTAAAGTTAAATTATCTGTGCAGGAATATGCATCCTCAGATTTAAACCAACCCTGGTTTAGAGATTCTGCTGGATTATCCTCTACAGATTTCTGTTTCTACAACTATACAGAATTAAGAAGCTGAATTCCTTATATTTAATTCTGTTAAATGTAGAAACTAACAAGTCTAACATCCAAATCAGACAATTATGTGTAACCAATTTATACAACATGAAGTAATAACCCCAGGCAACTTAAAGACATATCACTGTTGAAATTGACCAACCTCCCAACCTTAGAGTCCTTCTGTCTCACAGAACTCACCCCCGAGCTGAGATCATCTCCTAGAACAGACCAACCTCTAATATGTTCAGTACTATCTTATTTGAGCTTTTTCTCCCCAAAGCCTATTTCTAATTATGCGTCCAGAATATCAGGATGCTTTTCTTCCTGTTTTCCTAGGATTCCCATTTTAGGGACTGTTAAAGCTGCTTTCTGCTTTTCCCATCTTTTTACCTCTTCCCAACTACTCTCCACATCATTGGGGAAACTAGATTTTCCTCAAAATCTAATTTGGAAATAAATTCTTTCAAGGATTTTTGAAATTTTTTTGGGGAAATATTTGCCTCTATCCATCCTCATGGATTTAGCAAGTGATCTCAAAATTCTCATTTGGTCAATCTGCACAGCATTATTTTATTTAATTTTCATAATGAAATATCTAATTACATACACACATATGCTTATCCATTTGGGGTCCATTCCCCTTAGGATTAAAGTTCAAATGTCTAGCTTTGAAAGAAAAACATAAACTGGGGGTGTTATATATTCCCCCTCTGAAATCAAACACCGTCCTCGGTGTTAATATCTAACTATTAGAGTTCATCTTTTCCTCAAACAAAAATGGATATTTTTCCATCATTTCAGGTTCTCTTTCCCAGGTAGCTTCTTCAGCAGTAAAGTGCTTCCACTGCACCTTTACTCTCACTACCGTCCGATTCCTCAATTCAATTTCTTCCCGCTCCAATATTTGAAGCGGTTCTGGAGGGAACTCCCCTTTTGGTTTCACCTGTATCACATTCCAATCAACAATGTGAGAAACATCATGTATATATATTTTTAATAATGAAACATGAAACACATCATGAAATTTAATATGGGGCGGTAAGGCCAGCTCGTAAGCCACTGGTCCCACCCTTTCTAACACTTCAAAAGGACCACAATATCTAGGGGCCAGTTTTTCACAACTTCCAGCATAAAGTGTGCTCTTTTTGGGTTTAACACACAAATACACATGTTCCCCCACTTTAAATTCTCGATGTACCCTCTTCTTATCAACATATTTTTTCTGGCGATCTTGTGTTGTCTTTATGTTTCTTTTTATTTTTTTAACAATTCTTTCCATTTCTTGCAAAGCCTCTAGTCCCAAATTTGGTTTATCCTCAGGTTGGCTCCAGCTCAAAGGAGTACAACATTTCCTTCCATAGAGTGCCTCAAATAGACTCATTTTAATAGAGGATTGGTAGCTATTATTATAGGCAAATTCAGCTAAATGCAAGTAGTCTTCCCACTTTGATGGCCTATCCATCACATACATTCTTTTCATATCCTCCAAAATATGGTTTTTTCTCTCTGTCTGACCATTTTTCTGCAGGTGATATGCAGTGCTAAAATTCAGCTTAGTGCCCATGCCCCCAAACAAAGCTTTCCAAAAAGCTGTTGTGAACTTAGCATCTCTATCTGACACAATCACCTTTGGGACCCCATGTAACCTTACTATCTCTTTTAGGAACACATCTGCTACTTGGGATGTCCCAAAAGTAGTCTTCATAGGTATAAAGTGTGCAGCTTTTGTTAAAGTGTCTACTACTACCATAACTGAGTCATGCTGGTACTTGGTTCTGGGTAATCCTGTTATGAAATCTATAGAAACGGTATTCCATTTCCATTCTGCAATCGACAAAGGATTTAGAAGACCAGCAGGGTGCTGATGTTCTAATTTAACTACTTGACACTCCATGCATCTAGCTAAATATTCTTCTACATCTCTTTTCATTCCTGGCCAAAACAACTTCTTTTTCAAGGCTGTTAACATTTTCTGATATCCAGGATGCCCTGAATACGACTGTTTGTGATATTCATCTAGAATATATTTTTTCAAAGACTTCACATTGAGAACATATAATCTATTTTTGTAGCAGATTAGCCCTTTTTGGTTTTGAGTCTAGTCATCCATATCTTTTTTTCGTATTTTCACCTGTAGGTTCTCATAATTTGGATCCTGATCTGCTACCTTTTTCACTAAATCTTCTACATCAAACTGGGCATTACTTCCAATACTGTTTATATTTTGGCAAGCATTTCTACTCAAGGCATCAGCAAATTTTATTTTATTTCCCTCTGATATGTTTTATGTCCATATCAAATTCACTCAGAAAAGACAGCCATCTAGCTTTTCGAGCATTCAAATCAGTTTGGGAGAAGAAATATTTAAGACTAATATGATGAGTCATCAATGTAATTTTTTTCCCAAGAAGATAGTGTCGCCACATCTTCAAGGCATGAATAACAACAACGAACTCCAAATCATATGCACTATAGTTCTATTCATGTGTCTTTAGTTTCCTAGACTCATATGCAATAACTAAATTTTCCTGAAAAAGGACTCCTCCGAACACCTCTCTACAGGCATTCGTACATACAACAAATTCTTTATCAGGATCTGCAATTTTCAGTATAGGGGATGTAGTGAGTTTTAATTTTAATTGTTCAAAACTATTCTGGCATTTTTCAGTCCACCCAAATTTGACACCCTTTCTTTGTAGTGAAGTGATGGGATATGCTATGGCCGAAAATCTCTCCACAAACCTGCGATAATAACCTGAAATCCCCATGAATGATCTCACTGCTGAAACATCAGTTGGCACAGGCCATTCTTTAATAGCCTTTATCTTTTCAGGGTCAACAGCAAACCCATGTTCAGAAATAATATGTCCCAAGTATTGGATCTTGTCCTTATAAAATTCACATTTGCTGAATTTTGCATACAACTAGTTTTCTTTCAGAGTTTGCAACACTATCCTCAAATGTTCTTTGTGCTCCTCCTCACTTTTTGAGTAAAATAAAATATCGTCTATGAACACTAGTACAAATTTATCCAAATACTTGTTTAACACACTGTTCATTAAGCACATAAAGGTGGCAGGGGCATTGGTCAATAGGAAAGGTAAGACTACAAACTCGTAGTGACCATACCGGGTTCGAAAAGCTGTTTCGCTAATGTCTTATTATTTAATTCTAAGCTAGTGGTAACCAGTCTTTAGATCGATCTTAGAAAATACTCCAGCTCCTCTTACCTGATCAAAAATATCATCAATTCGAGGTAAAGGGTATCTATTTTTTATTTTCAACTTATTAAGTTGACAATAATCAATGCAAATTCTAAAGGTTCCGTCCTTCTTTTTCACGAATAGCACCGATGCTCCCCAAGGAGACACACTCGGTCTGATATAACCCTTATCCAGCAATTCTTGCAGTTGCATTTTTAGTTCCATAAGTTCAGGGGGACTCATTCTATAAGGGATCGGGAAATAGGTGTTGCTCCAGGCACCAAATCGATTGAAAAGTCAATCTCTCTTTTGGGGGCAAGATGAGGGATCTCATCTGGAAAAACCTCCTTAAACTCCCTCACCACTGGCAGAGTATCCATCAAATTTTCTTCAGGTTGTTGTTCTATTTCTTCCACATGTACTGCATAAACTTGATATCCTTTCCTAGCTGTTCTTTTTAATTGCAGTGCTGATATTTTTCTTACAGAGATGGGTTTTGGTTTTCCTTTGAGAATAAAAGGTTTCCCTCCTTCATCTATGCATTGTAGAGTTTTATCCCAACAGTTCATCATAGCCTTTCTCTTTTCTAGCCAATCCATTCCTATCAGCAAGTCATATGAGCCTAAGGGTAGAATGTTCAAATTCACTTCTGTCTGAAAATCATTTAATTTAATTGCTGTTTGGGGTAATTTATGTGTTACCTTCCTCTTGGTTCCAGTAGCTAACTGCACCAACCAAGACTGCTGAAATTTTTCAGTTTTGAGATGACATTTTTCTACAATTTTTGGACTAATGTAACTCAAAGAAGCACCTGGATCAATTAAAACTGTAACAGATTGGTCAGCAATCTTACCTTCCCTCTCAACCATGGTAGCTTGATGTTCTGCTTGTCGATTCTCCAAGGCTGCACTGATAGTAGGTATATTTCTTGCTATGTCATTTACTGTGATCGATTCTTTGTCTCTCATAATCATCTTAATGTTTCGGTGGAGACAATCCCTCAAGAGATGAGGTTCTCCATAGCCCCAACATTTCAGAGGCTCCCTCATTTTAACTATGCCTTCCTTCTTGTTTTCTCCATCTAATTGTTTGGAACCAACTTGGGACTAAGCTGTTTGGCTTTCTTTTGGTTTATTAATTTTTTTTTCTCTGATGATCCCTACCAAAATTCTTCAAATAAGCTGGCTTCTGTTTCTTCCCTTTGAACTCACCCTTGTTTACCCAGCGTTTCCCACGCTCACATTTTCCTTTAAACTGCTGGTAGCACAATCTAGCTTTTCTAACAGTTTCGTCCATAGTTTTTGGATTATCAAACTCAATCTTCTCTTTATACACAACAGGAAAACAGTTCAAAAACCTTTGCACCTTTGCCTTCTCTTCTCGAATGTAAGGGAAATATCTCAACAGATTTGTAAATTTGGTGACAAACTCATCGATAGTGAGTTGTCCCAGTCTGAGTTCATGGAATTCCTTTTCTTTATCATCATAATAACGTTCATTTAGATAACGGTTTTTAAACATAACCTGAAAATCTTCCCAAGTAACGGTCTTTTCATCAATGGCATGCACCATTTTCGTCTCCTCCCACCACAAGGTAGCCTTACCTTGTAGCTGGTAGATAGCTAATCTAGATTTCAGATTGCTTTCATATTCATAGACTTAGAAATATTTAATCATGTTCAACAACTAGGCTTTAGCATCTTCCTCCTTCTCCCCATCATAGGAGGGAGGTTTAATCTTTCGGAATTCCCCCTGTAATTCCTTTTTCTATTTATACTGATGCCTAACAGCATCATCTTCCTCAGACTCATCATGCTTCCTCTTTCCGGAACCTTCACCCTCTTGGCTGTTCCGTGAAGTTAATTCTCTGATGAGTCTTTCCTGCTCCTCACTGGCTAATGACAATATGTCATTCTGGCTTCTTAGCTCAGCCATTTCTCGTTGCAACCTGGGCAACATAGCTATCGGTGGAGTGTTGGGATCTGGTGTATTATCGTCATCACACAGATCAACATAAATTTCCCCACCTTCTGCCATTTAGCTTTTATGTTTCAGCACCACTGTACACTAAACAACATAGATCAGTAATAAATTTTTTTTTTTCTCAACAATAAATAGTTTATACAGTAAGCACATAACAATAGTGAGCACCACAAAATAGCCCATTTTATGTAACATGGGCTCTGATACCATTTGTAATGTATCCTCTTAAACACTTCAAATTTTTTTTCTTTTCTTGGAATAATAGTATTATGTGCTTCTATTTGTCATTGCCATGTAGATATAACATTTAATTCGAACAATCATGCCATTCCATGGAATAGAGTTTCCTTTGTTTTTTTATTTATATGTGCACCTTGGTCATTTTTTTAACTTTGATTTTATTCCTCCCATAAGGTTTGGGGAAAATTATGTTGTACACATATATTAAGATATCAATGGTACATACCTATGGTGAATATATTCATATATGTCCATAGAATTATATTAATATAAGTCAATTTTATCCATACTTCTTTATAGAGCTGGCCACGCATAGGTTTTGGACTTCCTATTCTTATTGTTGCATCGTGAATATGTCACGCACTTATTGCTCAGTCCTTTTATCATTTCCCTAAGCTGGAAAGCTATGGCTAGACATCGAATTTATCCATTGTGCTTGATGACTGAAGTCTATTTATGGTATTTCTTAGTTGTCTCAGTTCCGCCTTACGGTCATGGTGTAATGGGATAATTTCCCGTACCTCTATCACCATAGAGATCTCATGTAATTGCCATTATGACAAATTTTTTATGGGAGTAGACGACATTAAAGTCGTCATACTTACTTGTTATGTTTTCCAGTTGGAATTAATGTGGTGAGGATTGGATAGCTCGTTGTGCTCTCCACGTCGATTAGGTTTCGTGACCTTCTGAGGATTTAAAGCCTGAGATGTGATCCCTCATCCCAGTTTGTTCATGTATAAACACCAGCGTTGCACCCTTACATTTTTATATTTGTAATATATATGAGATCATTAATCACGCCAGTCCTAGAATACGATTGGAAGTACCATGAAATCGATTTCCACTGATTTATCATTTATGACTTGGATGACTGTGCAAGGGTTCTCGATTTTTCCCAATTTGATCTGTGGCATCCCATTGATCTGATGACAAGTGGATGATGGAGATGCTGCATATCAGATAGGGTTTTGTTCTTTGGGTTTAACGAACCATATTAACTTGTGAAGTTGCATTTGGAAGTGTTCTTTGGCTCTTCGTTTCTCTTTATCGACTTCTGGTGTTTACACTCTGCTCAATTGGGGAGACGCAACGTCAAGCTCGTTCCAGCTTCTGGTCGTCACCATTTTCTTTTTCATTTCATCGCCATTCAGTTATATGAATTTCATTGTTCAGTTTTTTTTATTTCCTCATCATTCAATTTTAAAAGATAACCATCTCAGCCACCCAAAATTCGACCTTTGGTTGATTATCATTCTGCTATTTTGGCTTGGTGTTTATTATATCAGTTCTAGTTGAGTTCGGCTCTAATATTAACCCTTGCAGGGTAGGAATTTCTTCTTCTCGTGTTTTTCGTGACCGTGTTTGTTTCGTTCTCCGAGTTTTCCCTGGCTCTCAGCAAGACATCACTACACAAGTAAGCCCTCGATTTGTTGGAAGTAATTTATCCTGGGTTTGTTTTGTTCTGGCGAGCGTTTTCACCATACTCCTTTTTCCTTTCTACAGGTCATATTGGTTAGCAGAGCCCTCAACTCTCAGAGGTAACCATTATGTTATTATGCTCAGTTCAAACATATTATATTATGAATTGTCCTCAATTTTTCTGGTTATAACGAGCTCTCATGTCGACCTAAATTTTATTGCAGGTAGTTTCGAATCCCGTCGAGGTTTTTCCTCAATGGTATTTGATGGATTTACCATTTATTCGGCTTGACGTCATTGTACCTTGGATTTCAGGTCAGTATCAACATGTCCTCAGTCAGAGCGTGACCTAGCTTGCTTGTTGTTGTTATACGTAATTTATCTAGACACTTCAAGTTTTGTATTGTCCACAAAAAATTCTACTGTAATAAGAATTTATGTCCGAACTGGGACTGTAAACAATTTTATGAAATTCCCGAATTAATTAAATTGTGTAATATTGTCATGAATCCACGATAGCCTTGTGTCGCAAGTGGTTTCAGAGTTGAATATATATATATATATATATATATATATATATATATATATATATATATATATATATATATATATATATATATATTCTATCGAATGTCCGTCTCTGTTATGAGTGACAGATCAATATTATTTTCTGATAGTTTCCAGATTTCTATCTTTATGCTAATACTTATGTGAAATAGTTTTTTTCCTTCAAAATTTTTATGCTTAAATTTGAGTGAATAATTTTATAAGTTTTCCAGTCTTAATTTCTCCTTCTGTAGTTACCCATGGCTAGTGAGCCATTTCAGAATTTCCGATGTAGAATTCTCTATGGCCATGGAAAGAATTTGTCCCTCTCATGTCCATGGTTCATTCTATATTCTCATGTTCAGTGCATAATAATGACATCTCATAGGCTATTTGGTCAGTTAGATGGATCGATGATATCAACTTCCTTGTTAAGAATTTAATTTCTGAATCATTCAGGCTTTCCATGGTTATGTGACACAGTTGAGTTTTTTTTTTTCAAGTAATTGTTCCATAATTGTTAAATATGTTCCCACTAGTTTCTTGTCTCCTAATAGGAGTAGAAAGGTGATGTCATAGTCCTCATCTTATTTTTCTATGTCTCTTTATTCTTTTACTAGTGTAAATAGATATTCCTCTTATGCTCATGCTTCAATAACTTCTACCAACTCTTTATATAAAATTTAATTAACTGCTAATCAACCCAGTTAATGTAATAGTCATTATCACTCAGCTTTCTTTCACTTATTAGTCTCAGCTTCATATAAGAGATTGTTTCATTATACTGAATATTTGTGGGCAGCCTCATGCTAATTATTGTGGGTACCTGTGTTTTTCCATTATAGCTTCGACTGTGTTAACTCCTAGACAAACTACTATCATGGTTATTTTCCCTCACTAATTGATCTTTACTTCATTCTGTTATAGAAATAGATTGATACATGTAGGAAATAATTTCTATTGTGCTTTTCTTTGTGTATGGATGGTGTATTGGCTCTAGAACCTCATGTGTTTTCACCCATTTACTGCACAACTTAGATTACAGTTCATCTATTTCTATTTTAAATATTTGTATAGGAACTCTCATACTACTTTCTCCTATGTATACATATCAAATCATTCTATTAAATCAGAAGCAGATTAAAGTTAAATTATCTGTGGAGGAATATGCATCCTCAGATTTAAACCAACCCTGGTTTAGAGATTTTGCTGGATTCTCCTCTACAGATTTCTATTTCTACAACTATACAGAATTAAGAAGGTGAATTCCTTATATTTAATTCTGTTAAATGTAGAAACTAACAAGTCTAACATCCAAATCAGACAATTATGTGTAACCAATTTATACAACATGAAGTAATAACCCCAGGAAAATTAAAGACATACCACTATTGAAATTGACCAACCTCCCAACCTTAGAGTCCTTCTGTCTCCCAGAGCTCACCCCCGAGCTGAGATCATCTCCTAGAATAGACCAACCTCTAATCTGTTCAGGACTAGCTTATTTAAGCTTTTGCTCCCCAAATCTTGTTTCTAATTCTGCGTCGAGAATATCAGGATGTTTTTCTTCCTGTTTGCCTAGGCTTCCCATTTTAGGGACTGTTAAAGCTGCTTTATGCTTTTCCCAGCTTTTTACCTCTTCCCAACTGCTCTCCACATCATTGGGGAAACTAGATTTTCCTCAAAATCTAATTTGGAAATAAATTGTTTCAAGGATTTTTGAAAGATTTTTGGGGAAATATTTGCCTCTATCCATCCTCGTGGATTTAGAAAGTGATCTCAAAATTCTCATTTGGTCAATCTAGACAGCATTATTTTATTTTATTTTCATAATGAAATATCTAATTACATCCACACATATGCTTATCTATTTGGGGTCCATTCCCCTTAGGATTAAAGTTCAAATGTCTAGCTTTGAAAGAAAAACATAAACTATGGGTGTTACAGTAAAAGTATTATCTAATTATTAGTTTATTAGTGTAAATTATGTGATTATAAAAATATTTAATTTAATGTATGTATGCAGTTATATATATAAATTTATATATATATATAAACTTTTATTTCATTGGATTTATATCACAGATGAACTCTGAACAGCTCTAGAACCCATAAACACAGAAGTTAGAGAATAAATAAAACTTACACATAAATGAAATAGTTATGATCCGTGCAATTCTAATCACCTCCACATTTATTCTTCTGAGATCTTTCGATTGGAAATTATCACACAGAGCCTTAATTTCTCATCCACAGATTTATAAACTTAGTGGAATGAGAAACAAATACACTGTCATCAACAAAAATATGTTGGGGTAAGTAATGAGGGATGTAACATATGGACCAGCTTAACAAATAGAAATTCCATAACCGCCCACTCATGCAAAAAATGCTTGACTTGGAATAATTCGAGGAGTGATTTCACAATTAACTGAAACCCAAATGAAAAAGGAAAAAGAAAAAACGACAATTTTCCCGTGCTGCAACTCACGTGTTGTTGCAATGCAAATATGGTCGAAACGCAGCCATAAACAAGATCCAAGAGCCTCGCCTGAGCCTCGTAACAAATGGTAACCACAACCTACCGGCACCAAAACCTTTATGCACAAAAGAGGCAAAACGGGCTACTGATTCAACCGGTGGCCAGGGTGGCAAAGGCAATTTCCATCAGGGGTAACTGCACAATGTGAGTGGAGCGGCAGGAGAGTGGTAGGCACCATTACCCTAACCTCCCCCAAAACATCCTCGTGCGTATTCAAACCTTGTTATTTCGTATTCAAACCTCGAGAAGTAGGTGGGATTACCTCCACCCCCTGCACCACCTTTTCTTTCCATTTCATCTTCTAGGCTCAATACATTACACATTCCCACTATACTTATCCATTCCTCTACCGTTACCTGATTTGAAACCACTAGGGTGCCCATGACATTTCCTCTCATGACCTGTCCTTGTCCGCGGGCGAGATTGAGAGTGAGGCCTTCAGACATGTTGCAAAACGGTTTCAAATACGTTGGAGAAGGGTTAACGTTTCAGTTTCATTCCAGTTGTTAATTTTGATAGGTGGCAATTAATAAATGGTATAGTAAATTTTTAATCAAGATTTGTAAATTTTTAATTTAATTATGGTTTAATCACATGTTTTAAATATGCAAATAAGTTAGTGGGGTAAATTTGATTCATTGATTTAGTGCCGACGACTAGAATATACCGACATCTTTCAATCTAGGCCATCGGATGAAAAAAATTAATTAGCAAAAACACTAATGAAGCCAATTCCAATAAGTAAGTATGCCTATACACGAATAATTCGAACATTCCATTGTATGTTCCCATACATAAATGGAATAATTCGAGCGTTCCATAGTACGTTCCATATAACGTTCCCATACACGGGCTATTTAAATGATAAGAGTAAAATATTATTAAAAATTCATATCAAGCTTTATCTTCAACGGATGGTTTTGTTAAGTAAAGAAAACACATCAATGATATCATATCGGGAAGGCAATAGCCTGTCTCATATTTCATCACAATATTTCGGACCAGAATTGTTCCTATTTAATAAACAACAACATTGTAAATTTTCTTTTTTAAATATTTAATGACGACTATAACTCTTTCAATCAATATTAACAGGTTCATGTTTTAGGTGGTCGTAGGAGATTAATAGGTCATGCTTTATCTCGTCATCTTTGTGGGTATTACAACATCAATCACATCAATCAAGCCTAACCGGTTTTCATTTTGTGTTATCATTGTGGATATTTTTACAAACTTCTCATTCCATTTATTTGATCGTTATGGATATTTTTACAAAATTTTGATAACATGACTTTATACAGCTTCAATATCACACACTGGAATGATCTATGACCAATTTGATTCTAAAATATAGAGAATTGCAGACCAATAGCTAATTTGATTTTAAAATATATACGACTAGTATAACATGAACATATTTGCTCCATTAACGGGATAAAATATTTGATCCATTAACTACATCACATGGGATTATTCAACTTTGTTTACACAAATGAAAAGAAAAATCAAATATCAATTATTTCATAGTTAACTCAGTGAGGAAAAAAAGTAAGATTTTTTATCAGTAATGAAAAGGAAAATCAAATATCAATTATTTCGTAGCTACCTAGTAAGGCAAACAAAGAAGATTTTTTATTAGAGTTTGGAAGGTAGCATCAAACCTATATTGAAGGCTCTTCAACAACAAAAGAAATTTCACTTGTAAATTGACACTTGTAAACCTATATTGACAGTTGTAGACTGGGCCCACTCCCACCTTTTCCATGGTCTCGTTGGGATTACAGAGATTTTACGGGCGTATTGATTTACATGTTATATCCTGGAGCGTTTGGGAATCTTTAGAGAGAGATATTTCGGGGGAACCTGACTGTGATCTACTTGTAAAATTATGGCGCAGGTTTAACATAACCCTAATCATTAGCATGAAACTAAGATTACATTCCCCTCAACGACCAATTCGCACTAGAGGAGAGAAAAATTGAAGCATAGACAATATTGTGAAAAATATCTTGGGAGATCTCCATGGAGATCGAGCCGAAGTGAACAATTTCAGGCACAAATTTACGTGCCTATCTTTGGCAAGCTAACATTGCCTTGTTGAAAAGGAGGAATCGCTCTTTGGAAATACATAGGGTTGTGATCGAATTACTATTGGATTTTGGAATCACTTGATAGGAAGTGTAATTGGGATGTGTTTGAGGCACTAAGTGTATTTATGTTAAAGGAATAAAGGTAAGGGAAAAGTGACCAAGGCATGGTCAACTCTTAGTCTTCAAGCATGCGGTGAATGGAAATTTTTTTTTCTTTGGTTTTAAATAGAAAGTGTTGATATTTGAAATCACTTAGCGTAGTATTTAAGACAAGCCATCGGTTTAATGCTTCGAATACAAGGCATTGAGTAGATCAGAAATCACTCAATATGTTAAGGAAACCTGTATTTATACATGGTGGAAAGATATTTTATTGAGTAGATACCTAGAACTCTTAAATGCAGGAAAATCCATTTTTTTTACATCTTCAATTTCTCTACTTTTGAGATGTAAATGCAATACTAACATCAAGGTTTCTATACAACTTTAATCACTTCTCGATCTGATTTTTTGATCTTACATTAAAAAAAAAACACACAAACACACAAAATGTTTATGCATGACATATTAAATTCTTCCCTTACTCTTTTCTCAAATCCCATAACAAAAATTTCTTATTCTTCCTTTTTTTCTCAAATCCCATAACAAAAATTGCTTCACTCATATGATAGATTTCTAGTATCTACGATTCATATTTAATTGACATTCAAATTGGAATTACAAAATCATTTACAAACATATAATAAAACATTCAACTGGAATTACAAACTCATGTACAAAGACATAATGAGAAATTCTACTCATTAACTTAATATCTAGATACCTCAAAACCTCTACTTCCTCTCTATGGCCAATTTCAACCTCTACTTCCTCTCTATAGCCTAATTTCACATTCATTTGGCCATCATCCTTCAACTGAGTATTTTTCATATGCCTCCATTTCACCTGCAACCAATTTTATTTTATTCTCCTCTCGCCATTCCATCCCTATCCATGGTCATCTTCTCTTTTTTTTAAGTAGTTCTGTCATCACATAAAGTTGTATTTTGATATCAGCTATTTCTCTAGCAAGTTTGTCCTGGCTTCATCTATCAAGTGTTTCATTGATTGACTTTATACGACTTCCCTCGTAGCCTTTCTTGTGACCATTAGTAGTCCTACTCCTCCTTATATGAGCGCTCTTTCTCATTGTCAGCTACGATCAAGCTTCTATGTCAAATTAACTCCATCAACCTGCCACTAAATAAGTCTTTGAGAACTTTAGTTGTCCTCCTCCTCTTCCAACCTGAGAGGGAACAAGTTCTATCCGATCAATTTTCAAAAACTTTCTGATTTATGGGTTACAATGATTCTACTAGAAACATCTCTAACTCTGTTACTTGTAATCAATAACTTATTTCAATTAGAAAATGATGAAGAGCAACATCTGAATGAAATTCGAACAAGTTCTATGCAATAAATTTAGAAGAACTTTCTCTTTTATGGGTTACTATCATTCTACTAGAAATATTTCTACCTCTGCTACCTCTAATCAATAAATTACTTCAATTAGACAATGATGAAGAACAACATCTGAATGAAATTCTCGAAGGGGTGATGAAGGTCTTAGTCCAGAGGAAGAGATTAGACTTCGATAAAGAAGCAAATATTTTTTTCGAAATGTTGACTGACAGTCCATATTGGAAGAAGGATAAATTCTCTTCATATATCACATGTGACGCTTAATGGTATATCAAAAATCATTGTTCTATATCAAAAATTGAAACTCGGAAAGTCCATAAATATTGCGCCTTGCATATGCTGGATTCCATGTGGAATTGCAAGTTTCCATAGAAACTTGGAGCTTTATACGAGAAAATTACACGATCAGATGTGATGCTTGTAAATACATAAGACTTATCTTTGGTTATAGTTTGAATTAAGTCTCCTTTAAATGGTGTTGTGCTTCGGTAGGTTCGAGACTTTCCCTATACATAATCAAACAACAAGCAAAGTTTAATTTCCCCGAGAAATGAATTTGGGGCAAGTGCAAAAGTCGTATCTGTTTGACTGAATAATTCCCCTATCATGTTCAACATCATTGATTAGAACAGTTTGGCATCATTAGCTCGTCCCTTGAGGCCATATCACCTATGAAAGTGGGATGCTTCCGAGGTTTAATTCGCTACAGACAATAAAAGACCTAGCATGTTTTAATTTTCATTGATTAGAACTGTTTGGCATCATTAGCTCAGCCCTAAGGTCATCTCGCCTATGCAATTGGGATGCTTTCGAAGGTTTAATTCGCTATAGACAATAAAAAAGCTACCATGTTTTAATTCCCTGGAGACACAAAAAAAAGTGTGCGGAGCCAAGTGCCAGTCCTGTGTGAAATTCATTAAATAGTTCCCTACGATGTTCAGTATTTCTAGTCAAAATTGTTTGATATCATTAGGTGTCCACTCGATGGCCATCTTGCCAAACCGATAGGGTCTCTTGTGGCAGCTGTCTTCTTTGGAACATTTGCAATGATTCGCTCGTATTTAATGGAAGCAACATAGAAAAATAGAGTTATATTCTTACAAATCCATCCCTACTTTAGAAAATCAAGTGCAATCCTCATTTCAGGGCTGCATTGAGCTCGAGGAATTAGGAGAGTGATTGTATGTTTTGTGTCCATTTGTTGTATCTCCTGGGAAATGAATTTCGCTGTTGGAATTTCTAATAATTCCTTAACAACCAATGAGGAACAAAATGTCTTCTATCAACACAGATATTTTACAAAAAAATTTGCACGTGAAGCATAAAACAAACATTACCATCTTTCATTAACAACAATGCTTGATACAGTCTTTATAACTTTACTATTATCGTTAAAAAAAAAAAAAAATCTTCACTGGGTTGTCACTCACACAACTCTTCAAGCTTACTCTCTCACATAGTCTCTGTTTTTACACTGCTTCATACTCGGTCTTACATAGCTTTATTTTTTTCTCGGCATGCATATTTAATACACACCAGTGTTGTCTATATGTATTGTAAACACACATGTTTACAATACATATAATAAAATTATATAACCCTAAGTGTCAAAAGACTTATGAAATAAATCTTGTCGTGGCGCAATATACAACTATATTAAAATATTAAACCAAAGTTTAAAACCTTATAACATTATTTCGCAAAATATTTCAATACATCATGCGATAAGTTATCGTATTGATTGAAGCGCCTGTTGACTACGCATCAAACATTTGCGATGATGTGCCATTGGCTAGAGGGCATTGAGCTGGTGGTGGTGGGTCCTCCCTTATCACGTGGTTTTAGAGGTGTGGTGATGTCAGCATGAAACCGTTTGATACGCCTCTAATTCGTTGGAGGGCTGTCGACATGGTATGGTGGGGACACTCTATCGCGTAGGTTGGAGAAGGGTGGTGACGTAGGTTTCAAAGCTTACGATAAGCTTCTATTGGCTCTGGGATAGGTGAAATGGAGCTGTGGGGTCCATAGAAATTGTGTCGATAGTTTGAATTTAAAACAAATGCGCAGGTTTTATAATGGTTGGTGGATGGCGATTTTGGCAGGTATGTGTAAGAGTTAAATGGCAAGGTTGTGTGGTTTTTAAACCATGGTTTCCATATCAGAAATGGGCTACACTATTTATAAACAAAATTGTATTTTCAGTGTTAATTAAACGAGAAAATTGAATGCACTATGGAGTGCAAAACATAACAAGAAATTGTTGCTCCTGTCCTTTAAATTTCCCATCAAAATTGAAGTTTCGTCTTCTTGTTTAGATATGCTATTGGGGTTATCTCCAACACTCCCCCTTAATCACAATTGCTACTTTCATACACTCCAAGTCATTTGCTGAGATAATTAAAACTTTTCTACCCCAATGGTTTTATTAAAATATCAGCAAACCGCTCTTCTGTTCTACAATGTTGCAAATTTTTTTTTTCCATTGCTCACTAATTCCCTGATGTAGTGATACTTTTCATCAATGTTTTTTTCTTTTATGAAACACTGAATTCTTGGATAAAGCTATAGCTGAACTATTATCACTATAAAATGTTGTGCCTTTTATCTGTTCATGACACAAATTTCTTAACATTCTCCTCATCCATACTGCTTGAAATGTTGCTGCTATAGCTGCCACATACTCTGCCTCTGCTGTTGATAAAGCCACAATTGGCTATTTCTTAGAATCCTATGAGATGGCTCCTAATCCCATATGAAAAACATATCCATAGGTGCTTTTCTTGTCATCTATACTTCCATCCCAATCACAGTGAGTATATCCAACTAATTCAAAATTTTCTAAAGAGATGTATAAAATACCATACCTCTTTGTTCCTTTCACATACCTCATAATTCATTTTTCTACTTTCCATTCTGCCTCCTTTCGTCTTTCCATAAATATGGAAATTAAACTCACAATATGCATAATATCTGGCCTAGTTGCAGTCAAATACATAAGGCTGCCAACTATGCTCTTATATAAACATGGATCCAAATCCTTGTTGTTGTCTTCTTTGCTTAACTTCAATCCCATCACTATAAGAGTAATTGATGCCTTGCAATCTTGCATGTTAAATCTTTCCAAAACATCTTTTACATTTTTTTCTTGAGAAATAAAAATTTTATATTCATTTTTCTCTACTTGTATTCCTAAGAAGTATCTCAGCAATCCCATATCAGAAATTTCAAATTCATCCTTCATGATTGTTTTAAAATTCTCAACGAAGTGAGCATCATTTCCTGTAAAGATCACACCATCAATATATAAAACAACAATGAGCATCTTACCATATTTTTCTTTAATGTATAATGTGGGTTCTCCTTCGCATTTCTCAAACCCATTTTCCAGTAGATAGGCATCTATCCTACTGTACCATGTTCTTGGGGCTTGTTTAAGCCCATAGAGATCTTTCTTCAATTTGCATACTTTGTGCTCTTGGCCTTCTTTCTCCCAGCCCAGAGGTTGTTCAACATAAACCTCTTCCATCAATACTCCAATTAGGAATGATGATTTCACATCCATTTGGTAAACCTTCCATTTTTGTTGTGCTGCTATGGACAACACTTCTCTTACTATTTCCATTCTTGTAACTCGTGCAAAAATTTCCTCATAGTCTCTTTCTTGTTGCTACTTTTACCCTTTGACAAAAATTTTGGCCTTGTGCCTTTCAATCTTATCTTCAGCATTTATTTTGGTTTTATAAACCCATTTTACTCTAATTACTTCTTTTCCTTTTGGGAGAACAACTAATTCCCATGTCTTGTTCTTTTCTATTGCATTTATTTCTTCATTCATAGCATTTATCCATTTCTTATCTTTTGATACTTCTTCAAAATTAATAGGATCTACATGACAATATAATGCAAATAAAGAGTTCATACCTTCATTATTTTCTTCTTTCTCATAAATTTCATTCAGACTTCTAAATTTGGTTCCTCTTTCACTTGCTGAACTTGTGCTTGTAGAAGCACTCAAATCTACTCCTTGTGATGTGCTTGAAGAAGCACTGTCATCACTTCTCAAGGGTGTTCTCATACTTTCTTGTGGTGTCCCTTGTTTTCCTTGTGTTGGTGGAGTTGGTGCTGCTAATGAGAGATTCCTTTCAACCATTTCTTCCTTATATTCATCATGAGACAAACAAGATTTTACATTTACTGTTCTCTCAATGCTTCCATCCCAAACTTCTTCTTCAATAAACTACACATCTCTTTTTATCATAAATTTCTTGGTAGATGGACTAAACAATCTTTATGCCTTGGATTCTTCACTGTATCCTACAAATATGCACTTCTCCCCCTTATTGTCCAATTCTTCCTTCGCTGATCTGGAATGTGTGCATAAGCCATACAACCAAATACTCTCATGTGGGTGACAAATTGTTTTATGCCACTCCATTCTTCTTATATAAATTTGTTCATAACAATCTTTATTGGGCATCTATTAAACACATATGTTGCACAATGTACAGCTTCATCCCAGTACTCATTTGGAAATTTTTCTGCCTTCAACATTCTTCTTACCATGTCTATGATGGTTCTATTTTTCCTTTCAACGACTCAATTTTTCTGGAGTGTATACCTTTCTGTAAGTTACTTATGAATTCCATTTTCTATAAAAAAATGTCGAAAATATTTGGAGATATATTCTCCTCCTCTATCAGTTATTAAAACTTTTTTGTGTTGTCCACTTTGATCCTCGACAAGAGTCTTAAAGTGGCAGAACTTCTCAAGCCCTTCACTCTTCAACTTTAAGAAGTATTCCCATGTTTTTCCTGTGTAATCATCAATAAAAGTCAACATATAGTGGATTCCTACTAATGATGGTGTTTTCATTGGTCCACACAAATCAGAACGAACTATTTCTAAGGATGTCTTTTATGTTATGCTCTTTCATGATGGAAAGCTTTCTTTGTGTTGTTTCGCCAAGATGTAACCTTCAAAAACGATGTCCAGTTTCTCAATCAATGGTAATCTCTTTACCATTCCTTTTCTATGCAATAAATTCAGACCTCCAAGTTGAGATGTCCAAATATCAAATGCCATAACTAGTTTTCATCTTTTGCTTCTCTTTGGAATGTCTCTTGTGTCACTGCTCCCATTGCATCTCTTTTCTTCAAATCTGCTATCATCTTGAGAGGAAACATTATGTTTCTTGTCATCTATACTTGTGCAATCCTCTATTTTTTTGGTGGTATGTCCATGATGGTACATACATCATCCTCAAATAATACATTGTAGTCTTTCTGAATGAACTGTCCAATGCTTAAAAGGTTACACTTCATACCAGACACGTAGTAAATATATGATATGGTTTTTCTATCTATCTTATTTGTCAAAACACTTACTCTTCCTTTTCCCATGATAGAGACTTTATTGTCTGTATCTGATGTTACTTGAGACTTCACATTTTCATCTAATATGGAAAACATAGAAATTTTTCCAGTCATATAATTGTTACATCCTAAATCTAGAAACCATATATCTTCATTTTTCTCTTCAGCCAAATTACATGCTAAAAAGAAATTCTTTTGAATGAGAGTTTCTTTAGTAAAATTAGCACTATGTCTATTACCCATGTCTTTGTTTATTTCTACATTCATTGCCATAATTCCCGTACTTATTACACTAATGACATTGGACTTGGGATTTATAACACCTTTTTCCATGTGCTTGATTTTTTCCACCTTGTTGTCTGTTGCCTTGGCTTTGATTCTAATTTTGGTTGCTACCCCTTCCACTTGCATTTGCAGGGCTATTTCTTCCTCTTTTCTGGCTTCTGCATCTACCTTTTGCTCTATAGTTTGATTTGTCTTGATCTCTTCCTCTTCCAAAGGACATTTGAGTCTTGAAGGTATGCTCTAAAGATGAGTTTGTAGTTCTGCTCAATCTTTGTTCATGTCTCATCAATGACGCATGAAGCTCATCAACAGTAAACATTGAGAGAACTTTTTCTCTTAAATAGTTGTTAATATCACATCAAATCTTGAGGGTAATCTCCTCAATAATTTCTCCAATATTCTTCTTTCTTCTATTATCTCTCGATTAGATCTTATTCGAGGAACCAACCCAATCAACAATGTGAAGAATGAGTCTATTGTATCACACTCTTTCATGCAAATGACTTCAAAATCTTTTCTCATTAATTGAAGCTTTTTGTTTTTACTTTCTCCATTCCTTGATAGGTTGTCTGGAGGGTATCCGATGCATCCTTAAAGTTCTTCATTGTTGCAATTCTTGGAAATATTCTTTCATGTACTTCTTGATAGAGATAGAAGAGGGATTTTGAGTCCTTATTTCTATTAATTTTTAGCAAATATTTCTTTGCCTGTGTTAAGGCATTAAAGGCTTGTTCATATGCTAGTTCTTGTAAACTATCTTCAACTAGCTTCCATAAATATTGAGAGAAAAACAGGGCTCTTATTGTGATTGCCCAACAGTCATAGTTCTTCCCATTGAACTGTGGGAGTTGAGTATTTCCCATACTCGTGCTTGTGCAAGCTCCTCCCATTGCTAGCCTTGCAGAGCTATGCTAAAAATTTAACTTTGTATTTAAACAAAATTTCTCACTTCTGGAGAGTTAACCTCTATCTGTAAAATAATTCCTTTTACAGTTCTCTAGATTGTATTCTTAAAACAAACAATAACTCTATTTTGGTAAATACTTGACTTGCTGAACCCTCACTCTATTGGAGAAAACTTCAAAAATATTCTTCTTCCTTCCTTCATGTTTTTCAACAACTGCTGAGAGCCTCGACAAACTCTGATACCATGTTGGAATTTCCGATAATTCATTAACAACCAATGAGGAACAAAATGTCCTCTATCAACACATATATTTTACAACAGAAAAATTGCAGGTGAAGCATAAAAAAAACTTTATTGTCTTTCATTAACAACAAAATTCTTGATACAGCCTTGAGAAATTTATTGTTCTAGTTTTACAACAAAAATCAATCTTCACTGGGCTGTTACACACACATCTCTTCAAGCCTACTATCTCACACAATCTCTGCTTTCACACTGCTTCATACTCTATCTTAGACAATTTGTTTTTGTTCTCGAAATGCATATTTAATACATAGCATTGTTGGCTATATGTATTGTAAACACACATGTTTACAATACATATAGAAAAATTATATAACTCTAAGTTGAAAAACCTTATGAAATAAACCTTTTCGCGGTGAAATATAAAACTATATTAAAATATTAAACCAAAGTTTTAAAACCTTATAACATTATTTTGCAAAATATTTCAATACACCATGCGATAAGTTATCATATCGATTGAAGCACCTACTATTGGGCATCAAACATTTGGGACGATGTGGCATTAGTCAGAGGGCGTTGAGCTAGTGGTGGTGGGTCCTCCCTTATCGTGCAGTTTCAGAGGTGTGGCAACGTCACCATGAAACCGTGTGATACACGTCTAATTGGTTGGAGGGATGTCGACATGGTATGCTGAGGACGCTCTATTGCGTACGTTGGAGAAGGGTGGCGATGTAGGGTTCAAAGCTTCCGATAAGCTCCTATTGGCTATGGGATAGGTGAAGTGGGGCTGTGGGGTCCATAGAACTTGCGTGAACAGTTTGAATTTAGAATGAATGCGCGGGTTTTATAATAGTTGGTGGATGGCGATTATGGTGGGTAGGTGTAAGAGATAAATGGCGAGGTTGCGTGGTTTTTAAACCACAATTTTCATATCGAGAAAAAGGTATAGCCTTTATAATTGGTTTTGGAGAGTCAATTAAGCCAGAAAATTGCATGCAATGTAGGAGTGAAAAACAGAATAAGAAATTGCTGCTCATGTCCTTTAAATTTCCCATCAAAAATTGAAGTTTCGTCTTCATGTTCAGATATGAAGTTGGGCTTATCTCCAAAATTCACGACATACATGGCATAGCAATTAGCATGCCAATAACGAGTATTCCTAGTACGAAAATGTTAGTTCTTCAGTACAAAGTTATCATACTTTGTTTGCAGTAGCATCGTAGAAAGGTATGGGCCTTTCTTCATGGTTTCTATTACTTCTATTTGCGTGTAGAAATAAGAAATTCCATATAGATGTTATGAACTATTTACCTATTTCAATGAACATTGCAGATGATTTGCACTAAGAAAAGGAATTACTGTCGTAGAAGTAGACACAATAGATTGTGCTTCCAAGTAAATTAACCAAAAAAAAATGCCACTCGAAAGGAAACTACAATTCGACCTATACTTCACATAAACTAATGGACAAGTATTTTCCATTCTATGTCGATGGGCATCCAATTTTTTTTTTTTTTAACTTTTTGGGATGTTCTGATTCTCAGCCAAATGCCTTCTACATCTGGTTGTGAAGTTATTATTCTCATCTTGTCAAATGGGAAAATCAAGTAGAATGACGTCTGTAGTACTTTTGGTGCAAATGTCTTATTTATGTAAGGTTATCTAAACTAAAATATTATGTTGACAAGTGGTGACAAAGCACGATGTGGCAGCAAATAAAGGTGTGGCAGCAAGAGAATTGACATGTTAATAGGGAATTGATAGCATGTCATCACCGTAGGGTAACCAAAGTTCAAAATGTTGTAAAATTTATCATATATAATATTTATTGTTAGAAGGCTAATGCTAGAAGTATTTCTAGTATTATTCCAATTCAAAGAAACGTTTTGATATATGCTTTTTTTCGACCTAAGATATGCTACCGACATGCTTTGAGAATACTGAAGCTTACAATCAAATCAGAATATTTTTGAGCAAATAAATAAATAAATAAATAAATAAATAAAAAATTAATTATAAAATTCTAAAAAACAATTGATTACAATAGAGAATATGTCAAAGGGTCAACCGTGTTGTTCAGCATATATAATAATAGTAATACACTAAAATCAAATAATTACTCCTAATGAAATACATTTTTTTTTTCATGTTTCTCACATCATATTGGAAAGAAGTGGATTCTTGCAAAATATAAATAAATAAAAAATAATGATAAGAAAAATATAAATAAATAAAAAAATAATGATAATAATTTTTTTTAAAAAAAATTTCTCACATCATATTGGAAAGAAGTGGATTCTTGCACAATATTAAAAATAAAATAAAATAATAATAAATACTAATAACATTTGTATGTATGATTTTATATGATTAGCAATACAAACTTTTGACAATTTATAAACAGTATTTCATAAATAATGTTTCTATATTTTCATCGATATTTTTATAATTACACATTTGATGAACAAAAGTGATGTTTAAAATTTAGTGAAAAAAGTTATAAAAAACAAAATTAATTATTAATATAATTTAATCTTCAACATAAAATTATACAAAGTTGTAATGCAATTTTAGTTTTTCATTTTTTTTTTTTGACAATGCCATATGCATTATTGTTCATCTATGTTTATTTTTCAGTCTAGAGTAGAATAATTGATTATTATGTTTGTATATGCTAAAGTATTGTAAAATGACAGTGATTATGGTTAACCATGTTTTAATATAATTAATTTTGTGTGAATTTTTTAATTAATTTTACTTGATAATTACGGAGTTTCATTAAAGATATTTAAATATAGTTAATTAAAGTTTATATCGCTTATTGGCATCGTATATCATATTGGAATAAAATTAATTATAATTTCTATTTATATTTTACTTATTGATTTTTGGTGACTATGAATATTAATTTACTAATTGTAGTTAGTGTTAAATTTAGTGAATTAAGGTTGACCCTACTTAAGGAGAATCCACTTGTTGCAAATTTTACCAATATTTCATTTATAAATTTTAGGTTGCAAATAATAATAGTTCCATCTCTTAAAAATTCTAAAATTCAGAGTGTTAATCCATAATATAGTCTAATAAATATTTAAAATAATAAATAATTTTAACATAATTTTTTTTTTTTCATAATATAACCATAAATTTCGATTTTTTTATAAAATAATTAGTTTTAATCAAAAAATTTCCACAATTAATAATGAAGAACTTGATTTTTTACTTAAACATTTTGCCTCATAAAATAAATATAATAAGAAGAGATGCCTACGCACTCTGCCTGCGTGCGTTCAACCTAGCTGCTGTTTACTGGTTCACCTTCGCGCGAGGCCGCTGGCCTGTCATGGCCTCTCCGAATGCTGCTACGGAGCGCTCTATTGATCAATCTGCAGAAGATGCTTTTTCAGCTTTGGTCAAATCCTTACAGCCCCAAAGAACTCACCCTGCGCTCTCGAAGTTTGTTAAGAAGTTAGATGGGTTGCAAGAGGTCGATCTCCCTCCTACACTTCCTTGGATGGCTGTGCTCTCTCTTGCTAATCGGGGGCTCATCGGTCAATTCACTGGCCTATGGAATTATCTGAAAACAGTTCAACGATGGATCGAAAGAAATTGGGCAGAAAAAGTAAATGGTAAAATATCCAATTGTTTCTGTGGGAAAGGATATTACACATTCCATTTTGAATCTAGAGAAGACAAGGATTTAATCTTCAGAAATGGCCCATATTTCATGGACTCTCGTGGCTTGTATCTGAAAAAATGGACTCCAGAATCCGATCCTAAGCTGGATGTCCCTAATGTAGTCCCGGTCTGGGTCCAACTTCCTCATCTCTCGCTCCACTGTTGGGGAGATGACTCAGTTCATGCCATCGGCAATGCTGTTGGAAAATACATTGCTCGGAGCAAGCCCAAGGATAATATGCATGCATGTGTGCGTATATGTGTTGAAGTTGATCTCAGAAAGGGACTTCCAAAAGAAATCATATTAAAGGTGGATGATTGGACGCACATTCAGCAACTGGAATACGAACAAATTCTCTTTAAATGCAAGGTATGTCATGAATATGGCCATTTTTCCAATCGCTGCTCTAAACTAGTTAATGCTGAACCCGCTCAATCTGAGGAACAATGGGAAACTGTTAAAAAAAATAAGACTGCAACTGGCCCGAAAGCAAACTATGAAGCGGCCCCTCCCAAAACTGCCCCTCCCAAACCATCTCCCCCTTCAGCCCCCCCCAAATCTGCTACCTCAGCTGTTCCTCCCTCCTCTTCTTCCCTAGGCCCTCCCATCTTTTCTAACCCACGCCAAACCTCTGATTCTCCCCTGATCTCATCTAACCCCTTTGGCACCCTCTCTCTCCCTGAAAATGATCCCCTAATTCCCCTCGAAAATGATCCCCCATCCTCTTTTCCCTTTCTCAATCCTCTCCCTCCCACTCCCTTGATCCCCCCCCCCCCCCCTCCCCGAACAACCTGGAGCTCCTCGAAAGAGCATGGATTTAATCAAGAATCTAAAAAAAAAAGGACCTGGCAGGAAATCTAGCAAACAACAAAGGGATGAAAACGCCCAAAAAGATATTTCCATGGGAACTAAAAATCCCATAGAAACTTATATATTGGGTCAAAACAACAAAGAAAAAACACATAAGGAGCAAGGGGGACGAGCATCTCTCTGAATCCAACATACTCAATGATGAAAGTTATATCATGGAATTGTAGGGGACTGGGGCACCCCTCTAAAAATATTGCCCTGAAAGATCTTATAGATCATGAGAAGCCAGGAATAGTAATGATTCAGGAAACTAAACAAAGACTGCAAGAGATGAAAAGAATTACGGATCAGCTAAGGCATTATGATGGACACATATGTGAAGCAACAGGAGCTTCTGGTGGAATTACCACTATTTGGAACAAAAATATGTGGACATGCACATCCAATACTATCAATCAATACTGGATCAAAGTCACACTAGAAAAGCAAGCAGAGTACAAACAAATAGTCATCTATAATATTTATTCACCGAACCATTTCAGAGATAAAGAGAAGTGTTGGGCCACTCTACAAGAAGACATCCAAGCTGAAGACAACAGAAATATCATCCTTGGGGGAGATCTCAATCTTATATTACACTCCAATGAGAAAAGAGGAGGCATATTTACATATGATCCTTATAGAGAAAAGCTGGAAGACATCATGCAAGAGTGCGATTTAGTTGATATCATTCCAAAAAAACGGAGGTACACTTGGAACAACTGCAGACTGAGAAAAGATAGAATTCTGATAGAATAGAATAATGGAGCATCTTGATAGAATTCTGATAAACACCACTCTCCTCTCTGAGTTCTCCACAGCTCATGCTGCAATACTTCGTTATTTAGCATTCGATTACTACCCCACCAGCATTTTCCTTGAAGCACACTGTCCTTTGGGGCCGTTTCCTTTTAAATATAGCTCTCTATGGCGCAGCAACCCAATTGTGTGTCAGATTGTTAAAACAGCCTGGCAGCATTACATAGAAGGATCACTAGGGTTCATTTGGGAATGTAAACTGAAAAATAAAAAACATGCCTTGAATAATTGGGTGAAGCAGCATTATAAAGAACAAAAAAACGCCAAAGCTGATCTAAAAAATAAATTGAAAGAAAATCACAGGAAAATAGAGGAGAACGGGCTCTCTTATGACGATAAAGCACTAGAAAGTGTTTTATATTATCAACTGTACCGTGTCAATAGAGAAGAGGAGCAGAAGTGGAGAATAAAATCAAGACAGCTTTGGCTTCAAGGAGGAGATAAAAATTCTGCTTTCTTCCATAAGCAAGCAACTATCAAGAAAGTTAGAAATAATGTCACCATGATCAATGATGAGGAAGGCCGTCCTCAAAAAACCCAAGAAGCTATCAAACAAACTGCCTCAGACTATTACAACACTCTTTCAATAGAGATAAAGGAAGCAAAGGATTATTTAGACCTCCTACAACACATACCCAAAGGAATCAGTGAGGATATCAACGCAGATTTGACCAAAGAAATTACTGAAGCAGAAATACAAAATGCCATTTGGGCCCTTCAGCTAGATAAAGCCCCTGGTCCAGATGGCTTCCCAATCTGTTTCTATAGAACGTACTGGGAAACTATTAAAAACGACCTTGTCAAGATGCTAAGATGGACTCAACGCAAATTCAAAATAGGAGGGTTTACTAATGCCACCCATCTTGCCCTTATTCCTAAAGAAAATCAACCCTTGTCTTTTTCTCGTTTTCGACCCATATCATTGTGTAACTCATCCTACAAAATCTTGACAAAAATATTGGCTACACGCCTAAAACCTCTTCTCCCCTCTCTCATTTCTGAAAATCAAGGGGGTTCTTTGGCCAATAGACAAATCTCAGACTCCATCCTTCTTGCCCAAGAGGCTATCCATTCCAGTCAAGCAAGAAATGAGAAAGGCTTCATCTTAAAGTTAGACTTAGCCAATGATTTTGATCAAGTGAGGAACTCCTTCCTTTTTGTTGTGCTTGGAAAAATGGGATTTTCCACAACCTTCATCAGTCTTATTAAAGCCTGCATCACAGGACCTTGGATCTCCCCTCTTATTAATGGTAGACCTGGACCATCCTTCCAAGCTACTCGAGGACTTAGACAAGGCTGCCCACTTTCACCTTATCTCTTTATACTGATGGCTGAATCCTTCAGCAGAGCTCTGGATTTCAACCGTCGTATGGGCCTCATCACCGGGATCAAATTTGATAATGGAGTCAATAACATCAATCATTCTCAATTTGCTGAAGATAATCTACTAATGGGGGGAGCCTCAAATATCATAGCCAGCCGTTTCAAAGCTCTCCTAGATAAATACATGAGCTACTCCGGAGGTTTGATAAATTATCACAAGAGTTGTATATATGGATGGAACGCTTCGGCACAAATTCTTCATAGGATTGCTAATACTTTTGGAGTTCCATGTAAGATGGAATGGGAACATTTTACTTATTTGGGCATGCCTGTGAGTGCCAACAACCTGAAAGCTGCAACCTGGGAAGTTATCATTGACAAGATGAAAAGCAAGATATAGCAATGGGACACCTCTTGGCTTAACCCAAGAGGGCGTCTAGTCCTTCTTAAAGCAGTTCTCTCCTCCCTGCCCTTGTATTATTTTACACTCATGCAAGCCCCTGCCAGTTTTCATAATAAAATGGATGCTCTCCTTCATCATTTTCTTTGGCAAGGAGGGAGAACAGAAACAAAAAAATACAATTTGGTAAGGTGGAAGCAGGTCACTCAGCTGTATGAGAAAGGAGGGCTAGGAATCAGATATTCTAAACTTCTAAACCTTGCCTTTTCTGGAAAACTTGTTTGGAGACTAATAACTAGCCAGAATGCTTGGTGGAAGATAGTTCTAGAAAAAAAATATCTCGGTTTCGCAAGGCATCAGCTTTTGGAACATGAGCTCCCTAATAGAGCATGCTCAAAAATCTGGAGGATATGTAAGAAATCTATCCCATTTCTTGAAAAAAACACCTCCAAAGTGCCCAAAGGCGACAACCACATAAGAATTGGGGAAGATAAAATAACGGGGCAACAACCCATAAGTCGATGGCCTGGTACACAACAAATTCTAGCATTTTTTAACAGCACAGGGATACAAACTCTGGATCAGATCTCTCAATGGGATGCCCACTCTCATACCTGGAAAGGCTAGACCTTCGCACACACTTCGGCAGATATAGAAATCAATCTCAACAATCTGCAAGACCATCTTCATGGTATAGCACCTTCCAAACTCTACTTTGTTGATGAATTTTGATGGGATCCTTCAGGCACTATCTATACTATTAAGGCTGCTTATTATCAGATCTGCAACATCGATTTTCCCATGGCTATTTGGGCGCATTGGAGACTAGTTTGGAAGACATAATCTCTTCCAAAAATTAAATTCTTTCTATGGATCCTCCTAAGAGGGAAAATCCTCACCTTTGAGAACCTCAGAAAGTGAGGAATAAACGGGCCATATCGCTGTCCAAACTGTCAATCTGATGAAGAGACAAGCCAACATCTATTCATAGACTGTCCTTTTGCGTCAGCTTACTGGAAGGAAGCTTTTGGGAGCCACAATCTCCCTTGGGCGCCTGGCACTATCATCTTTGAAGCGCTGCACATATGGAAAAAAAACTACCCACGGGGAAAAAAACAAACAACATTGCTCGAAGGGTTTGGAATGCCTTGCCCTGTACCCTTCTATGGAACATCTGGTTGGAAAGAAACTGCATGATATTCAAAGGTAAAGAAACCAGTGTCAGAAAGCTCTATAACAAAGCTTGGAGTCTCAATTTGGAAGCTCTGTCCACAAAATGTCAAGGGCAACTAAACACGCTGGATCTACATGTTGAAGAAAGGAATTACATGGGTATCTTGTAGACAGGAACAACATAGCACAAAACAGAAGCAATCCCAGTAGCAGAACCAAATCCAGGTACAACTGGAAACTCGAGATGAAAGAAGAGGAATTTGCACGATGGCTCAGGAACTGCAATACCCATTATCTATTTTTCGATGGTGCCTCCAAGTCCAGCCCAGGAATGGCTGGGGTTGGAGGAATAATTTGTAATGTTAATGGTGATTTGTTAACTGAATATGAATGGGGACTGGGTATTGTATCCAATAACAGAGCAGAAGCGTTAGCTCTTTACGAAGGTCTACTTCAGCTTCAGAGACTTGGCATAAGCACAGCTGTAATAATTGGAGACTCAGCCATTGTAACAAGTCTGATGGTAAGCAACGGAAAATCGCATAACTTGATTCTATAGCAAATCATAGGAAGATGCCAAACTCTTGACTAGCAGATGAAAGGCAACCTTTTTTACCATGTCCTTCGATCCGTCAACAAAAAAGCTGATGAACGGGAAAACAGAGCATGTTCTCATACTGTTGGAAACCTCTGATGTAATGGCTCTGATCAACTCTTTTTCTTGCCATGAATAGGTTTATATTCCTCAACAGATTCGTTCCTCAACAGATCACTGCTCTTGGTCTCTGAAAACCTATGCCCAGCTCCTTTACAAAGTCTCACTTTTCAGGCTTTTGTCCTCTAGCAGCGATTCCCATAGATGTAACTTCTGCAACTTTAAAATCTTACTCCCATTGTGACAATCCATTAAGCTTTTATTCTCCTCCTGTGTATTTACCATCTCGTGCTCATTCGAAAACATTCAAACATCAGTAAACCTCTTTCAATCATCAATCCATAGGCCTCTATTTCATCCCAGCCAATGCACCACAAAATCTGCGTCTATGTCTACCCAGTCAGCGTTCCTCTGCTCCAGAATTTTGTCTTTTTGCGCCTTTGTTTATGCCTCTGTCAGCTTCCCAGATAGCCCTGCTGACAAGTCAATTATGGAAAAGTGTAGATTTTTTGAATCAATTGAGCGGAAATTTCATTACCTCAACGGGCGGCAATTACATCACGTCTGCAAAAATCAAATATGACTTGCAAAGTATGTTTTTTTTTACTCCATTTCATTAGAATTTACACTAACTCTGCCTTTCTCATAGTGAAGGAAGCAATATGTAAATAAAATAGCGCTAAACGCATCTATAATTGACCCACCCCTTGCCAACGCCATCTTGTAAATCTGGAGCTTAGACTCCTATACTTTTTTTGAATACCAATCAGCAGTCGAATTTGTGAAAATAAATAAATAAAATAAAATAAAATAAATTAATAATTTAGCATTGGTTGTTTTTGGCTTTAAGTTTGGTCAATCCATTGTTTTTCCTATGGTATTATTTTTTATAAAGCCTATTTAAAGACTTTATGAAATCTATCCATCTCGTAAAACTTTTAAAATTTAGATTGTTAATTTATAATATATTCTAATAAATATTTAAGATAATAAATAATTTTAACATAATTTTTTTTTTTTTTTTTTAATGTAACCAAAAATTTCAAATTTTATATAAAATAACTAGTTTTGATAAAAAAAAGTCCACAATTAATAATGGAAAACTCCATAATATATTCTAATAAATATTTAAAATAATAAATAATTTTAACATAAATTTTCTTTTTTTCCATAGTATAACAAAAAGAAAATTTCTATAAATTAATTTTGATAAAAACATTTTCACAATTAATAATGGAGAACTTGATTTTTAAGTAAACATTTTGCGTCATAGAATAAAGATAAAATAAATTAATTAAATAAATTAATAATTTAGCATTGGTTGTTTTTGACTCAAGTTTTGTCAATCCGTTGTTTTTCTTACAATATTTTTTTTTATAAAGATTATTTAAAGGCTTGATGAAATCTATTATGGACTGGAAGCGATGTCAAATCCATTTATATATATTAATCAATTCAAGCACAATATACCAAATTTATGCAAAAACATGTAAGTTCTAATGTTTTCAACTCATTTAGATTTTCTATAAGACGATTTTATTTTTCCAAATATTCATTTGTTTTCATTTGAATTGAACATTTTGGGTCATAGAATAAAGACAAAATAGATGTAAAATACATAAATAAAATAATAATTTAGCGTTGGTTGTTTTTGGCTCAAAGTTTTGTCAATTCATTGTTTTTCTTATGGTATTTTTTTTATAAAGCTTATTTAAAGGCTTGATGAAATCTATTATGAAATGGAAGCTTTGTCTAATCCATTTCTATATATTAATCAATTCAAGCATAACATACTAAATTTATGAAAAATATGTAAGTTTTAATCTTTTCAACTAGTTTAAATAGTTTCAATTTTTTTATAAAACAATTATATTTTTCCAAATATTCATTTATTTTGATTTGAATTGATATCAACTAATATTATTTAATGGAGCATTGTAAATTGTACTTTTCAGTGTTAATTTGAATACGGAATATTGTAAATTGAACTTTTGATGTTCAATGTGAATTTATTTATTTCTAAACTACATGAAAGATGCTGAGAGGATATGCATTATTGTTCATCTATTTTTCTCTTTAAAATATAGGTAAAATAATTTATTATTATGTTTGTCTATGCTAAAACATTGTAGAATGAGGGTGATTATGGTTAACTATGTTTTAATACGAATAACTTTGGTGTGAATTTTTTAATTTAATTTTACTTAATAATTAAGAAACTTTGTTAAAGATATCAAAATATAGTTAATTAAACTCTATACTTTTTAGTATAATATATCAGATTTAAATATGGTTAATTATAATTTCTATATATATTTTACTTATTTACCATTGCTGAACATTAGTTGACAAATTTTAATTATTGTTAAATTCAATCAACTATGGTTAACCCTAATTAACCGCAACCCTAATTAACCGCAATCCACTTGTTCCATTATTATTAATTGCAGTTAGTTATTATTTCTATTATATAGTTTGGTTTGATATTATCTACCTCCACTTGTTCTATTATTATTAATTTCATTTAATAATTATTTCTATCATATAGTTTGGTTTGATATTATCTACTTTCATCCATGGTTAAATTTTATAGGTATTTAACCATATTTCATTTATATATTTTATTTTGAAATAATAATAGTTCCATCTCGTATATCATATTTGAATATGGTTAACTGTAATTTTTATCTATATTTTAATTATTTACCTTTGTTGACTACGACCATTAACTGAATCATTTTAGTTATTGTTAAATTCAACCAACTAAATTCTGGAGGTATTTACCCATATTTCATTTATATATTTTATATTGAAATTAATAATAGTTTTATCTCTATAATATATCATATTTGAATATGGTTCATTATAATTTCTATTTATATTTTACTTACCTTGGTTGAATAAGAACATTAATTGACTAATTTTAGTTATTGTTAAATTCACCCAACTATGGTTGACCCTACTTAACCACAATCCACTTGTTCTATTATTATTAATTATTGTTAATAATTATTTCTATCTTATAGTTTGGTTTGATATTATATACCTTCAAAATTGATTAAATTTGGTATGTATGTAACCATATTTCATTTATAAATTTAATGTTGAAAATAATAAGAATTACATTTCTTAAAATTAGTTTTAATCCATAATATAGTCTAATAAATATTTAAACAATAAATAATTTTAACATAATATTTTTTTTAAATATAAAAGAAAATTGAATTTTCTATAAAGTTCTAGTAAAAATAGTTCCACAATTGATAATGGAGAATTTGATTTGTTACCTAAACATTTTGAATCATAAAATAAATATAATAAAATAAAATAAAATTAATTAATAATTTAGCATTAGTGATTTTCGTCATTTTTGTTAATCCATAGTTTTTCTCATGGTATTTTTTTTTTTATAAAGCCTATTTAAAGACTAGATTAACTCTATTATGGAATGTAAGCTATGCATAATCCATTTCTATATATGCAAAATATGTAAGTTTTTATCTTTTCAACTATTTTAGATTTTCTATAAGACAATTTTATTTTTCCAAATATTCATTTATTTAATTTGAATTGAAATGTTGCTGTTCGAGACTATGAAAATACCAATTTTTTCAATAGGAATGTTGTAGCCAAAGAAAATACCATTTTTTTGAATAAAAATGTTGTAGCCAAAAGAGACAAAAGGTCTACAAAAAAGCATTATAAATTGTACTTTTGAATTTTAATATGAATTTATTTCTTTCATTCCATGAAAGATGCTTGCAGGATTTTTTGTGCCATGAGGTTATGACATGGCATACAAATTTTCCATGTTATGGAAAGAAATACTTACTATAATTATACCTATTTTCCAAGTTATGACATTCAATACTTACTATACTTCCTACTACAATGGCATGTGAGAAAGGATTCTCAATAAACAAAATTAACAAGGATGTACTCCGACCAAAATTAGCATTTTGTACATTAATTCTTTGATAAAAAATTTATTCAGAAGATTTGTTTCATCAAAAATTTATTGAGACAGTGTATATGAAATTTGGAAAGATGTTAAAGAGAGAAGAATATTAAATAAATAAAATCAAATAGTTATTCTTCATATTTTTTAATGAAATTGTATTCCTTATTATATATGAAACATCAAATTAAATATTCTATAAGAAACTTTTCAATTAGAAGATATTATGGTAAATGATATTTACTAATTAAATTTTTTTTTTTGCTGGAAATTTTTTTTTTTTGCATATAATATATAATGTTCAAAATTTATTAATAAGCATACCTACTAATTATTTTTTTTCTTTTATTTATAAAAAAATAAACAAAATTACATATAATATATAATATTTTAATGATGGGAAAAAACCAAATATGGAACACTAGAACACCATACTAGAGGAAATTTTCAAAATAAACTCATCATAAAAAAATAAAGAGTCATAAAAAAAATAATAAAAAAAATCACATAATATACACTAGCAATTGCACCACATGTTGCAAGAAAAATTCCTTAAGGAAATATTATAGGAAGTTGAAGAGAAGGAGTCATTGCGAAGGAATGAAAGGCAATTTTTGCTTCAATGGAAAAGTAGTGGAGCTTTCAAAAATATTGATCATAAGAGTTATGAACCTGAAAATTTTGTTATAGATATTGAAATAGGAAATTGTGGGTCAAAACATATATATAAACCAACATAATCTATTCACATATATAAAAAAAATTTATATATATTGAAATAGGAAATTGGGGTCGAAAATCCTTTAGTGATTAATAATCCTCTGAAACAAATATGAAATGAGCATGTAACTCAAATAATCTATTTTAAATACATTCATTTACAATATATCTATCATAGATGTACATAAAGATATTTTTTATTAACATAAATAGAGTTTACTCCAAGTTCATCTACATATCCAGCACTAATTTCATACTTGTCACAAATTGTATATTGTATATGAATAATGATGGTATTGGCATACAAGAAAGTGAATGTTAGTATACAAGAAAGTGAATGTCATTTGAATATGGAGACATTTTTGGAAGGAGATATTTTTCTTTATGTTATGGTTTATTTTCTTAACTCAAAACTTGGTTTTTTCATTCTCTATATACATAAGAAACAAAAAATACAAAGTAATTTTACAATTCTAAGTTATAGTTTTATATTTTATAATTACAAATCTAGTTTCTTATTAAATTATATTACACACATCTATTTATTCAAATAAATTATATTGTGAATATGTTTTCTCCTATTATTTGATTACAAAATTATTATACTCCATACTAAGTAAAAAAAAATTATTAATAAATAATTTAAAACCAAATTGAAATATTGCTAAAGACAAAATTACTATAATATATAGAACTGATTCTTTGATGTATAAATTATTTGTTTTATATGTTTTTTAATTTCCATTACCTATTATCTTAAAACCCCATGGGGAGGTATTGAACATGGGATCCAACTTTAGGTAAATAAACATTCACATTGTCAACTTGGAAAAAAAAAATTATAATCCTAAAATTCTCGTACCTAATCATATTTTTAAATATATAATTGAGTTCCATTTATTAAAAACAAAGGCAATATTAAGAAACTCGTAGAGTTATAAAAGGTAATTGACATGAAAAATAAAAAAATATCCTCATGACAACATACAAATGTTAATCTTAATTGAATCATTAAAAAACCAAAAAGGGATAATAGACAGTACCACAATTTTCTTATCAAAATTAAATGCTCATATGTGAAACAATGATGGCTTAAAAATAAATTTACTAAGAAAACAACTCTAGTACGAAGAGAGATTTTGAAGCAATTGTTGAATTGGTGAACATGTCTTGCTCTATGGTACTGGATATTGAGCATATGTAAATGTTGAATTGGTGAACATGTCTTGCTCTATGGTATTGGATATTGGGAATAGATTTCTTCATCTTGTATACAAGACAATAAATTTACATGTAGCTTATACTACATTAACCATGAAATTGTCAACATTTAGAGCACACTTGTCATCACATTTGTACAGAAAATTAAAATAGAGTATCACATTTTTCTTATCATATTTAAATGTTCCTATATGCAACAACTACCTTGCGCCTCATAGTTTAAATTTGTGCACGGAGGAGGAGAGGAGTGTCAAGGTGCAAGCTAGAATAAGAAGAGAAAGAAGAATCTTGTTTGGGACTTGAGATAGATTCATTCTCTGCACATCTAGACTCTAAGCTTAATAATACAAAACTCACCATACTTTGAATTTTTTAAATAATTTGTTTTTAAATTATAATATCAATTTAGTACATTTTACTCAATTACACATTTAGCAATATTCATTTTAAAAAATAAAAATAAAAATTAATATTTTATATTAAAATATTATCACACATTTAACAATATTAATTTAAAAAAAATACAAATACAAATTTATATTTTAAATAAAAATAGTACAAAGAATCACATTAATTACCATTTACCTTGTGTACCTTCATCTCATTACTCTTTAAATACCTTTTAAAATACCTAATGTTTGTAAATTATTCTTAATCACATAGTGTCAATTTTGTAAAACTATAATCTACAAGTCTCACTTTCTATAGCTTTGGTGGAAGGATAGAATATCTAAATTCCCTTACCCTTTAAGAAGCATCCTTAATTATTGTACCACACACCTCGACATCCAATCTAGACATCTTATGTTATTCTAAATTGATCAAGAGTATAGAATTTTTAGGGTGGTGTTCTATGTTCACTAAAATTCCCATGATGTCCATCACTATGTATGGGGTTCATTTCAACCTAGGATATATTCTGTGGTTTGTTGTGGTTTTTTTTCTTGTGGCTAAAAATTATTTTTAGCTGTCACCTAGTTATCATGATTGAAAACATTGTTATCATCTGAGATCCTTATAGCATTACATATATTTTGTGAGCTAATGTGATGTACAATTTTTTAGCTACAATTAGGTAATTAAATATATGTATATATATATATATATATTTTTAATAGAAGCAATTTCATAATAGTTAACACAAAAAATGGGAAAGAGTATGTATGTAGTTACAAACTATTACAATTAAGTAATTAAAGGTAAATTTAGTGTTATTTAATAAATGAGAATTATGAACATTCATCGTTATTGCTGAAGATAAATCATGTCCTGTGAAATAATTTCACATATTTTTAAAAATTGCATTATTAATTTTATTTTATTTTATATTAAGAAATACTACTCATGAATAATAAAACAATTATAACATAAATAATATATAACAAAAAAAGCCATGCCTCTTTGGAATAATAAAATAGTTGTAACAAAAATAATATAGAACAAGGAAAATAATGTATATTTGGATGTATGAAAATTTAGATACATTTTATTAAGTAAAATTTTAAAATAATAATGGTTATAAACAATTAAAAATAAATTTATTAAGTAGTTAGTTTAGATCTATATTATTTATAAGAGGGATCAATTCTCTTTTCACTCTAAAATTGGTTTGCATATGAGGACATTTGATCCATCTTTGCTCCTGGTAGGCCAAGAGTCAAGATTGATCTAGGCCATCTTAATTTCTCCCTTTAAATAATGTTTGTAACCTATTCTTAATAACATAGTATCAATTTTGTAAAACTATAATCTACCAGTCTCACTTTTTATAGCTTTGGTGGAAGGATAGAATATCTAAATTCCCTTACCCTTTAAGAAGAATACTCAATTATTGTACCACCCACCTCGACATCTAATCTAGAGATCTTATGTTATTCTAAATTCATCAAGAGTATAGAATTTTTAGGGTGGTGTTATAGGTTCTCTAAAATTCCCATGATGTCCATCACTATGTGTGGGGTTCGATGCAACCTTGGATATATTTTGTGATTTTTTGTGATTTTTTTCCTTGTGACTAAAACTAATCTTTCATTGTGACCTAGCTATCATCATTCAAAACATTGTTATCATCTCATATCATTATAGAATTACATATATTTTATGAGCTAATGTGATAAAATATTTTTTAGCTACAATTAGGTAATTAAATATAGGTATATAGTTTTTTTTTAATAGAAGAAATTTGATATTAGTTAACAAAAAAAAAATAGGAAAGAGTATGTATGTAGTTACAAACTGTTATGTAGTTAAAAACTATTACAATTAAGTAATTATAGGTAAATTTAGTGTTAATTAATAAACAAAAATTATGAACATTCATCATTATTTCTCAAGATAAACCATGTCCTTTGAAATAATTTCACATATTTTAGAAAATTTCATTATTAATTTAATTTTTATATATTAAGAAATACTACTCATGAATAATAAAACAATTATAAAATAAATAAGATATAACAAAAAAAGCCATGTCTTTTTGGAATAATAAAATAGTTGTAACAAAAATAATATAGAACAATAAAAACTAAGAAAAACTATGTATATTTGGATGTATGAAAATTTAGATACATTTTATTAAGTAAAATTTTAAAATAATAATGGCTATAAAAAATTAAAAATAATTTTATTAAGTAGTTACTTTAGATCTATATTATCTATGAGAGGGATCAATTCTCTTTTCAATCTAAAAGTGGTTTGCATATGAAGACATTTGATCCATCTCGACTCTTGGTAGATCAAGTGTCAAGATTGATCTAGCCCATATTAATTTCTCCCTTTAAATAATGTTCGTAACTTATTATTAATCACATAGTGTCAATTTTGTAAAAATATAATGTACAAGCCTCACTTTTTATAGCTTTGGTGGAAGGATATATTATCCAAATTCCCTTACCCTTTAAGAAGCATCCTCAATTATTGTGCCACCCACCTCAACATCCAATATATACATCTTACGCTATTCTAAATTGATCAGGAATATAGAATTTTTAGGGTGGTGTTCTATGTTCACTAAAATTCCCATGATGTCCATGAATATGTATGGGGTTCATTGCAACCTTGGATATATTTTGTGATTTTTTTCCTTGTAGCTAAAACTTATTTTTCGTTGTCACCTAGTTATCATGATTCAAAACATTGTTATCATCCTAGATCCTTATAGCATTACATATATTTTGTGAGCTAATGTGATGTAATATTTTCTAGCTACAATTAGGTAGTTAAATATATGTATACAAATTTTTTTTAATAGAAAAAATTTGATATTAGTTAACAAAAGAAAATCGGAAAGGGTATGTATGTAGTTATAAACTATTATGTAGTTACGAACTATTACAATTAAGTAATTAAAGGTAAATTTAGTGTTATTTAAGAAATTATAATTATGAACATTCATCATTATCGCTCAAGATAAATCATTTCCTGTGAAATAATTTCACATATTTTAGAAAATTGCATTATTAATTTAATTTTTTATATATTAAGAAATACTGCTCATGAATAATAAAACAATTATCACATAAATAATATATAACAAAAAGAGCCATGTCTTTTTGGAATAATAAAATAGTTGTAACAAAAATAATATAGAACAATAAAATCTATGTATATTTGGATGTATGAAAATTTAGATACATTTTATTAAGTAAAATTTTAAAATAATAATGGTTATAAAAAATTGAAAATAGTTTTGTTAAGTAGTTAGTTTAGATCTATATTATTTATGAGAGGGATCAACTCTCTTTTTACTCTAAAAATGGTTTTCATATGAAGATATTTGATCCATCTTGGCTCTTGGTAGATCGAGAGTCAAGATTGATCGAGGCCATCTTAATTTCACCCTTTTAATAATGTTTGTAACTTATTATTAATCACATAGTGTCAATTTTGTAAAACTATAATCGACAAGTCTCACTTTTTGTAGCTTTGGTGGAAGGATAGAATATCTAAATTCACTTACCCTTTAAGAAGCATGCTCATGTTAACTAATGAAGAAGTGATCTCTCCATTTACTTCATTGAAATATTATTATATTTATACTTCAAAATATTAGTTATGACTAATTGATCTAACAACTTATAACTTCCTAACAAACTAATTGTTTAGAATCCCTTAGGATCCCATAGGATTACAACATTTCCTCACTTAATTCGAAGGGAATTTTGACATACCACGTAAGGATCTAAAATTTTCAAAATTTTCACGCCCTAATGCTTTGGTAAAAATATCTTTAGTTTGTTTAGAAGTTGGACAATGTGTTAGATGAATTTTTTTGGCCTCTACATGATGTCAAATCAAACGATACTTGGTGTTGATATGTTTGGTTCGATCATGAAACTTTGGATCCTTGGCCAACTGAATTGCAGAAGTGTTGTCGACAAATAGAGGAGTTGAAGCTTTTTGTTGCTCCTGCAAATATTCGAGTATTTTTTGAATCCAAAATATTTCCTTAGTGGCTTGAGCTGCGGCAACATATTTGGATTCTATGGTAGAATTAGGAACAAATTGCTTGTGCGATATCCAACTGATGGTCATTGATCCAAGATTCATTGAATATCCATAAGTTGAGACTCCATTTTCTTTATCTCCATCAAAATCCGTATCAGAATAACTAGCCAGATGGAAGTATAAAATATTGGAATATTTGATGTCGTAAGTTTGAGTTCCATTTAAATACTTCAAAACTCTTTTTTTTGCTACCCAATTCCCCTCACAAGGATGATGCATAAACCTGGAAAGTATTCTGACAGCAAAGGATATATTCGGATGAGTAATAGACAAATAAATCAAGCTTCCAACAAGTTTCCTGTACTTTTTTGGATCTTCAAATGACTTTCCTTCTTCGGAAGTGAGTCTCAAGTTCTGCTTCATTGGAGTAGCAACATGATTAAATTATGTCATACCATATCTGTTCAATAAGTTACTTCTCAACATATTTCTTATGGGAGATGAAAATATGTTGTGGTTTTTTATCAACTTCAATACCAAGATAATAATGAAGTAAATCTAAATCTGTCATATCAAAAACCTTTTTCAATTCCTTATTTATAGATGATATATATTCATCATTGTTTCCTATGATCATGAAATCATCAACATATACAACTAGATATAGAACTGATCTACCAACTTTCTTAACGAAAAGAGTTGCATCATCTAGGTCAAAATGTTTATAGTTTAATTTAAGAAGATGTTTAGTTATATTCTCATACCATGCTCGTGGTGCTTGTTTCAAGTCTTATACAGACTTCATTAGTTTGAAAACCTTTTTTTCTTTCCCTTTAATGGAAAAACCTTCTGGCTGAAACATGTAAACATCTTCTTTCAAATCTCCATTTAAAAAGGAAGTTTTGACATCCATATGATGAATTTTCCATTATTTATGAGCTGCAATAGCAAATAAAGATCTAATAGTGCCCCATTATGTTGTAGGAGAAAAATTCTTTGTATATTCGATATCCTCTTTCTCTGTATATTCCTTCGCTACAAGTCTTGGTTTGTACATGTCTAGCAAATGATCAGCTTTAAAATTAGTTTTATAAATCCATTTGCAACCAATAGGTTTGACGCCAGCAGGAGGATCCACCAGCCTCCATGTGTTATTTTTTATGAGAGCATCATATTCCTTTTACATTGCATATTTCCAATGTTCATAACTAAAAGCTTCTTCAAAGAAATTAGGTTCGAAACCCACAGAAAAACTAAATTCATTGAGAATAGTTACCTGAGGAACTTCAAGTGTTAAACTAATCATATTTATTTGGAAATGTTCGAATACGAGTTGACCTTCACAAAGGTTATGTAGGAAGTTGTTAATGAAGTTGCTCATCTTCTTCATCTGGATCAGTTCTTGCCATTTCTGTCATTGTATTTGTAGAAACACTTGAATCAACTAATTCCTCATCATCAACAACAGAATTATCATCAACCAATCTCTCATCACTGAGAGAATGAAACTCCATAGACTGATCTAATATAGGAATCCCTCCTTCATGATGGGGATGTATATTATTGTATTCATAATAAAAAATTTGAGGCACAAAATTTTCTATGTGATTATGTTGTCTATCGACAGTAATAGAATATTTATCTGTTTCAGGAAAAAATACATCTCTTGAAAAAATAAACTTTTTTTTCACTTCATCATATAATCGGTATGCCTTAGAAGTCATGGAATACCCTAAAAATATGCATTTTCCGCTTCGTTCACTCAGCTTATTCCTCTAATTTTTAGAAATCAAAGCATAACATTGAGAACCGAAAATTTAGAAATTTTTAATAGCAGGAAGACGACTATACCACATTTCATATGGAGTTTTGTTGTTAATGATAGAGGAAGGGTGCCGATTTCTAACGTATTCCGCATATGGCGTGGCTTCTCCCCCAAAAATTAATTTTACATTCTTAAAAAACATCATTGACCTTACCATATCAAGCAATGTTCAATTGATTCTATCACCAACACCGTTTTGTTGCGGATTATATGGTATTGTGGTCTAGTGTTTGATGTCACTCTCTTGCAAATATGTTTCAAAAGAATGTGAAGTATATTATCCTCCTTTATCAGTCCTTATAGTACCAATAGTAAGTTGTGCTTAATTTGTTATCCAGAGATGAAATTTCTTAAACACATCTAAAACTTGTGATTTTTCTTTAAGCAGATAAACCCAGCACATCCTCGAATAATCATCAATAAAAGTGAGTATGTATTTATTTCCATTTGTAGTTGATATAGGCATTGGACCACATAAGTCAAAGTGTATGAGACTTAATATTCTTGTAGCTCTAGACATAGAATTCTGAAATGACTATTTGTGATGCTTGGCCAATATACAAGCATTACATGGGGTCAATTTTCTAGGCACTATTGGAAATCCCTTAATCCCATGTTGTTTCATAATACAAATACTTTCATAATTAACATGACATAAACATGCATGCCATAATCAAGAAGATGGCAGAGTATCATTTTGTTGAACCAAATAAGTTGTGTTCAATGCAATAGACGACATACCATGCAACTTCAATAATTTATCTTCTTCCACACCAGACATTACAGTTTTATTGTCATCTGCTCTTCTAATTTCTACTTTACCATCAAATAATTGAATGGAATGTCCGTACTATCTTATTTGTATAAGAGATAAAAAATTTCTTTAGAACTGTAGAATGTAAAGAACATCATTCGAAATATAATTTGGAAGTCTAGGAATTTTTAACGGAATTGAACCAATCCCTAATGGTTTCATTTGGCACTTATCAGAAAAATACACTACTTCGTCAATATTATCACTGAATTGATCAAACAAATATCTTCGAAAGTTCATATGACACATGGAACCTATGTCTAGAACCCAACTGTCATACCATGAAGAAAAATAAGTACTAAAAACATCTTTTATGTGGAAATTACAATGTGCGACAACATAATGTGCATTTTGAGAAGGCTCTCCTCTGTCTGGAATTATATGATCTTTCTTTTCAAGAAATTTTTCTCCTTTTTCATTAATTTTATCCCAGGGAATTCTACAATTTGTAGTAGTACATCGAAGTTTACCACATCTAAAACATTTTACAACTGGTTTATCAAAAAAATTTCTTTGTTGTTCATTCTGCTGTATATATCCCTGAATATTTCTACCCCCCCTGCCTCTATAATTATTCCTACCTCGACCTCTATTACCTGTAGTATTTCTTAAACATTCCAAATGAGGTTTGGTGTTTTTGAGAAAGACATAGGGTTTCGGTATTATAACTCTGTCGTGATTCTTTCTTGCCAAAAGCCTTCTCCCTTTCTGCAATTTTCCCTACTAATTTGTCAAAATCTATATCTTTAAATTGCCCATTAGCTTGGGGAGATTCCAAGTAGAGTGAATAACTAGGGTAAGCTGCTTTTATAAAGGCAGTAAGTGGAAAATGAACTTTAAATTCGGTACATTCAATTTCAATATTGATGGCTTTAATTTTAGAGGCAATTTTTACAGAATCGTTATCGCTCATTTCTAGATTAAATAACTTCAACAATAACTGAATTATCTCGAATTTAGAATGTGAATCATAAATCTCTTTTACTTTTGTTATGGAATCATAAGCTGTTTTACTCTGAGTAATGCATATTCTTACATGTTCCAAGACTGAAGTGGATATTAAGGAAAAGGCCTTCTTATCCTTACTTTTATAGATTGCAAGTTGTTTCCGATCATCGATATTAAGGAAAAGGCCTTATTATCCTTACTTTTATAGATTGTGAGTTGTTTCCGATCATGTAGTATACCTAGGGGGGATAATATAGGGTACAGAGGGAGGTACCTAAGGGAATAATATAATTTAATAATATAAGAATGATAAATAAATGGAACGTACTTAATAAATAAAGTGTTTAACCCACATTATGTAAGGGACCACATGTAGCTAGGGAATAAAGTGATAATCGCATTGTATTGGATGTATGGTATTGAGATACCCATGGTAACTTCCCATGGTATTGCATGTATGAAGCCTATATAGAGGTTAGAGACTCTCCATTGAGAGATGTCATGGATTATTGTATCTGCAAGCATATGGCTTGTGGAGTGATCTCCTTCCTTAAGGAGTGAATGTATGGTGTTGCCCTACCTTGGGTTTTGATATTAATGAATATCTGAAGTTTTATCTTCAATGGTGTTATTTCTTGGGAATATTTTTCATTTTATTATATTTCCAGGTCAGATCCACTACAACTGGTATAAAATCTCTACTACAAGTGGCATAAAAGCACTTTCTTGGGAAGAGTTTGAGAGATTTTTTTTTTCATTTTTTGTAGGAAATTTTTGGGCGGAGAGTTTGTATAGCATATATGAAAAATTTTCTGCACAATTTTCAGAAATAAGTAGCATATCTGGATTCATTACGCAAAAATACCCAAATTAAAAAGAACAATCATTTGAATCGAAGTCCGGATGAGGGTGATATCGCTAATTTAAATTAAGCTCTATTGCTGAAATGTTTCTAACAACAATTTGTGTATGGCAGATCTCCTAATATTTTTTTGTAGATTTTGGTGCAGGATTTCAGAAAGACAATTTTAGGTCTAATCTCCCCTTGAAAAATAATCTGATTAAAAAAAAAAAACATTTGTCAAATCAGAGTCTGGATGAGGGAATTATCACTTATTTAAAATCAACCATTTTTTTAGAAATTTTGTGACAACGAGACAGTTGCATCATAGATATGTGTTTCTAGAGTACCTATATTGGGATCTCAACCACATGAATAGATGCATAATGACTATTCCATTTCTGAAAGTGGGCTATATTAAGGATTCTGAGTTATATTGACCGAGTAATGTCCATTTTAAATTTTTTCCAAAGTAAGTGATGCTCTTCAAAACTCTTTCTTTGCTTTAGGGGTTCTCACAAGATGAAGTTTACAGGAAAAAGTGATGGCCATACTATTCAGGATTTTTTACAATATCACAAGGCTCAATACCTAAATTTTTGGATATGCTCCATAGGGCTTCATATGAAAGATGAGGCAAATAAATGGTGGACATCCCTTGACAACTCAGTGAGGAAACTTCCTGAGAAAAAACTTGAAAAAATCCTTTCGGACAAGTGGTCTCAAGCTAGAAAGAAGGATAGTAAGAGCCATAAAGACTTATTTTCTACTAATATTTCCATATTACGGGTTCATGGATGTATTCAAAAAGAGAACATCATTGTGTCTATCATTCCTAGTTGCAAGCATAATTGCATCAATGTGAATTTGGCTAAAAAATTGCAAGCTCTAGCAAAGAATATTGAAAAGACACAGGTTGATAATGAAGATGTTCAAATTATAAATATTTGAAGATTTCTATGGATAAGTATGTCTTGCATTCTGATTTTTATGCTTCATATATGGTTGTTGTGGATGTCTTTTTGGGACACCCTTGGATGGAATCCATTGGTACTGTCAATTTTAATGTGCAAAAGTAATTCATGAAGCTCTGATAAAAAATAAAAAAAAAAATTTACATTGCACGATATTTGCATTAGGAACCATGCAGAGACCGGGAAGGAAGAAGCAGAAATATCTAATGACATAGACACGTCAGATGATGAGCCTTTGATGGTAGACATCCAAACACAGACATCAAAGCAAGTACCAACAAAAGAACCAGATTCCACTCCTTCACCAATAATGGGGGAATTAATGAAAGATATTACATCAGTTAAAGCTTCAACATATCACCACCCGCATCACCCAGCAAGACAAAAACCAACAAGGTGGCAACGAATTAGCAACAAGGAAAAAAACCACTGGATGACACACAGAGAGGTGCGACGACCAACTGACAACACATCAACACAGAAGAACCACCAGAACCCGCTTCCATCACAAGCGAGCGAGGCATCGACTAGATCAAGTGTTCACCCTTCTCTTGGATGGCTAGATGCATGTGAATGGTACCAGTGGAATACACTTTTGAGTAAATGTTATTATTTGTGTTCTTCTCATGTTTCAGGGAAGAAACATGTTTAAGGAGGGTGTAATATAGTATACCTAGGGGGGATAATATAGGGTACATAGGAAGGTACCCAAGGGAATAATATGATGTAATAATTTAAGAATGGTAAATAAATGGGCCATAGTTAATAAATAAAGTGGTTAACCCACATTATTTAAGGGACCACATGTAGCTAGGGAATAAAGTGATAAGCCCATTGTATTGGGTGTATGGTATTGAGAGAGCCATTGTAACTACCCATGGTATTGCATATATGAAACCTATATAAAGGCTAGAGACTGTCCATTGAGAGATTTCAAGGATTACTATATTGGCAAGAACATGGCTTGTGGAGTGATCTCCTTCCTTAAGGAGTGAATGTATGGTGTTTCCCTACCTCAAGGGTTTTGATATTAATGAACATCTGAAGTTTTATCTTATATGGTGCTATTTCTTGGGAATATTTTCTATTTATGTACATTTTCTTGTCAGATCTACAACAGATCATCAGGCTGTACTTGTGCGTCCTCTCTTTCTCCTTCAAAAACTCCATTCCATAAAACATTAAAAATGAGACAATTTTTAACCTTTCTAAACCATTCCTGGTAATTTTATTTTCCCTTCAAATCAACCCCGATTAAAGATACCAAGGAATTCATCCTAAAACTTTGATTTGATCTTAAAATATTCTAACTCAAGAGAAAAAAAAATTACAATCACTGGCAGAGATTTCTCCAAATAAAATATGTTTTTAACTTAACAGATTCAGTGCTTCTATTTTTAACCACAAGAACGCACACATTTATCTTAAAAAAATTATGTATTTCTCTTAAAAAAACTCTTCGTTTTTAACTTTTAGATTCAAAGGATTTTTATTTTTTTTCTCAGCAAAGCACATATTTCCTTTAAAAAAAACTGTGTTTTTTCTTTTGTTAACTTACAAATCGTCCAACACGATGCTAACAAAACAATTTTTCTAGCAAAAATCCTCTCCTCGGGTTCACGCTGGCAGTCACTCTAGTAAATGACAAACTTTCCTCCACAACGCTGGTACACCAAAAACAAAATGTCTCTTCTGCACCGATAATCTGCTAGGAAATGAAATTTTCTCTCAGTGTTGGCGTAGTACTGACAATCTCTCCTAGGCACAGTCTCGTTGTTATTTTGCACCGGCAATCGAATTGGTCGGTGATCTATGAGACTGTGGTACAGATGGAGAGTCACATATGCATTGAAGGCAAAGGGGGGCACATTACAGGTTCAAAAACAGTCAACCACTCCCTTAACATCAATGTTGCCGCCAACCTCCTTAGATCTCAAGTGTGCTTTGATACCAATATTAGCTAATGAACAAGTGATATCTTCATTTACTTCATTGAAATCTAATTTCATTTAAAATTCAAAAGATTAGTTATGAATAACTAATCGAACAACTTATAAATTCTTAACTAACTAACTGTTTAGAATCCCGTAGGATCCTATAGGATTACAACACCTCAATTATTGTACCACCCACCTCGACATCCAATATAGAAATCTTACGTTATTCTAAAATGATCAAGAGTAAATAATTTTTAGGGTGGTCTTCTATGTTTACTAAAATTCCCATGATGTCCATCACTATGTATGGGGTTCGTTGGAACGTTGGATATATTCTGTGATTTGTTGTGATTTTCTTCTTGTGGCTAAAACTTATTTTTCGTTGTCACCTAGTTATCATGATTCAAAACATTGCTATCATCTCAGATCCTTATAGCATTACATATATTTTGTGAGCTAATGTGATGTAATATTTTTTAGCTACAATTAGGAAATTAAAGATATGTATATAGCTTTTTTTTTAATAGAAGAAATTTGATATTGGTTAATAAAAAAAATGGGAAAGAGTATGTATGTAGTTACAAACAGTTATGTAGTTACAAAATATTACAATTAAGTAATTAAAGGTAAATTTAGTGTTATTTAAGAAATGAGGATTATGAACATTCATCATTATCGCTCAAGATAAATCATGTCATGGGAAATAATTTCACACATTTTAGAAAATTGCATTATTAATTTAATTTTTATATATTAAGAAATACTAGAATAATAAAACAATTATAACATAAATAATATATAACAAAAAAGTGTCTTTTTGGAATAATAAAATAGTTGTAACAAAAATAATATGAAAATTGAGATACATTTTATTAAGTAAAATTTTAAAATAATAATGGTTATAAACAATTAAAAATAGTTTTATTAAGTAGTTAGTTTATATGTATATTATTTATGAGAGGGATCAATTCTCTTTTCACTCTAAAAGTGGTTTTCATATGAAGACATTTGATCCATCTTGGCTCTTGGTAGATCCGGAGTCAGGATTGATCTAGACCATCTTAACTTCGCCCTTTAAATAAAATATATTCCACATGAATACCATGGGTCAATACCATGGGTTGTTTTTGTTATTTTTTTTAATTGTATTTTGACCTATTTAAAATGTTCATTAAATTATGTCAATATTTTTATTTTTGTCTAACTTGACATAGTCGAAATGTTAAACATGACATTACAACATTTCTATTATACACATTAAATCAATCTAATTTATTAAAAAGAAAAAAAAAACTAACATTATAAAAAAAATATGTAAAACTATTTACTTGTGGATCTAATGGCCTAAAACATTTCAATCGTCTAACATTTGATCCAATGGCTCAGACATGGACACATTTCCATCTAGAAAAGTTGTTTTCAAATATGAACACCCTTACGGCACAAATATTTTAATGATCCGAAATCACTAAATATGGAAATTCATACGAAGAGAAATTGTCAAAAGAAACTCAGTCATAAAAAATATACCTCACAACAATGAGTCCCCATCAAATTTATACTTCACTTTGACTAAGTGACAACAATTAGTCGCCATCAAATTTATACCTCACCTTGATTGACTATGATTTCCATGGTTGCTTAAAATTGAATCAATAAAATGTTTAATGTTTATATACTAACTATATTTGGTAGTAAAACAAATAAAAAATTATGGTTTTGAGTGATGATTTAGATCATATTTATTGTGTTACAATTCTTGGAAGTGAAATATATAACATATAGCACACTACTTTGGGAGTTGTATTTAATGGGTTTTTTTGGAGTTTTTGGTGGATTTTCTAACTAAAATTGGATGGAAAATTTAGAGGTGAAATTTTGATTTACGTTATTTAAATTGGTATTTTGCTTGCATATATAGATTCAGCAGCGTGAAAACCCCCTAAAACATAGTTTACCCATCAAATTGTAATTTCAAAGAATTAATCCAAAATTTTACACAAATTAAATCAGAAAAATAAATAAAATATATTTTCAAAAAATCACATTAAAAACCATACTATTATTGTGTAGGTATAATGTCAACTATGCCTATGCCTAAATATAAACATTATACTTAAATTTGGTTGAATACTATTAATATTTATTCCCTATAATCAAACATATTCAACTATGTTTTATTACCGTTAACACTATTTTACTAATATAGAGTTCCAACCAATTTAAATATTTATATTATTTTAGAATTATAATGAAAATAATGCATAAGACATTTATTTGCAAAATATTCAACACATTTAGATTCCTTCATTAATAAAACTTCGTAGAACATTTAAGTTTATTTTATTTCTAAAACTCTTACTAGTTTTTGTGTAACATCAGAACTAAATCAATTTATGGTTGGAATTCAATTTTATTTTAAATTGGCTTCACCAATAGGGGATTCAAACCTTAATTACATAATACTTCATACAAATAATAGCTGAATTGTCTCCGTGGCCATCATTTACTTTGTATCAGTTAACTATTTTTCTTATAATTTTTTTTGCAGTAATCTATTACAATTATATTTAATATAATTAAAATTAATCAACTTAAATTAATATCTTATATTTATAATAATTATATATTAATTATTAAGATATATTTTTTACAAAATTTTAATTAACAATAAAAAAATAATATATATATCAATTTACTATATATCAAAATTATAATATAAATATAAATATAAATATATTTATATTTATTTGAATATATAATACTCATTAATTTAAAATCAACCATATAGTGTATTTAATATAGTAATAATATTTACTATATAATAACTGGTTTTTGTTTGTACACATTTTCTAATGAGTTTATATCTATCTTAAATTCCATCTTAAATCAGAATTTAAGAATTGGGAGTGAACAAGTCTAAAATTAATATGAACTTGAGTTTTTATTTTTGAATTCCATATGGATTTTTTCATCTTTTAAGTAAGTTTTTTAATAACAAATACCATGGGCTATGCAATACCATGAGATACCATAAGCTCACTCAAACTAATATATCATTATTATTTTTTATATTTTTAATGTTATCTTGGTAAATATAACATTACATTACATAAAGCCTTATGAAGCCAAACCTGATGTTCGTTGTACACTATACCCATTCTTTTGAAGGCAAGCACACATGAAATATTCAGCTTTTTCTTGGTATTGTTGCATGACTGCCTTGTTTTGCCCACCCCTGTCTTGCATGAAGAACTAATACAAACCGGCGACAATGTCAATTATCCATTCAATTTCTATCCAAACTAATTGAGTTGATGACCAACCCCATGTGGCCATTGGCATTGAGGCCAGCATTGTAAGATGATGGCAAATACTACTTATAACTAGATAAAGTTCTACTACTATCCTCCTCCTCAAATTTCCACCCCAGCAATCTTCTCCTAATCTCTGCTGACTGCCCAGAATTTCTCCCAAATCTAGCAGAACCAATCCTGCCGATTCTAGGGGAATTCCTGTTGGGTTTGCTCATAGCTGCATCATCATGACTGCAATCTCTCTGATAATGATGAAAATGGCGTTTCTGCTGCTGCCTGTCCTTCATCCTTGAGGCCAGAATACTTGGTGGGTATTGCAATCTACACTGAATCTCCACAGCCCTCAGGCCTGGAAGCCCTCTAATCTTGAAGTCCTTTAATACCAGCACTCTCTTATCTGGTACTTAACGGGTTTCTTTTGTCAACAAAAGTAAACACCTCAATTTATCAAGAAGATTACATTTTACGTTCTCTGATCAATAGGTTATGTAACAGATTCATAGAATATGTAATATTTTCTTCACATTCATTTGATATCAGTATTTCAGAACTCAAGATAAGTCCCCTGCAACTGAAACAAAACAGTACATGTATCCATTTTTTTTTCTCTATTGTCACTCTGATCTATTGATAAATGAATCAAGTAGGCTTGCCCAAGTACCCCAAACAAAACAAACGCAAAAACCAATACATGTTGTTCCATTTCTTCCAATACAATAGCCCACCTGAACAGCCAATGAAGCACTCCTACTTTAGTCCACTTTTAACGAAGGAAGATTGATGAAGCCAAACCTGATGTTCGTTGTACACTATAACCATTCTTCTGAAGGCAAGCACACATGAAATATTCAGCTTTTTCTTGGTATTGTTGCATGACTGCCTTGTTTTTCCCACCCCTGTCTTGCATGAAGAACTGGTACAAACCGGCGACAATGTCAATTATCCATTCAATTTCTATCCAAACTAATTGAATTGATGACCAACCCCATGTGGCCATTGGCATTGAGGCCTGCATTGTAAGCTGATGGAAAATACTACTTATAACTAGATAAAGTTCAGTGGATATATTGAGATTATAAATCATGATCAATTGTTGGGCAGTCACAACCATTCGAAAATTTGGTTTATTTATTGATATCCAACTCTGACCTTAGATGCAAGTACTTGGACCCCTGCATATTTATTATCCCAACTGAATTCTTTCATGGCCCACGTTGTCCCACCAAGTGCACCTGCATTGTCAATCATGTAGTTCAAGTAATATCGGTCTTCTGTTGCTTCATGAAGCCAAGCAGCTGCCCACAGGAGTTCATCCTGCACAAGGCATACCAAAATATCCAAACCCAAGTCACAGATCTATCACTTCATGCACGTAATTAGTACTAACTTGCATCGAGTTGAAAAGTACTTACAGCATATCCACTAATTGGAAAATACTTATGGAAAATACTACTATGCTCCTCCTCAAATTTCCACCCCAGCAATCTTCTCCTAATCTCTGCTGACTGCCCAGAATTTCTCCCAAATCTAGCAGAACCAATCTTGTCGATTCTAGGGGAATTCCTGTTGGGTTTGCTCATAGCTGCATCATCATGACTGCAATCTCTCTGATAATGATGAAAATGGTGTTGTTGCTGCTGCCTGTCCTTCATCCTTGAGGCCTGAATACTTGGTGGGTATTGCAATCTACACTGAATCTCCACAGCCCTCAGGCCTAGAAGCCCTCTAATCTTGAAGTCCTTCAATACCATCACTCTCTTATCTGGTACTTACGGGGTTCTTTTGTCAACAAAAGTAAACACCTCAGTTTATCAAGAAGATTACATTCTACGTTCTCTAATCAATAGGTTATGTAACAGATTCATAGAATATGTAATAGTTTCTTCACATTCATTTGATATCAGTATTTCAGAACTCAAGATAAGTCCCCTGAAACTGAAACAAAATAGTACATGTATCCATTTTTTTTCTCTATTGTCACTCTGATCTACTGATAAATGAATCAAGTAGGCTTCTTAAGTACCCAACAAACGAAAAAGCAATGCAACGTAAATTTAACGATATGATAGCCCACAGGCTTGACATTGGCTTCCTCCTGCGCACACCACTTTTAACGAAGGAAGATTGATGAAGCCAAACCTGATGTTCATTGTACACTATAACCATTCTTCTGAAGGCAAGCACACATGAAATATTCAGCTTTTTATTGGTATTGTTGCATGACTGCCTTGTTTTTCCCACCCCTGTGTTGCATGAAGAACTGATACAAACCGGCGACAATGTCAATTATCCATTCAATTTCTATCCAAACTAATTGAGTTGATGACCAACCCCATGTGGCCATTGGAATTGAGGCCTGCATTGTAAGCTGATGGCAAATACTACTTATAACTAGATAAAGTTCAATGGATATATTGAGATTATAAATCATGATCAATTGTTGGGAAGTCACAACCATTAGAAAATTTGGTTTATTTATTGATATCCAACTCTGACCTTAGATGCAAGTACTTGGACCCCTGCATATTTATTATCCCAACTGAATTCTTTCATGGCCCACGTTGTCCCACCAAGTGCACCTGCATTTTCAATCATGTAGTTCAAGTAATATTGGTCTTCTGTTGCTTCATGAAGCCAAGCAGCTGCCCACATGAGTTCATCCTGCACAAGGCATACCAAAATATCCAAACCCAAGTCACAGATCTATCACTTCATGCACGTAATTAGTACTAACTTGCATCGAGTTGAAAAGTACTTACAGCATATCCACTAATTGGAAAATACTTATGGCAAATACTACTATGCTCCTCCTCAAATTTCCACCCCAGAAATCTTCTCCTAATCTCTGCTGACTGCCCAGAATTTCTCCCAAATCTAGCAGAACCAATCCTGCCGATTCTAGGGGAATTCCTGTTGGGTTTGCTCATAGCTGCATCATCATGACTGAAATCTCTCTGATAATGATGAAAACGGCGTTGCTGCTGCTGCCTGTCCTTCATACTTGAGGCCAGAATACTTGGTGGGTATTGCAATCTACACTGAATCTCCACAGCCCTCAGGCCTGGAAGCCCTCTAATCTTGAAGTCCTTCAATACCAGCACTCTCTTATCTCGTACTTAACGGGTTTCTTTTGTCAACAAAAGTAAACACCTCAGTTTATCAAGAAGATTACATTCTAAGTTCTTTGATCAATAGGTTATGTAACAGATTCATAGAATATGTAATAGTTTCTTCACATTCATTTGATATCACTATTTCAGAACTCAAGATAAGTCCCCTGGAAAACTCAAAAAGCTGCAAAATTTTCCCAAGCAATTGAATATTGATAAATTATATTAGATTCAAGCATTACCAAGTATAGTTATTCAAGCTGGGAATTGTATGAACTAATATTTCAAAATTGAGGAGAGATTTAACTGTAAAATTCAAAACCATTAATTATTATTTATTTATTTTCCCCTGTTTGGCCAGGATTGAATTGTTCATTTTATGTGACACTGCATTAGTTTTGCCAACATTTATTTTATATTTTTTCCCCTGGCTCATTCCTGCAGAAGTTGAATTATAGTTGCCAAAATTTCAGACTAGGAAGACTTACTCTGTGGGAAAGTACGAAGAGTTGAACTCTGTTTAGGTGCGGGAGAGAATTTTGGCTTTGGCTTCGGAACCGTAGTTGGAACAGAAGATCCTGACCCTGATCCTGGCTTAGGCACAGTGACTGCCAGCAAAACAACCATTAAAAGCATCATCATCCATCTAACTGAAACAAACTGAAACCAAATTAATTCCATCTTATACAACAGTAATACCTGGGAGAAGCTGGTGGTCTCTAGTATTTCCACCTTGAAGTCTGTTTGCTCATAGTTATCTCTTGCATCTGCAAAGTTATCATTGTGATCAGGTCCTCCAACAATAGCGCCAACCAAAACATTAGTAACATTTGAATAAGTTAAACTGCAACCAATACCTGTTTCTAATGTACTGGTCCAACAAGTTGACAGTGGGTGGATTACGTAAGAGTTGCCTCTTAGCTTTCCCACTAAGGTTAGGAATTATCCTGTTTGGTGAGAGCTTGAGTTGCAGAGAGAGTGTTTCATCATTAAAAAAAATTGTGTGTCTGCTTATGATCTCCCTTGACTGTGACAAGAAATCTTTACAGACTTCCCCACCCTCAATGGCTAAACTGCTCATGTACATTCAACTACCCTGTTGATAAAAGGCAATAAATGGCTTGTTATTTTGTAGTTAATCTGTGGCTTTGTATATGGTTAAATCTAATCAGTATATAATCGTAACACCTTTATTGCCCAATAACATATGAGTTATTTTTTGCCTTCATACTTCGGATAGTGATAGTATCCCTAGAACTAACAACTGTTTGGTCCAATGAATCCTCTTTTTTTGGAGGTTCTCCCAAGTCAATAGTTCTTGGAGGACAGATATGGATCCCCTGTTTTAATACCCTGCAGGTGGAATAGTCCTTTTGCATGTAGACAACTAATTAAATCAGAAATCATTCTTAGGATTTGGATGTTATTTTTGGATTGTTTGGCAGTTGATCAAATCATGTGATAACGAGGAAGGGAAATTATCGTTGGAGGAGCAGCTTGAATGTACACAAAATCCATACTTTTACTAGGAGGGAGTGACTTCAACCACTTGGGAAATGAATACAAATTGTTGACATCTGGTTTGGAGAGACCCCATAATGGACCATACAATCCTTGGATAGAGAGGTCGAAAGCTGTCAATGTCTGGTGTGGAGATCTGTTAGTGATGGATGCAGCATATCTGTAGTAAGTATTTCCTGACTGACTCCAAGAACTCGTGAGCTTCCGCGAGATAACCAGCCTAACATCCTCTGCAGTTTGTGAACAATGAAGGAGTATCAGTACTGTTTTTGTATTGAACAAACACGAAGGCATTGTTATGGCAACAGTTACATAGTTTCACCCCATACTATTGCTTGAAAACCAGAGTGTTTTCATAGCATAATCAATATTTTTTGTTTTCACCCCACATTACTGAATGAAAATCAGAGTGTTTTCATAGCACAATCAACTTTTTTAGTTATTTTCTCAATTATTTGCAAATAATGATTTTATTTCTAGAAAATACCACGAAGTGCAATAAAAGTTAAGGGATAAGGACAAATTGTATGAACTAATATTTCAAAATTGAGGAGAGATTTAACTGTAAAATTCAAAACCATTATTTATTATTTATTTATTTTCCCCTATTTGGCCAGGATTGAATTGTTCATTTTATGTGACACTGCATTAGTTTTGCCAACATTTCTTTTATGGATCCACTGTTTTAATACTCTGCAGGTGGAATAGTCCTTTTGTTGCATGTAGACAACTAATTAAATCAGTGAGCTCTTTCTTACTTATTTTGTGTGAACTTTCACATTTCTGAACATGTGTTTTACCAAATATTTTTTTGTAAATGTCTTTTACATCTTTTTTACCAAATATTTTTATTGTTAAATGTCTTTTACATCTGTTTTACCAAATATTTCTTTTGTTAAATGTCTTTTACATCTAACTCAAAACCAGATATAAACAATTTTAATTATTCTAAGTTACCTGATAATGATTCATTTGGATTATTTTTCATGTGCAGATATTATAGTTCACATGTTTTGTTCAAGATCGTATCTCTTTAATGATACTTTCTGTTTATGATATTCTAAGTTTCACATTTCTGAAGATGTCTTTTACGCAATATTATTTCAAATGTTGTTTTGCCTAAATATTATTCTAGAAAAGTGTTGTGGTATCTTAAATGATTACAATAGAGGATTATTAATAATAATTTCAGTGTCATATTAATAAATTGAAGAAGATATTATTTTAATATATCATTTACTTTTTTATATTCAACATAATCATTAGTTTTCAGTTAACTAAGATTTACCTACAAATGATCCATAATTTTTGTATATCAAAATTTAGATTAATCTACAAAAACTAGCTTCGTAAAGGAATAAGTATATCTTAATCCATCATTTCTAAATAAACCTATAGTTTTAACTTCTCATGTACACAAAAACTAACTTTTAAAGCAATAAGTATATCTTAATCCATCATTTCTAAATAAACCTATAGTTTTAACTTCTCATGTAGTTCTATAGGAAACGTAATTATACATGAAATTCAAAACCATATATAAAGATTTCTTAATTATTCTGTTATCTCTGTTTTCAGAAAATGACAACAAATCTTACTGAAAATGCCATTCCCTTAATGCTCTCAGGGAAAAGTCATATTCAGCCAATTCTACAAATCGTTGAACTTGAACGTATTGCATCAATGCAAAGTTCAATAATACGATATTGCACCGCCATCTTTGATGGCACACATATGAAGTGCCTTATGCTTCCGATAACATTCAATGACCTTGTTGAAGCAACCTTTCTTCAAAAAGGTTCAATTATACATGTGAAAAATTGGACTACTTCAACTATTGGTCCATCATTGTAAGTTTTTACACAAATCTTACATAAAATTTACATATTTCCTTCATATCACTTTGAATTCTAACAAGTGTTCTTATTACTATCATTTACCATGTAGGTCAATAAGTCTATTAGACTTCGACATTTGTACTACATCTGCACCTTTATTTGGTATTCCAAAAAATCTGAGTATCCCTGTCACTTCTCAAGAAGAAGATCCATCGTCATCGACCCAACAACCTTCGTCGAAAAGGCACTGCACCCTTTCTGACATTCCTACTGCATCCATTACACCAATTCAAATTCAAATCAAAGCAATAAATCCTTACCATTCAAATTGGTGCATAAAAGGATATGTTCAAAGAAAGACACCTCTTCGACAATTTCAAAATCAATATGGTCCTGGCAAAGTGTTTGGCTTCGACCTCTATGATACAGAAGGTGGGGAAATACACATTACATGTTTCAACAATGTTGCCGATTCTTTCTTCGACAAAATCCAAGTTGGAAATATGTACATTGTCTCAAAAGGCAATGTCAAAATGGCTAATAAACAATATAACCAGTTAAACAATGACTGGGAAATTTTGTTAAATGCTACATCTACCATAGACCATGTTGCCAACGAACATAGATTCAACCCAACAGTGCATTTCAATATGAAATCAATCAATGATATCAGAACAACAAACGTCAACTCCATTGTTGATGTTCTTGGTATTGTTACTAGCATTTCCAATCCATGCACCATACATAGAAAAGACGGCTCAGAAGTTACAAAACGAACAGTAAATCTTCAAGACATGTCTGGATATAACATGGATGCAATCTTTTGGGGAGATAATTTTGATGGCGTATCAAAACAAATTTCCAGCTTATGTACTACAGAAAATTATCCCATCATAGCAATCAAGTCTGCTCGTGTTGCCGAATTTAATGGAAAAAATGTCGATACTACAACAAGATCAATTATTCTTGTAGATCCTGACATCGAAGAGGCTCATGTCCAAAAGTCATGGTTTAGAAAAGAAGGTTCCACTACAACTTCTACACCACTGACAAGAAGATATTCACCTTATTTTGGCCATCAACCAAAAAAATTAACAATTGCAGATATTTACAATATCGAGTCCTCAGATACAGCTGCATTCTACCAAGTTAAGGGAACAATTACAAAAGTATGGATGGAAAATTTTTATTACCTATCATGCCCATCTATTGTGGATAAGAAAAAATGCATGAAGAAACTCATTCCAAAGAATGCAAGCACATGGTTTTTCCCTAAATGCAACACCGAAGTAACTGACTGTGATTACAGATACTTACTAAAGATAGATATACAAGATCACACTGGTCAATTGCTTTCAATAGTTTCTTTCGAAGACGCAGCGTCTACAATTCTTGGAGTTAATGCAAAGGAATTCTATTTGTTATCTTAGGATCCTGATGTAATAAAGGAAATTGTCTCGAAAGCACTCTGGACAGATCACATCTTCACACTATCTGTGAAGACAGAAACATTTAGAGACATACCACGCTTGAAATGTGTTATCATCAAAGAAGAGAACTTGCAATTCTCAACAGAATGAAACAATATCCTCCAAGCAATCAATAAAATTTCAATATCATAGATAAATATGATTACAAGTACTATCATAGACAAAATCTGTGTTATTATGGTGTATGGTTACTACATCTCAGCCCAATTGTAAACAATATGTCATGGCATAAAAGACACTTGGTTTATGACTTCCAAAATCATAATCTATTTTCTTAACTATTACTATGAATTTACCAGTTGGTATTTACTCATAGAGAAATTATGTGTTACGCTACGTGCAAATTATCTCTCCACAACATATTATATTGTAATATGTCATCAATGTAATGTTTGTGGCAAATCTATTTGAAACATGTGTTATTGGGTATTCGATCAAAAATAGTCTTCCAATCTAACTTAACTATATCGCTTTTTCCAAACAGACTCAAATCTTCCTCTATAGATAACATATTAACAAAAATAAATTGCAGGCTTCGATTTATTTTTTCCCCTTCCATACAATAACATGGTTGTTCTCTTTCCAACTAACATTGTCACTCCATCTCTCTTTCATGTAGGTGCATTAACTTGTCGGAATGTCTACTACTTCTAATGATGAACGCGCGCGAAGATACTATGCAGCAAATAAAGAAGAAATAAATGCATGTCGACGTGCAGCTTATCATGCTAAAAAATCCTTCAAAGATTCCCAAACAAACAAAAGGCAAAAGAAAAGTGAAAATTCATCGTCAAGAACATACGATGGAAATTCACAATTTCCATCAAACAATTCTCACTTTGAAAACAATTCTCTTTCCCAATTTGCAAGTCTACCATCTTCTCATCAAACCACTCTACCAAATTCATCCACAGCTCATTCGCCACCACACTCCATTCCACATGCTTTCGACGATGCTCAGAATAATGATGCTCAAACAAATTCATCCATACCTCATTCAACCCCTCCATCCATTACACATGCTTTCAACAACGTTCATACTAATGATGCACAACGTGAATTCCGTGCAAGAATTGATAGGCTTGCACCTAAATCACCAAGCTCCATTTGTCTTGAATCCTATCCTAGAATCCATATCCGCATGTCGAACCAAATCTATTGTTGCTACAGATGCAAGTCTGAAAAAAACATTCACCGTTTCTCATTATCAAATAACATGGACCCTGGTCCTCAACCACCTGTCCTAGTTGCTCTTTCACAAATAGAAGAAATGCTTATTGCTAGGGTTCCCTATCATCCAAGTAACACATGCACGTGGTGGCCAATATAAATACACTGGCCACACAATTTGCTTTCCACAAGACATTACAGAAATAGCATGCATGTTGCCACGACGTGTTGAAGACTTGGATATTTTAATCGTCACCCGTCAAAGTAATGAAAATCAAGCTTATGACTGCATTGTAAGTAGACATCGAGTTCTTGCCGCATTAGAATACAAATTGACAAATGATCCTTACTATAGGAATGCTCGCATTGATAACAATGCACTTGCATCATTACCAGAACTCCCAACCGATATCTCCGCCTCCCTTCAGCATTCCAATACCACAGATCCAACTACTCAACTGTCAATTAAAACACCAATTTGCCCCACTGAATATTCCATAGACCAATACCCACACCATACATCATCATTCATTCCCACTATACCTAATAGGAATACAGAAATCCAAGAAATACGACATTATTTACATGCATACAACCACGATTCTGCTGCTACAATCCAATGGCCACCAATAAGCTTATCCCCAATCAATGAATACAACACAGAAGGTCTACTCTCTATGGCTTTCCCAACCCTATTCCCCGTAGGAGCTGCATTACCTAATCAACCAAGAATAAAGACAGTGCAATTACATGAATACGCACTTCATCTTCTGCATTACCATGATAACAGATTTGGAAAGCACCCTCGCTTCCGCTACTACATATACAATCTGATGATGCGTCATCGCAGTCAAGCAACAACATCCTTATTTGTAAAAAAAAACATCAGAGATGGCTTCCCAACATCAATCCAAGAATTGAACATCCGTTTACAAAAATTTCCAGACGAAAAATTGGCAGAACAAGTGATGCGTTTCGGAAGCTCTCTACGTGGCACAAGATCTTTTTGGCACAAAGCTAAAAATGAACTGACAGACATGATATCTCAACTCGGCTGCCCAACGTTCTTCTTCACATTAAGTGCAGCTGATACAAAATGGCCTGATCTTCATGCAATCATGCCAGAAATTCCACCTTCTGATGCTGCAATACAACAGAAATGGAGGAATGATAACATTATCTCTAATCCCCACTTAACATCACTATATATGCACCACAGATTCACAATATTTCTTGAAGTTATCTTGGAAAAACACTTGCAAACAACAGACTACTGGTACAGGTATACACTCTACCACATTACTTTCATAATTCTTCATACGTCAACCTCCTTCCATTTCAAAATTTCCTAACAAAAAAACATCCTTCGCAGGTATGAATGGCAACATAGAGGATCAACACACATCCATGGCTTCCTCTGGATACAAAATGCACCTGATATGGATACTCTTAATTGGGATAACATAGCAGCAGTTGATAGTGCTAAACAATTCTTCGACAAATACATATCAGCTTGGAACCCTCGGCTTTCTACAACTTCTAACCAATCAATTTCTCAAACAAATTTAGAAGACCCTTGCTTATTGTCTACGTCAAATATTCTTAGAAACAATCCTTTTGATGATTATGTCCAACTTATCAATTGCATTGAGAGACACGCAAAATGCACAGAAAAAACATGCCTTAGGAAAAAAGGCTCTCCATTCGAATGCCGATATAAAGCACCTTGGGAATTACATGCACATTCCTCCTTGTTCATTGACTCCAATGGCCAAAAAACATACACTCCTGCTCACAATGATGATCGACTAAATACCCATAACCCTACCATCCTATCTATCTGGCGTGCAAATATTGATTGCCAACCAGTACTCTCAATCCATGCCGTTCATAAATATATTGCAAAATATGCATCCAAAGCAGAAAAAAATCAGAAACATTCCATGACATGCTACGTAGAATTGTACTTGCTTCACCTAATGTTGACCCAGCAACATCTGCGTTCAGAAAATTCCTTGCAGAAACTCTTGTCGATCGTGACATAGGAGCACAAGAAACCTGTCATATGATACAGAAATTACCACTAACACTGTGTAGTCGCTCCTTCTTCCCATTAAATGTAAGCCAACAAATCTATATGCGCCTTCCACAGAATAACACCACAAATCCTCCATCACCACACTTCATAGATACATACATCCATCGACCATCTACCTTAGAATCCATATCACTTATAGAAATAGCAAGATCATGGTCATACGATCCCCGTCGTAAGACAAACAAATGGAAAAGAAGACCCGAACAAGCAATTCTTCGTATCATATCGCGCTACTCCTCAACACCATCCACAACCGACTCTTCTTATGCTGACTTCTGTAGAGTTGAACTTATGCTTTACAAACCATTTCGCCATATAGCGAGTGACATAGGAAACTCTGCTGAAGAATTTATCAGAAATTGGCAAGCATTTCGTCCATTCTACAAACCTTGGCATCAACATCGGACACTATCTGATATCGATCCTCCTGCAAATGATAACACAACTACTCAAGAATTCCATCCTCCAGAAAGCATGGACCTAAACGAATGGGAATTACTCTCTCAGTTGTACCCTACAGACGAACTGCTCATAAATGACATTCAAATGCTTGGTCTTCGTGATTTCGATGACAACCATAATTGGAATGCTACAACTATTCCATTGCATCTCCAAGAAATAGGCACACATTTCATTGAGAATAATCGCTCTCTCCATCGCATTATTCAAAAAAATACAGATACTTTAATGTGCCTTAGCTCATTATCTTCAATGCAGAAAAAAGCTCTGGATATTATTTGTGCTCACTCCAGTAACAAGGATATCTTACCTTCTCTGCTAATGATAATACAAGGCACTGATGGAACTGGGAAATCCCTTCTTATAAATTGCATCAGAGAAATGCTCATAGCACTTGCTGGCTCAGGACCTTCACCGATCATGCTCCTAGCCCCTACAGGTGTCGCAGCATTCAACATACAAGCATCGACAATCCATTCCGCTCTCCACCTTCCACTAAAAGATCTTACACCATTAGAAGGCAATGCTCTTGCAAAATTTCAAGAAGAACTCAAGCATATTAGGTACATACTAATTGATGAAATGAGCTTCATTGGACCTAAACTTCTTCACCAAGTTGATCAACGTCTTCGTGAGGCATTTCCTTTAAAAAGAAAATTTCCATTCGGCGGTTGTTCGATCATATTAGTTGGTGATCTCGGCCAGTTACCACCCGTCAAAGACATACCACTATATGCAGGGACAAGTTATGGAATCGCATTGTGGAACACATTCACAATAGTCATCACATTGGACAAAATATTTCGTTAACAAGGTCAGAACAGTGCTCAAGTTATTTTCAGAAACGTCCTCCAAAACATTAGAAATGCAAATCCAACAATCGAGGACTACAACATCCTTATGACACGCACAGACTCTTTCTTGTCTGAAGATGAAATACAATCTTTCCATGATTCTATACATCTATTTCCAACAAACGCTCAAACATTGGAGCATAACAAGAAAATGATCAAATCTTTAAACACTCCAGTTGCAAGATCAATCGCAGAAGACGACACCACATATTCTACATTCTTTTCAGAGGAAGAGCAACTAGAGAAAATTGTCTACCTCTGCAAAGGGCAAAAAGTAATGTTGACTTCCAACCTTTGGGTTTCAGCAGGGCTTGTTAATGGTTCCCTCGGAGAAATCATATCCATCTTCTACAAGGAATCAACTTCACCTCCACAACTCCCAACATTTGTAGTTTTTGAATTTCCAAAATACATCGGCCATCCTTGGGATGAAACAAACCCAACTCACTTGCCGATTCCAGCAATAAAAAGAAACGGTCGTACGCAAATTCCACTAAAAATGGCTTGGGCTTTAACTATACAATAATCTCAAGGTATGACTCTCCAACAAGCAACAATAGACATTGGAAAAACTGAACGACAAGGCCTCACGTTCACAGCAATTTCAAGAGTCCCTTCACTACAGAGTCTTCGAATTTGCCCTGCATTCAGTTTCGATCATTTCAAGAAAATGAAAGACAACAAAAATATTGCTCGCAGAAAACAAACAGAAGAACGTCTTCGTTCAATGTCTTCTACAAACGACCAACTCCATTCCATCTGTTAACATCAGAAAAAGGTTTACACATATCATCACCTCCATAATATTCTCATCAAATATCATTTCTACCTATTACCAACAACTTCATTTACTCATTATTAATACATAGTAAAAAAAATTAATTTCGTTACATAATTCTTAATTACTTCATTTTAACATTTTCTATCTCTTGAAACAGAACACATGGACTCAAAGACATCACAGCTACAAAGCCACTGCATTCCAAATCTAACATCTTGTAAAGGTTTCCAAATATTTTAAACTCCAAAAAATTTTAATCACACAACATTTCTACCTCCTAACATTAACCTTATTTACTGATTATTACTAAATGGTTCAAAATATACATTCTTCATATAATGCTTACCTATTTGCATCTAACAATTTCTTTCTTTTGAAACAGGAAACATGGATTCACAGATATCCCTACTGCAAAACTATAGCACAGAGATAGATTCAACAATTCATTCATTGCAGGAGATACAAAAAAGGTTCCTCCCAGTACCAAATCCAAATGTACCACTATACAGACTACGACCAACTATAGATTTATTACTTAAAATAAAATCTACTATCAAACGTATAGTCCACATACACGAACGAGATAAATTGAGAAAAGCAAGAGCAGAATGGCAATCCAGAAATAGGCACCTGCAATTCCGAATAAATCTCCAATGGTGTTCAGTCTGCCATCAACTGACCTGCATCTACGACTGAACTTTTCCAATCACATATTACAGGTAACTTCAATTTCAATCACTATTATTTCTTTATAATAGAATTCACAAAAAAACTCATTGAAGTCAACTTCAACAAGGTATTTTCCATTTCGAAATAATTATATATTCTTCTAACTTAAAAAAAAAAAAACTCTTTGCAGGTTCCTTACTACATCAGCATATCTCCTCAATCTTCACCAAGCTCAGCATCAATCATTCTCTTCATGATACACATGTAATCTTCTACAAAAAACATAATATCATTGCAAAATAGTAACATGCAATGTACATTTCTACAATTGCACATTCTTCAAAATAACATGTCAAACATTGTACATTCTTATACTGTCACGTAATATAAATAAATCTACATCAGCTAACCTTTCCATTACATATTCCGCTTATTCTCAACAACATAATTCTGTATTCTTTTCAGTATCATATTTTTACAATATTATAACTCTGAATAAATATAAAAAACTTCAAAATGCCTATATCAAACATTATACATTCTATTTACATATCTCCAATGACATTAACATATATCAAATTACACCTCAATCTCATTCTACCATCTTCCTTACAGCGTTTCCTTTGTAACATTAGGTGCAATTGCTAGTTAATGTTATCTTAGTAAATATAACATTACATTACATAAAGCCTTACATATTTAAGACTTTATGCACTACCATAAAAAGCTACCATAGACTAACACAAATATAACTATTATTTTTCTTTTTTTTTAATGTTAACCTACTAAACAAAACATTACATTACATAAGGCTTTACATAATATGGTACAACATAGATGCCATGTTGAGGTGCATCGTGCCTCTTCTTAATAGTTTTTCCTAAAATTATATAAACAAATTTAAAATTCATAAATTTCAATTGTTTAATTTTCAAGTTTGGAAAGTGTCAAAGACATAAAACTAGCTAAATTTAAGGAAAAAGAATAATAAATAATTAAAAAAAAATCGGAAGATTTTTTTGGATTAAATTTAATGAATTTGTTAAAATTATATATATATATATTAATTAATTAATTAATTAATTAATTGTATAATATTAATAGCTAAAATATATGTGGGATAGTACAATTAAATTCAATTACTACAATGGTATGAATACCTAATTTAGAATTAGTAATTGTTTCACATGAGCCTTCTTTTCATAAGATTAAATCTTATTTTTATTTAATAATGAGAAAATAATTCCAAGATTGTTTGGTACATATCATAACAAAGCATTGATTAGACCTATCTCTCTGCACGACGTAGAACTAGTTGTAATGAAAATGCTGAAGAACAAGGACCCTGGATGAGATGGCTTCACATCAGATTTTTATGAGGCTTGCTGGAGCTTTTCGGGACATTAAATTCATGAAGTTGTGGAAGAATTAAGAAATAAGAGGAATATTCTATTAGCTTTGAATATTACGCTTATTTCATTAACGCCGAAGACAGGAGATTTAGAGACACCTCAAGGCTTTCGTCCAACCGTCGTTTGTAAGTAATATCCAAAGATCATTTCTACCGTCATAAAAATAAATTGAAGCCATTGTTATAGAGGTTGATATCTCCATCCCAAACTTGGTCCGTCGAAGGTAGGCAAGTAGCGTATGGTATTATAGTAGTGAAAGACAAAATCCACTCTCTGAAAAAGTCTAACCGACTAGGTACGTTCGTTAAGTTAGATCTCTCTGAAGCATATGATCGTATTAGTTGGATTTTTTTTTTTTAAACTCAGGTTATACAAGCTTTAGATTTTCATAGAAATGGTTGGAGTGGGTTGGCTCCCTTATCTCTGCAGATTTCTTTTCCATACTGATTAATGGGTCTCTTTTACAAATAATAAACCGTTCCAGAAGTATAAGGTAGGGTGACCCCCTACCTCCATTTCTGTTCATCCTAGTCATCGAAGGCTTAGGGAGAATATTTCAAAAGGCAGGTGATTATGATTATATATGGTATTCGATTTTATGGATCATACTTTCCAATTAACCATCCTCAATTTGTGGCTTATGTAATATTGTTTCGCTTACCTACTTGGAGAGAGATGAGAAGAATGGCTAGGATTTTGAACAACATCTTTAAGGTAAAGACAATAGGCGCTCCAATAAACCAAATATGTTGTGTTGGGTTAAATCGTTGGAATTTCTGAATATTCCAGAGCATACAGAGAATAAAAAATTTCCTTCTAACACAGATTTAATTAAAAATTTTGGACAGAGATGGCACAAAACACTTTTTCATTAAGCTTAAAAGGAAAATTACAATCTTCAGAACTGCTATTTTGGTTTTCAAAAATTACAACTTTAACTGCTGCACACACAGTGTAATTCAAGCTCTCTGTCTCTTAAAAAAAAATTGCACATACACAGTGCAATATTCTGTTTTCAGCCTTCGGGCTCTCTTACAAAAATTTTAGAGAGTCATCTGCATGTAAAAATGCTCTATGCCTTTCATACAGAGTCTCTCTCTGTTTTTACGTACTCTGCATATTAAAAAAATACACAGCAATCTTTTATACCTTCGCTAGCTTTTTTTTTTTTTTAATACATTACAAACTCCCTTTTTAAAAATTAGAACTAAAACGATTTTTATATACATTTTAAACTTTCCAAGTTTATAATATATATATTAAGATTTATACATATATCCTAAAGTAAAACCGTAAAATCCTATGCCGTAAAGTTTTTTTAACAAAAAAAAAGAAAAGTGAAAGGATCTACAAAATATAATGCGGCATTTTAGAACTTATATAAGGTTTGAAACATTAATGACCTTTTAAGTGTCGGAATTCTTTTTAACCATAAACAAATCCATTTTTACCCGAGCCTTTTAACCTTATATCATTGCGGACTTTAAAAACATGAAATTAAATCCTTTTGCATAATTTGATCGTGTACTAAACTCCCTTGCTGACGTAGGGGTCAAGATCTGCACGATCGGTCTCCCATTGGTTGGAGGTGGGAGCTTCGGACTTCAAATCAGAAACTGAGCTATATTTTATGAAATTATTGGGTACCAAAAACTTTTGTGACGTCACCCTAAAACTTGCGCAATAAAATCTGATTGGTCCAAGTGTTTGCTATTTTGGCGGTCTTCAAAAAAACAAATTCAAATGTGCAGTAAAAACGTTGGTTGGTTAGGTATTAAAGAGGCAGCATGGAGCAGGTCTAAAAATTTGGTTTGCGTGGAGTGAAGAATGGTTTTCCAATGCAGAACTCAGGCCTACTTCCATAAACAAAAATCTGGTTTGCAGGTTCATTAAAGCAAAATTTAAATCTTGGTGGATTACAAGAAACATGATAAAATTTACTATTGTAGCTTTTGTCCTTCGACTCTCCTGCACGGTCTGCAATTGAATTTAATATTTCAACATAAATGACAAGCAAGCTCTTTTTCTCTAAGGGGAGCATACTCATTGTTACTTGGAGTTCTATCTCAAATGGATGATCACATACGAGAAATTTTTTGGAAAACTAGTGGTTGGCCTAAATTTTCCACTTTTCTTTCGATGATATCATTGGGTTGTGCACTTACTTGGGATCATTTGCAAAGGAAAGGTTTTGAAGGTCGTCAAAATGTTCATTATGTTTGAAGCAAGAAGGAGACCAGAAATCACTTACTCATATCTTGGAGTTATTCTCAGCAATTGTGGAATCTTATTCAAAACTTATTTCATTGTGTATTTCCAAAATACTTGGGACCTTAAAGAATGGTTGGTGGCATGGATAATTGAAGTTTCTGACATTCATGGATTTTGAAGGCATGACAATTATCCTCAGTTTCTCAATATGGAATTTGTGGAAGGAACATAACTTGAGGGTGTTTGAAGCAAAGCACAAACATTTTAATTTACTATTGGAGAGAGTTTGTAGTAATATTATTGAAACATGCGAGCATTCCCTCTCGGATGAAGATATGGTAATGTGGATGAAGATGAAACTATTATCCTAAAAAAATGAATTTTGAGAAATTCAACATTGTTTCTTGTCACAGAAGGCGCACAAGATGGATATAGAAGGGAATTGGCCTAACAGGAGATGAAGCCCAATTTATGACCTCACCTCTCTGTTTTCTTGTGATGCTGGCATTCTAGCAGAATTTTAACACTTGGAAACTACTGGGCTTTTGTGTTCAACTTAGGCTCGTGAATGTTAATCGTTATATTGATATTTCCCTGTTATATATTATCTCTATTCATGAAAAGATGTGGCGAACATTTTTTGTGGTTGCAGGATGGAGACATTCCATCCTCTTACATTCAAGGTACGCCCTGTTGTGCTTCCCTCTAAGGATTATCCACCAAGAAGTTATAGTTTTTTTTCATAATGGTATTTCAATTCTAGCTGTTATTCAGTATCTACAATATCTGTGTAACTCTAAATTATGTTACTAGTTATTATTAGAGGTGAAAATTAGTATATGTCAAGTCAAGTATCGTTGTTATTCATTGAGCCTAGTTTCATTTATCTTGCAATTGCATGGTCTAGGCTATTTGATGCCTGATCATAGGTCACTGCTCTATTGTGCTATCATAAAGTATTTTTTGGTTAAGGGTCACGGGTCAGAACAATTGTGCCAATATTCTTTGTGTTCTTTCTCCATAAAAATTCTTCTTGGTCGTCGTTTGAGCTTATCATTTTCTTCCCTTCTACAGATGTCCAATCCCTCCAACCAATTTCATTTAATTTTCCAATGTTGGTGGCATATGTTTGGTATAGATGGTTTCTATCAATTTAGTTTCTACCTTATACTTATTAGGTCTTCTCTAAAGACACATGTTGTGAATTATAAGGTTTTATCTTCTAAAGGGATTCAGGTAACATTGGTCCAACACTTTTCTCTTTCTATGTATATCGATGATATATACTTTGGAACCTATGCTCATAAGCATGGATCTTCGGATACGTTTTGTCTAGTACTTTCAATTCTTACTCGATTCACCATCCACTCTTCAGTCCAATCCACTTTGTGTGGTAATAATTTTCTAGGGTCTTATCTTCTTGCAAGTCCTCATTTGTCATGGCCCCCCATTAGAGAATCGAAAGCTCAGACATGGGAATTTATTTTCCCTCACCGCACAGTTCACACAAAGCCAACAAAAATTTACATAGAGCCACACTCACAGGCACAGAGATAAAAATGAAAGAAGGTTTTTTTTTCATTCTTCTTCCAAATCATATGAAAAACATCCTTTTAATTACAAAGTGGACGAGCTTGAAAATTCAATGCTTATTCAATTATCGACCAGATGCGGGTGTTAATTCAACATTCTGACCCACCAACGGCGTATATGGACCCTCCGTATTTGTCCTTTAAAACTTGCAACTTGTGATCGGGTGCCACCTAAGTCCTTGTGTCGTGTTAGCTCTTTTCTTCATAAAATAGCACATAAACTTTATAGGTTGGGACTTGAAACCATTCATATTCCGGCCTTGAAACACATTGCACTCTCACCCATATTGCACTTCGGAGTGTGACGTCATTATATTTTCCTTTAGCATTTATCCTGTTGAGCTTGCGCAATGTGATATGCAATGGGATCCCATCGTGAATCGCAAATCACCCGTCACGATATTTAACTTATCACATGTTGCAACACTTAACTTATCGCAATAACAAGAACTGCTATCAGGTGCGATATGCGATCACATCGCATCGCAACTTGAACTAATTAACATGTGATGTGTTAATATGTAAATAAAAAGAGTGTCGATTGTGATGTGCAATGGGTGGAAGGGAAAGGGTGATGTAACAAGGAAATATTTAATACAAAGTGATGGGAAAACATCATTTTATGGATATTATGGAGGTTGCGTGAAGTAAATAAGCTTTCATATTTAAATGCTTACCGATACAAATTTACTATGCTTAGAGTTTTTCCTTCTCTGCAGACTCTATTCACAACTTGCAAAAACATTAACTGAGGTATGGCTGCTGCCAATTTATTTAACGCAGTGGTTCGGATTAATTTCTAACACTCCCCCTTAATCGTAAGTACCACCATTGACCATTCCCAAACAATACTCCAGAACCTTGCCCATATTTTTCACGTACGACATTTATGAAAGGTGTACCTTGAAGTTGCCTATAGATATGCAATGTTGCAACACAATTTCACCATTATTAACTAATTCTCTTACGCAAGTGATATTTGGTATCGATATGCTTTGTCCTTTATGGAAAATAGGAATTTTTTCGTCCATAATTGTGAACTATTATCTCAGAAAATAGTCATTGCTTTGTCTTATTCATGACATAAATCCTACAACATCCTTCTTATCCAAACCGATTGACACGTTGCTGTTGTTGCAGTGACATACTCATATTCTGCTGTTGATAATGTAACTATCAACTGCTTCTTACAAGCCCATGATATGGCTCCCGAACCCAAATGAAAAACATATCCTGATGTGCTTTTTCTCTCATAAAAACTTCTTGCCCAATCACTATCAGTGTAACCAATCAGCATAAAATCATCTGTTACGGAGTACAAAACACCATACTCCTTCGTCCCATTGAAATATTTTAAAATTATTTTGGTTGCTTTCCAATGTGTCTTGATGAATCTTGACACCAGACTTACTGCATACATTATATCAGGCCTATTTGCAGTCAAATACATTAGGTTTCCCACCATGCTTTTGTATAATTTCGGATTCACATTGCTGCTGCAATTTCCCATGCTCAAATACAACCCCATGACAGTTGAAGTTGGTGATGACTTGTTTTTCTGCATATTAAACCTCTCTAAAAATTTTGCAACATATTTTTCTTGAGAGATAAAACATTAATTTTCTATTTACTTCACTTCTATGCCCAAAAAATATCATAACAACCCCAAGTTAGTCATTTCAAACTCACTTTTCATGAATAATTTGAAATCGGCGATGAGAAAATCATCACCGCTTGTAAAAATAAAATCATCTACATACAAAACAACAATAAGAATCTTACCGTCACTTTCTTTAATGTAGAGATCAGGTTCACCATCACATTTTTCGAACCCATTTTCTATTAGGTAGGCATCGATCCTATTGTACCATGCATTCGGTGCTTGCTTTATCCCATAAAGAGCTTTTCGCAACTTACCCACCTTGTGTTCTTGGCCTTCTACCTCATAACTAGGAGGTTGTTCTACATACACCTCCTCTTTCAATACTCCATTCAAGAATGTGGACTTCACGTCCATTTGATACACTTTCCATTTCTTTTGTGCTGCTATCGACAACACTCTACACAATGTCTCCATCCTTGCGACTGGTGCAAAGGTTTTCTCATAGTCTCTTCCATGATGCTTCTTGTAGCCTTTGAAAACTAGCCTTGCTTTATGCCTTTCTATCTTGCCTTCAATGTTTCTCTTCGTCTTATGGACCCATTTCACTCCAATTATTTCTTTACCTTACAGAAGGTCCACTAACTCCCATGTGTCATTCCTTTCTATTGCTCCTATTTTTTCATTCATTCCCTCAACCCATTTCTCTTCTTTGAGATCTTCTTCCAAGTGTATTGGGTCATATACATGATGAAATAATGAAAATAAATAATTCAAACCAACACTATTATCAAATTCTTCTTTCTCATAAATTTCACTTAAATTTCTGAATTTTGGTCTTCTTATGCTTGCTAAAGATGAGCTTTGTGTTGTGCTTGAAGTAGATGGAGTTTTGGATCTTTGTGGTGTGCTTGGAGAAGCATATACATGACTTCGCAATGTTGTCCTATTACATGCTTGCGATGTGCTTTGTTGAGCTTGTGTGGGTGGAGGAGGAGTCATCGTTGAGGAATTACTTGCTGCACTCAATTCCTCTTTATCTTCATGTGACATTCATGTCTTCACATTGAATGTCTTCTCTAAACTTCCATCCCATGCTTCCTCTTCTATGAAATGAAAATATTTGTGTATTATTAGCTTCTTGGTTGATGGATTGTAAAGCCTATATGCATTGGATTCATCACTGTATCCAAAAAATATGCATTTCTCCCCCTTTTTGTCCAACTTCTTCCTCAACTCATCCAGGACATGTGCATATGCCACACACTCAAACACTCTCATGTGAGTGGCATATTGATTTATTCCACTCCATGGCTCTTCAGGAACACTTTTCATGACACTTTTTGTTGGACACCTATTAATGACATACGTTGCACAAGCGACAACTTCAAGCCAATAATCATTTGGAAAATTCTTTTCCTTCAACATACTCCTTGTCATTTCAATGATGGTCTTATTCTTTCTTTCTGTGACAACATTTTTCTGAGGTGTATACCTTGCTGTAAACTTCTTATGAATTCCATGCTCCCTAAAAAAACGTAGGAAGTCACTTGAGATATATGCACCACCTCTATCAGTCCTCAACACTTTTATGTAGTGTCCACTTTGCTTTTCAACAAGAGCTTTGTAGTGACAAAAGCGGTCAAGCACTTCACTTTTCTGTTTTAGAAAATAGACCCATGCCTTCCTTGTGTAGTCATATATGAATGTCAAAATTTAATTATTGCCACCAAATTTTGGTGTTTGGATTGGTCCTCATAAATTTGAGTGAATAATATCCAGAGGTGCCTTTTCCTTTATTTACTTTCCTACTCATAAAGATTCTCTGTGTTGTTTGCCAAAGATGCATCCTTCACATAGGTTGTCCGGTTTTTCTATGAGTGAAAATCCTTTCACCATACCTTTCCTATGCAACAAATTTAAACCTTCAAAGTTGATATGACCAAATATCATGTTCCATAACCAATTTTCATCTTTTACTTCTTCTTGAAAGTTTTCTTGTCTAACAACTTCTACTACGCTTTCTTCCTTCAAATATGATCTTATTTTGAGAGGAAGCATTCTATTGTTTGTCATATGAGCTTTCAAAACGACCTAGCTACTTGTATGCTTATCCAATATTGTTCATACATCATATTTAAAAAATACATTGTAGCCCTTTTGCATGAGTTGTCTAATTCTTAGGAGGTTATGTTTCAAACCAGGGACAAAATAAACATCTGACATGAACTTCTTCTCTCCCTTATTTGTTAGTATGTCTACTATTTCTTTTCCCATGATAGAGACATTTCTACCAGTCCCCAATGCCACTTCTAATTTCACACTTTCATCTTGATTGGAAAACATTTCTATGTTTCCAGTCATGTTGTTGCTACACCCTGAATATAAGAACCATATATCCCCTTTTTTTTGTTGTGCTACATTACAAGATACAAACATGCTATCATGGTTATGATTTTCCTTTATGAAATTTGCACTTGGTTTGCTACCCATGTCATATTTCTTCTTTCTACATTCATTTTCATAATGAAAATGCTTCTTAGAATAATGACATTGAAGTTGAGATTTATCATACCTCTGACCTTGTGCTTGATTTTGGCTTCATCCTTGACTCGAATTTTGATTGTTGCCCCTTCCACTTGACGTTGAAGGGTTTCTTATTCCACCTCTGTGTCGGCTTCTTCCTCTTCCTTTGTAGTTTGGTCTTCATCAACCTCTACCTTGACCAAAAGAAAGTTGTGTCTTGAATGCATGATACAATGATGATTTTGTTGCTCTGTTCAATGTGTGCTCATGAGACATCAATGATGCATGAAGCTCAACCACTAAAGAAGGTGATAGATCCTTTGTATCCTCTATGGCATCAAACCTTGATCGCAGACTTCTCAAAACTTTCTCAACTATTCTCCTTTCCTCAAGTTTCTCACCATGAGACCTGATTTGTGTAACCAACCCAATCAAATGTATAAATAATGAGTCTATAATCTCAGACTCTTTCATACATAATGTTTTAAAATCTCTTCTCAGCATTTGTAGTTTTTATTTCTTCACCTTTTCCACGCCTTAGTTGGCTGTCTAGAGGATATCCCATGCTTTGTTGGACTTTGTTGCTGCTGAAACCCTTGGGAAAATACTTTCATGAACTGCTTGAAAAATATAGAAGAGGGTTTTGGAGTCCTTATTCTTGTTGTACCTTAACAAATCTCTTTCTACTTGTGTTAAAGCATTGTATGTTGCTGCATCTGCTAATTCTTAGAATTCATTCTCCAACAATTCCCAAATATTTGAGAAGAAAATAGAGCCTTCATTGTAATAGCCCAATAATCATAATTCTTGCCATTAAACTGTGGTATTTGCAGATTAGTCAAGCTTGTTCTTGTTGCTGCCATTTTCACTGTGTAAAAAAAAAATTTCTAACTATGTAAAAACTTTCTCCCTGCCAGAGAATATGCTTCTCAAAACAACTTTCAACTCTTTAGTAAAAACACTTTCTTTCACTCAGAAAATAAACCCGCTCTGATACCATATTAGAGAATCTAAAGCTCAGACAAGGGAATTTATTTTCCCTCAACACACAGTTCACACAAAATTTGCAGAAATTACTTTAAACAAGACAACACCGTTACGCAAAACTATTACATAGAGCCACACACAGAGATAAAAACGAGAGAAGTTTTATTTTCATTCTTCTACCAAATCATATGAAAAACATCTTTTTATGTACAGAGTGGCGGAGCTTGAAAATTCAATGCTTGTTCAATTCACGATCATACACATGTGTTAATTCAACATTCTGTCCCACTGACGGCACAGATCGTACTTTGGCGATTATATCATGAACACTTCATATTTTTCCTTTAAAACTTGTGACTTGCGATTGGGTCCCACTCAAGTCCTTCTACCATTCTAGCTCTTTTCTTCATGAAATAACACAAAAATGTTTATACGCCCGGACTTGAAACCCTTCATATTTCATCTTTGAAACACATTGCACCCGCGCCCATATCGCACTTCGCAATACGAAGTGTTTATTGTTTCCTTTAGCGCATATCTTCCTGGCTTGCGCAATGCGATATGCGATGGGATCCCATCGTAAATCGCAAATCATACATTGTGATATTTAACTTATCGCGGGTCGTAACACGTAACTTATCGCAATAAGAAGAACCACTATCAGGTGTGATATGCGATTACATCACATCGCAACTTGAACTAATTAACCTTTAATGTGCTAATATGAAAATAAAAAGAACGTCGATTGCGATGTGCGATGGGCAGAAGGGAAAGGGTGATGTGGTAGGGAAAGATTTAATACATAGTGATGGGTGGACATCATTTTTTGGATATTATGGAAATTGCTTGAAGTAAATATGCTTGCGGATTTAAATGTTTCCCCATACAGATTTACTATGCTTAGAGCTTTTCCTTCTATGCAAACTCTATCCACAACCTACAAAACTAATAACTGAGGTATGGCTACTGTCGATTTACTTAACGTGGTGGTTGGGATTAATTTCCAACACCCTCGAAAAATATTACTCAGCTGAAAAGAAGGAACACATGAGGAGTCCTCCTTTAGGCACCGAAAACACTTTTTTTGGGAGTGAGTTCCTAATTTCTTTTATGTAGTCCACTATAAAGTCAGAACGGAAATTTGAACTTGGAAACTAAAGAGTTCAGAAACCAAATATTTTTTTCCCCGACACGAAGGTTAGCAAGGGGGCACCAAATGGGTGGCATACGCTAGAAAGCTCTGTCATAGGAGGTTATACTTCATGAATTCCATATTCACACAAAGGCATATGGAGACTCTCATGAACATGGCCATCTGAGGCAATCATGTTGACAATTATAAGAATTTCGTGGGTCAGGAAGACTTGAAATGGATTTACACGAATATACATTATGAATAATGATAATAAATCTTCTCTAACTTTGATAAAAAATCAAATTATTCTATGGATGGTGAAGCAGTTATAAATGCTTAGCCAATCAATATGGTGATTGCAAACTTCTCTCCGAGTCAACCATAGATTATCGTGGATGACTAAGTCTCTCTAAAGTTTTTTCTCTAGTTCATGGATTCATAATACTTGGTTATTACTCTGTTTTGGTTATCCTCTTTTAGGCATGGAAATGAGGGGATGCATAGTTGAAGTTTGTCACAATGTTCTGTCATCTTTTTTGCATGGAAATGGTTGTTCTCTGATTTTTTTTGCATGGCAATGGATGCTCGCTGGTGGAAGCTCTTGGTTTTTTTGGGTTATGTTGGTTAGATACGACGTCACTAGCCATATCTCTAATGGCCCATTTTGTAATGTACTTATCTTGATATTGATCTTCTACCGCAACCATAAAAGTAATGAGAAAATAATTATCTTTTGAGCTTGATATTGGTCTTGTACCCCAATCATAAAAATAATGAGCAAATAATTTTCTTTTAATTCTATTCTTTCGATAGAGTGCACTTAACCATATTAAACTTAGCGATTCATTATATTTTTCAAACTTATTAATAGAAGATATAATGCAACACTTGTTAAATAATATTAAATAATAAATTTCAAATAATAACTTTATTTATTTATCATACTAGAGTGTCTGTTTTGATGCAAGTGTTGCAATCACTAGTAACTGTTTTACATCTAAGTTTTTACATACTTTACCTAGACAATAATTATAAGATATATTCAAGTTATAAAATATATTCAAATGTAATGAAATATAAAATAATATATATATATATATATATATATATATATATATATATATATATATATATATAAAAGTTAGTTATTTTTAATGATTTTGAAAATTTTGTAAAGAGGTTTACTACATAAGTATTTAAATTAAATTATAAAAAATAGCATATTATTTGAATTAAATTATAAAAAAAATAACATATTATTTGAATCGAGTTATAAAGAAATTAACGTATTTTATGATTACATCCATTCTATAATAGCGGATCAAAATGGAAAGAAAAATTTCAACGCTCCAAACATACACATCATTTTAGTCAATGACAATGGAGCTGGATACTCCTTCACAACTGAATTATTAACAAGATTAGATAAATTATTAACAATTTGAGGGATATTGCTGCAAGGAAGTAGATAAGATTATGGTGATCACCTGAAATATAATCTAGGATGAACATGCAAACACATTGGCAAAAAACGTTCTGCAGGATTTTTTGTTCAATGGATTTATTTGTCGGATATTTTTTACTACCTATAGGGATCAAACTTCTACCTCATAATAATAGTGGCCATCACAAACATGACTACTGGGAATAAATTTTTTGTTAATACAGAAAAAGTAGAATTGGTATAGTTCAATCTCGCGCAGTAAAATTTTTCATTGATTGTAATTCTGTGTGTTAGAATAAAGAAAAAAATGGAGGAGTTCAGCCTCTTTGTTTGATCTAAAAGAAAAGCACACAGTTAATAGCAATAATAATTGGCTTACAGTATATAGTCATTGGCCAAACGCAAGCAAGAAGACCACTGCAAGAAGGCTTACGGGAAAGTCATTTTAGTTGTTATAATTCTAGTTTCAAGGTAGTATTTAGGGAGAGATATAATGGGAATTCCAAGAGGTAGAAGAAATTCGACCGATGAACACATCCTAAGTACCATATAACGACTGGCTATCTATTATGATGATCCTATCAGAAAATGCTCCTATAAAATCTAAAAAATATAGGATGTGCTTGGAAAGAGGAAGAGAAGTTATAATTAAAAAAATGATAGAATTGATCGTAGATGAAACATATGTTATGAGGCAACCATTCTATTCCTGGTTTCATGGCAAAGTTTCTCCAACTGTTACACACTGTTTCTACATGCTACACACAAACTAAGCTCAGGAAAAAGGTATTACTTAAGTAGGAGTGGGCAGGAATGGAAACCTAGGAAGATAGAAAGGCACCACTTCCAACACCTACAAAGCATTGGAGTTAAACCGATATCAACACATTATATAAGGAATGCGAGTCTGCTATGAGTTTATTAGAGAAAAATCTTGCTATAATATCTGAAAAATATAAACAACGCTTGCGAAAAGAAATAGTTGTCGTAATTAAAAACATGATCGAATTGATTATTGATCGACAAAGCTTCCGGAAGGATTCCGCGTCATCTGAGTATCGAGTGAGCTGGAAATGTGCTCATGAAGCCCCAGTGATGATCCTCTATCGTTTAGTGTCAATCACAAACAAAAGAACAAATAAAACCACAAAGAAAACAATAGCGATTCCACCCAGAGCAAGCCTTATCGCTTTGGTAGAAACACTAGGCAAAAATATCGAATATTAAGAACATGTGCAGAAATTAAGTCCTCTGCCAATACAAAGTTCCATTTAGAATTACTTGAAGGGAAAATAATCCTAAATGAAAAATCAGCTGAAGGAGGAGAAACTTATCACTGATGAGATGTGTTGGATTCTCAAAATATAAGATCTGCGAAAGTATAAGTAGAGGATGGCAAGAATGTGTATCACAAGCAGGGACCTCATGGAACGTTTTGGGAAATAATTGATTTAGAGGAAGTAGCATTATAGGTGGAAGCTAAAAACAAAGGTGCCTATACAATCATAGTTGCGTGCACGGATATTAAGAGACATTTCAAGCGAGATAACAAACATTTTTTGAAACATTAACTATACCATCAGTCACTCATCACTAATCAAATAACCAACCATAAATACCATTAGTTAGCAAGTTGGAATTTGAATAAAATTTTCGTTTGATACCATAAAAATTTGAAAGAAAAGTGTGCTTTCAATTAGGATAAAATTCGATAATATACCACTTAAAAACTTGAATATATGTACTTTTTTCTAATTCATTTTAAATTTGAATACTGGCTCATAAATCTATAATATAATAATCTTAAATATGCAATTTTCTCTGAGAAAAAAAACTTACTACTTATTACTTAATAAATAAATACATATTTAAAAAATCAGCATTTTAAATAGCATTCCTTAATATACAAATATATTTAAAAAAATTAATAATAATTTACTTTTCCTTATTCATCATCTTTCTTACTCTCTTGACTGTCCTCTCTTTCTATCTTCCAAATGCAAGAACCAATTTGAAAAATATAAATTTTCCAATTTTCTAGTTGTTTCTATCCTTCTTCTTTTCCTGTGTAGTTTTTTTAAATACAAAGGATTATGGTGATCTATTTGTTAAGAATTTCACATTATATATATATATATATATATATATATATATATATGCCATAAGGTGTCACTATTTGAGAACAACTTTCCTATATGCATCGTGCCATAATCTGAAACCGTTAGATTATATGTTAGATGATTTAAACATATTCAGCTGTTGGATGAAAATGCAAAGGTAGTTGCAAATATTTAGTTTTCTAGGCTTCTTAGAGTCACTCTTCTATTCAGATGGATCGCAATAGCTCCTTCTGCAATGGCTCTTGAATGTGGCCTGGTTTCAAAGAAATTGGGTGCTAAATGTGATCAATTAGCTCCAGGAAATTAAGCAAAGCCTGTTTCTTTCCCTTCAAATAGACCTCAACGATGTTGTAGGTTTGAGCCGCCATCTTTGGTGTATCGAAGGAGCCGAGTTAATTTCTGTTTTTCCTTTTGGGTTCCTTTATTTCAGAGACCCATTTCCCCTAACTATGATAATGCATGCCTTTATATGTTGGATATTGTACCTTCAATGTTCTCTCCTATGGTGGTGAAGGAGTACCTTCATCTTGGGTTCGAATCCCCTTAGTTATCGATCCAGATTTGCTGATTGGTACTTTGTTTGTTGATGAAGACCCCATAGTCATGGGTGGACAAAAGGCTTCCTTATCCATAGATTTTTACAGAGAAATTCAAGCTCCCAAGGTTCTGCGACATAGGAATGTGATGTTTGTGGATGAACAGGGCAGAGGGTGAGAATAAGGTTTAGGGCACAGACATTAACAGACATTCCAATTTACTTGTGTATTTTTGTGATTTTCATGGTACATTTCAGTGAGCATATATTTGTCACAATATTAGTATTGTATTGTCTTAATGTTGCTGTGCTGTCTCAACTATTTTTCTATGGTGTGTCCAATTGTTATAGAAGGTTGAGTGTCCATTGTATATCTACTGCTTAATGTTGAGACAGAGTCTTGTCTATGGTCAGAATATCTTCTTGTAGCGTTTTCCGCAGAATTTCATTGGAGAGATATATTGCACATGTTTTTGGGTTGAAATCGATTACATAGGAAAGTTGTTAGAGCATAACATGAACTGCGTTGCAGAGATGTTGCACATGTTCTTGGGCTGAAATTAATTACAGAGGGAACTTGTTGGAGCCTAACATGTCCTGTCATTAACCTGCTATCCAAGAGTACATTTGTTGACTTGAAAAACACTTATTAATGTTAGCCAACCTTGTATTTGACAACCATCCCTTGTATTGTTGTTGTTGTAAGCTGTTGATGTGAGTTAGCAAGTGATTTATAGAGGAATTTGAAAGTTGCAAATATATTAGCCCATGGATGAGTCATTGAGGGAATTTGTAACCCATTGTGCTAAACCTCTCATCAAAAGAAATTTGCTGAGGAGCATTTTTGAAGCACTCAGATCAGGGATGGATGAGGATCAAAAGTGAAATTAGTCTCCAAAACTCCCAAGGAAGAACACAAATAAAATTAGAAGAGGATTATCTATGTGATATCACCTTCCGTGATGTAATTCAAGAGAAAATTCCAGAGGAATATGCCCTCTCTAATGGTGGGTTTCTCTTTTGTTGGGACTGATGCACTTTGAATTCTTGGTCAATGATGAATACATTTTCTTGTAAGTAATTGGAATTTGGAATGGGTCTTTGAACTTGATATGTATAAATCTGACTCTTTCTTTTCATGATATTGTATACCTGTGTATTGTTGTTATTGTCATGATATATTTCTGGTGAGCATGTAGTTGTCACAATATTAGTATTGTATTGTGTTAATGTTGTTGTGGGGTGTCCACTAATTTTGTATAGTGTGTCCAATTGTTGCAGAAGGTTGAGTGTCCATTGTATATCTACTCCTTAAGGTTCAAAGAAATTCTTTTCTACAGTTATAATATCTTCTTGTAGGGTTTTTCACAGAATTGCATTGAAGAGATGTTGCACATGTTTTTGGGATGAAATTGATTACACAGGGAAGTTGTTGGAGCTTAACATGTCCTATCATTAACATGCTATCAGAGAGTACATTTGTTGAGTTTACAAACACTTATTTATGTTAGCCAGCCTTGTATTTGACAACCATCCCCTATATTGTTGCTGTTGTAAGTTGTTGATGTGAGTTAGCAATTTTGTTGCTAGAGTAATAGATGAATTTAAAGGTTGCAAATTTAATATTTTGTTGAATTGGATACGTTTGATTTCAATGAATTGCATTGAAGACTAAATAAGTTTAACTGAATACATTTTCTTGTAAGTAATTGGAATTTGGAATGGGTCTTTGTACTTAATATGTATAAAGCTGACTCTTTCTTTTCATGAACTTGTATACTTGTGTATTGTTGTGATTGTCATGATACATTTCCGGTGAGCATGTATTTGTCACAATATTAGTATTGTATTGTCTTAATGTTGTTCTGGCGTGTCCACTAATTTTGTATGGTGTGTCCAATTGTTGCTGAAGGTTGAGTGTCCATTATATATCTAGTACTTAAGGTTGAGATAGAGTCATGTCTATGGTCAAAATATCTGCTTGTAGGATTTGTCGCAAAATTGTGTTGCAAAGATGTTGCACATGTTTTTGCGCTAAAATTGATTACAGAGGGAATTTTTTGGAGCATAACATGACCTGTCATTAACCTCCTATCCGAGAGTACATTTGTAGAGTTGAAAAAAGCTTCTTTATGTTAGCGAGCCTTGTATTTCAAATCCATTTCCTGTATTGTTATTGTTGTAAGGTGTTGATGTGAATTAGCAAGTTTGTTTCCCGAATAATAGAAGATTTGCAGGTTGCAAATTTAATATTGTTGAATAATATTTTTAAAAACTATATTTGAATGCCTTATTATAAATTGTGTGATTTATTGTAACACCCCCAAGGTCTATGCTTTTCAAGTTAGACATTTGAACATTAATCCAAAGGGGAGTGGACCCCAATGGATAATTATTGTGTGGATTTAATTAATTACTTATTTATGAAAAATAAATAGAATGGTTATGTGTGCACTATGACCAGATGATAATTTTGAGATCACATGCGTAATCCATGAGGTTATGGAAAAAGGTTAAGACGTTCCCCAAAAACCTTTCAAAAAGCCTTGAAAGGAATTATTTGTAATTTAGACTTTTGAGGAAAAATCTAAATTTCCCCAATCATGAGGAAAGTAGTTGGGAAGAGGTAAAAAGCTAGAAAAGCATTAAGTAGCTTTAAAAATCCTTAAATAAGGGAAGCCTAGGCAAACAGGAATAAAGCCCCCTGATATTCTGGACGCAGAATTGGAAACAAGCTTTGGGGGAGAGCATAGCTTAAATAAGCTGCTCCAGAATAGATTGAGGTTAGTATTTCCTTGGAGGATCTCAGCTCGGGGGTGAGTTCGAGGGATAGAAAAACTCTAAAGTTGGGAGGACTGGTCATAGTATTGGTATGCATGCATAATTTTGGAGATTATTTTAAGTCTGTATTGAGCATATCAAGGTTATATGAATTGTTATGTTAGAATTTCTTATCCAAATTTTAGATTGACTGTTTGTTTCGTACCTCATGTAGTTACAAACTAGATCTAATAGCTGAAATTTCAGTATGGTTAATAGCAGGGAGAAAATTAAGTAGGGACCATCACTTAGAAGGTTGAAACCAAAGATGGGTTGGATCTGGGGATAGGTACCCTGCAGTAATAAATTTTAGAGATGATAAATCATCTGAATGTCTAATCTAATAACAAATCTAAAGGTGTAGCTTGCTATCTTTTAAATGAAAATTTAGTTGTTGTGTTGTATAAACAGAAAATTTTAACAAAACTATAAACAGGAACAGCAGGTAGAAAACAACTAAACCTATTATAGAAGTATTGATTGCAGTATAATAGTCATACTACAGTGACAAGAATTGTAGAATTAAGAATTTAAACTGTTCTATTTCATGGAAGTTTACATTACGAAATCAGAAATTAAATCATAACTAAGTAACTAGGATCTACAATTAGTAAGCATAAACTATCAAAATCTAGTTTCATTACTTCCATTTGATTACCGAAAAATAATATATATTTTATATTCCCAAGGAAATATTCTAATATAAACCAAAATTTCAAATATGCTGAATAACTATAACAATAATATAAGGAAAGTGTCCTATTGAATATCTACTTATGTGTGATAAAAGCATATGTGTAAGAGAAGAGTGAAAGCATATTTAAAATACTGGAAAGGATCATCTATCCACCTTCACTATAAACTGTTGTAAAAGTAGTTGAAACAAAGGAAGTTAAATGAATATCTGTGGATGTATATGTATATGTATATTCCTATAAATATATGCTGAAATTATATAATTATAGATGTTGAAACTATATAATTATGGATACTGGAAAGTCTATAAATTTTGCTAATTGAAAAGTTAAAGGAAGGGCATATTGATCTGTTAGAGTTGGACAAACCTCTGAGGAACCGACCCGAGAAATACAAATGAGTATATGTTTATATATACACATAAATATAAGTCTACTATGTTGACTGATAGGAATTAAGGTCAAGCCAAAATTTCTCATGGGAAATATTATAATAGTAAGAGTACCTGTAATTACCAAAGAGAAATTAAATACTTGATAAAGGTATGAAATTGTAATTGATTAAACATAAAATTTTTGAATGGTATCAGGTGAATAAAAGTAGAGTATATCTGAGTTAATGTTATGCAGATAATAAGTTGTGTATGAGAGACGTTACAAATGGTATCGGAGCACAAGTTGATAAAACTGGGCAATTTATGTGCGCAAAAATAAATAATAAGTTGTTATGCTATAATGAAAAGATAGCCTTCGAATCCCTTGATAACGATTCCTTTGAGTCATCTGACCTGATTTTGGGTTCTGAAATGAAACCTTCCATGCTCGTGTGCCTTTGTTTCCTGTCTAGCTGTTTGGTCTTGTTTAGTGAGGTTTGAGACCATAGAAGAAATCTTGTCTGTGAACGAGGGTTTTTAAAATTAGGAAATTGTTTTTTTTTGCATTTTTGGGGTCGTTTAAGATCAATATCCTCCTAGAATGCCCATCACATATATCGACTAAGGAAAGCCAAACCACCATTTGGGTTATGCCAATTTTTATGTTTTCTTCACTGTAAAGTAAAACAAAGGAATGATATGCAGTTAGAACCTTTTTAAAACCAATCAAAAAGGAAGTGAATGGCAGCACACATTTATAGATCTTATATAATTTTTGTAAATTCCTTACTTATTTTGCAGTCAATTGTTCTGGATTTATACAAATTTTTCTTTGAGTCAGTGCCAAGATACAATGTCTAACAGCATTTGAAATTGTGCTTAAACTATATTGTGAATCTGAATGACTCACCTCGGCCATTGTATTTTTTAGTAAACATAATTGGGAAATGAGATAAATACAAGTAACATATAAAATAAGGTATATGGGAAAAAATAAAAAAATAAATTCTCATGGAAATGAAAGTTCTAGACGCTTCATATATATCTTAATCGTTTCCAATATTACATTAGTATAATTCACATTCGTTAAGATGAACTAGTCGAAAAAGGCTGTTGCCAAAAATAAGGATGTTACCAAAAATATCTTTGGCATGGATGATAAGAATTATACGGTCATATGAATGTCGATGGCCTACATCGTCCATGTGAATTTGGGGTAAGCAATCCGATAAAGCCACAAGTTACAAGTATTCCCAATGATTCAAGTTGAGCTTCTTCAATCGTAGCTTCTAGAAGCACTGAATATGTCGAGGACGAAACAGGCAACAACCGGTCATGGGAAAAGCTTCTAGACATTTCCGCGATAGCATCCAACCAAAAAAAATGGTGGAGCATAGGCAGGGAACAAAAGGTTTCTCTTTACTGACCCCAGGCCCGACCCGGATGTCGGAGCCGAAGGAATGGGTTAAATAAAATACCCAACATGATAAATCAACTCTGAAATCTATTTGAAAGTAAACAAATAGTTTAGATAGACAAACCTGAAAGAAATTACCACCCTCATCTCTTGTGGGGTGAATTGTAGAAGAAGAAATCATATTTTCTGAAAAAATCCGAAAGCAGAGACTCGAATTGGGTGAGGAATAAAATCCATAAATCCAAAAGAAGAAGGGTTCTTAGAATGAGATAAATGTATACAAGTGAAACCGGTATAATAAAAATAAAAATCGAAAAAAAATATATTTATCTTATAATACCAACATGAGATAATAGTAAATCATGCCGAAGAAAACTCTATAGTATGAAAAAATCCCAAAAAAGAAAAACCATTTCAATGAGAAACTGTGACTTTCTCCTTAATTTAATAAATTTCACAAAATTCTATCCAATAGATCGAACCAGATTCGAAGGAAGAAATTTCCTTGAGCCATAGTCATCGTTTTGTAGTGGGATTAAGAGTGTTCAATTCCCTGGTCGAGAAGAATTAAAATAGCGAATATTGAATGCGTAAAACCTCTGAAAATCGCAGGGTGGAAAATGAAACTTCACTGTGAATAGTAAGGTTAAATATCACTGAAGAAATTAACCTAAATGTTGTTGGTATCGCTACCATCCATGTGTTCATGGATACATAGCATGGAGTGTAAACGTAAAGACAGTCTGGGGAAGTTCCGAGAGAATCCATAAAAAAAGACGGTAAATCTGGGTAATAAGATTTATAAGTACAAAAGCAATTTCGTAGATAAGTAAATACCATGTACCACTATTCCGGCAGGTAGATATAAAATTAATGTTCCGTAGAGAATTTGAAAGCCCAAACCATTATAAGACCTGACATGCCGATTTTAATCAGCATCGTGATGTGGGAACTAACAGAGACATTAATAACTCATAAAAGAACCCCTGCAAAACAATGTACATTTATAGCATAAAGGTATTAGCATCATTTATCGCATGAATGAAAATATATTAAACCTTTACAATGTAACCGTATACCTGGGAACTTTAACCCTATAGAAAATAATATTCAAAGGTCATGCGAGAGTGGTAACAATATAGTGGTAAGTGTATTCCAAATTATATGGAATTTATATAAATTAAATGGGTTAGAAAAAGTTAGAATTTAAAGGTAGAGATACCATATATAAATTTGATTCTATGAATGAAAATGGTAAATTTCTAAGGGTTATGAGGTCAACGATTCTGCATACTTATTGTATCGAGAATATACATGCTTATTGGTTATGATGTGAGAAATGGCTATGGAAATTACAACCAAATCACAACCTTGCGATTTAGTTTGTTAAACACTATAAACGGTTATAGAAGTAGGTATGAAGACTAAGAAGATATACTCAAGATCAGTACCTCAAGAAATTTTGATACCAAATAATCCAGTAGGGATAGGTGAGACTTTTGATGCATAACGTCAAGCAGGACAAAACGTTATGGCATATTGACAAAAAACACTTCGAAATTAGAAATGAAGAAATAACAGGTCAGAATTATTAATGGTTCTTGCTCAATTCACAAACCCGGAAAGAAAAATAAAAATAAAAATTGATGTGAGACTTAACGGCTGTAGTAGAGTACTTGTCAATAAAAACCTCTTCCAACGTGGACATTTGTGGTTATAATTTAATAAAATCCTTGCCCAATTTAATGTATAACGGTGTGAATTAGTTCATGGTTCACCTATAAAACCTATATGGCAAGTGACATGCTTAAATGATGCAGTATGAACTTCTATACAATTGAGTTCAATTAAAATTTAAGAAAAATAGTTAAATATATATGTCGATAATTGGAAATATATGAGAGATAGTGAAGTTGTAACTCTCGAAATTATTCTCGTAGATATAGTTATACCTTATACCAATAAGAGTTCGAAAAAAAAAATGATGAAAATCAACATATCGATTTTAATATATATATATATATATATATGGTCGTAAGGTGGATTAAGGGTTAATCCATAGAGATTTCATATTTGATATTATCAAATCAATAACGAGTAATAATTATATAAATAATATTTAACTACTAATGATGATATTGGAAAACAAAAAAAAGTTTAATGGACTATTGTGGAGAAAAATAATTGCTCTAAGTTGGAGTTTTGAGAGACATTACCTAGGATACTTGAAATAATTTAGTGGAAAGAAGTAAACATGGAATCATGATAGATGTAGTATATCAAGAAGCCAAAAACATATAAATAGTTATATGTTAAAAATATAACCATAAGGGAGAAGTGGCTAGGGTTATAATGAATGTGATTGGGAAATAAATTGAAATGGAGTAATTATATAGTTTAAATAGAATTATATTCATATCCATTATAATAATAAGTTAATTAGAGGCATGAAAAGATATAAATGAATAATTGTGGGGTGATATATGTTCCTAATATGTTATATAATACTATGTTTTACCATAGTTATTAGAACAAAAGAAGAAGGAAAGTTTATATTGGAATATATAGAGAAAGGTGTATAATAGAAAAATAACAATTTATATTTAATAGAGGTATGTTAAATATAAGTTGTAAATTATTAATTAACTATTAAGTAGTTAAAAGAGAAGAATTAATTATCATGAGAAATGATAGATTATAATGAAACAAATTGCACGTGGGACATAAGTTAAACCTACAATTAACATTATATGTTAGGTGATTTTGTTATAAGTTATAAAGTTAATTTTGTGGAGTTGTACGAATATAATATTTTCATACATGATAATTTATTTACGTAAATAAATTTCAAACTTTATAACCACAAGATTAAGGGAGAATAATTAATTCACTAGAGAATATTAAAAGTGAATTCACCTTAAAAGGTTACAGGTAAAGTGGAATGACATATTTTACCATAGGACTGGAATATTATTACTCTAATTATGGTTAAAGGAGTAATAAAAACTATTGTGGTAGATTAAATGTTAAAAATACAGTATGACAAGGAAAATTGGATACGGGTAATTGATAAAATTTACGAGGATGATTTTCAAATCATGTATATTTAATTCATGACTAAAGTATTTTATAATAAACATATATTAGTTCATGTACCTGGAAATTAATGAAGTGGTAAGCTTAAGTACAAGTTATAAATAAGGTCTAAATAGTTGGTTAAATAAGTGATGTGGTTAGTAATTGTGGATCATTTCATATTAAATAGTGTAATGTGGACCCATTACATTGAGTTATGAATGAATGAAGGGATAAATCTATTTTTCCCGGGTGAGTTAACTAAGGTAGGATTGAAAACCTAACAATTGTTTTTTTTTTATCCATGGGAAAATAATTATGAAAATTATCATGCATGGATAAGAATCCAATGGAGGAAAATTATTTTTCTCAATAAATTATAATCCATTTATCAAGTGAACCATGGTTTTAGGTAGTAATTGGTCTTTATTAGAAACCATGTGTTGTTTATATAAACTATGGGTTGATTTCAAATGATTAGTGAAATTCACATATAGATATAATTGGTGAATCATCATTGGAATTAGTAAATCATGAACATACAATTAAAATTAAATGTACAAGTTCTGGTGATTCTTTAAAAAAGGGGAAATTGTGTCAAATTCATTTTTGACATTATCAAGTATTAATTCTTGGGAATGTAACGAATTGTAGTAATTACATATATCACTATAAAAGAAACATGTACTCACACTATAAAATTTTGTTGGTGTAAATTTTATTAAATTTAATTTCCTTCACTATAAAATTTTGTTGGTGTAAATTTTATTAAATTTAATTTCCTTGAGTCTTAAATTCAAGGACCGGGTAATAGTGTGAAATCATACAGCTACAAACCGAGAGAATGGAGGATGAGCTGTATTTGGATTTGGGTGTGGGGGAAACCCATCAGATCCAAATTTATTTACGTAAGTTTTGAAATAGTGGATAAAATTGAGGAAACTTGAAAAAAAATGGAATAATGAAACATAAAGTTATATATTATTGCACACTTTAGAGGTATTGTGAGTAGGAATGTGAAATTCATGAAAGAGGTTAGAGAAAAAAAAATTCATGTGTGAAGTAAGAATTGAATTATACACATTATTAATGAGCCTGGTTATTATTAATTAAATTGATTGGCTAACAACAGAAAACAATGCGAAGGTGCTGCAAGTACAGCTATGAACTAAGAAAGGGTAAGCATAACCATGCATATGATACAGTTGTTTTCTTTCATTTATGAATACTAATGAGAAGTTCTAAATTTGTTTAGCCAAGTGTGTAAAAGGAAATTGTAAATTTTGGAAACAAGGAGAAAAATGTGAAAATAAGTGCAGATAAATCACCTAGAAAATAAAGAAAATCCGAGCTGGACCAAGTTTGCGTGAGGAGAAAATCTCACTGAAAAACAAGAAAGGATAAGTAATGTAATAAAAGTGCACTAAACTATTATTGACCTGAACGGTTTGACTAATGAGTGAATTTATTGAAATTATTGAAATTCAGAACGTTATTGTGGATTATCAATTATATGTATCTGATATTACTTACATAAATTGGTACGAATTATGGATAGAGAAAACATAATAAAATATTTTCCAGACAGACTTCTTGCAAAGAGTAGGAATAAAATCAACTCATAAAGCATCAGTAAATAGAGTGGAAGTAGGAGAGTAATCTGCCGAAAACTGAGCAAGGACGAAGAAGAAATCTTCTTCAAAGTTGAAAAATCAACGTTAAAGTGTAACACCGACGACGGTGTTGGAAAGGGTGGGACCAGTGGCTTATAAACTGGCCTTACCCTTGCATATTAAAGTTCATGATGTGTTTCATGTCTCTTTATTTAAAAAAAAATATGTACATGATGCTTCTCACATTATTGATTGGAATGTGATTCAGGTGAAACCAGAAGGGGAATTCCTTCCAGAGCTGCTTCAAATTTTGGAGCGGGAAGAAATTCAACTGCGAAATCAAACAGTAGCCAGAGTAAAATTCCAATGGAAGGACTTTACTACTGAAGAAGCTAGGTGGAAAAGAGAAGCTGAGATGATGAAAAAGTATCCATATTTATTTTCAAAATTAACTATAGTAGTTAGTTATTAACACCGAGGACGGTGTTTATTTTCATAGGGGGAATATGTAACACCCCTAAGTTCTATGCTTTACAAGTTAAACATTTGAACATAAATCCAAAGGGGAGTGGACCCCAATGGATAATTATTGTGTGGATTTAATTAATTATTTATTTATGAAAAATAAATAGAATGGTTATGTGTGCACTATGAGAATTTTGAGATCACATGCCTAATCCATGAGGTTACGGAAAAAGGTTAAGAATTTCCCCAAAAACCTTTCAAAAAGCCTTGAAAGGAATTATTTCTAATTCAGATTTTTGAGGAAAAATCTAAATTTCCCCAATGATGAGGAAAGTAGTTGGGAAGAGGTAAAAAGCTGGAAAAGCAGAAGGCTGCTTTAAAAATCCCTAAATAAGGGAAGACTAGGCAAATAAGAATAAAGCCTCCTGAAATTCTGGACACAAAATTGGAAACAAGATTTGGGGGAGAGCATAGCTTAAATAAGCTGCTCTAGAACAGAATGAGGTTAGTATTTCCTTGGAGGATCTCAACTCGGGGGTGATTTTGGGAGATAGAAGAACTCTAAGGTTGGGAGGACTCGTCATAGTATCGATATGCATGCATAGTTTTCGAGATTATTTTAAGTCTGTATTAAGTATATCAAGGTTATATGAATTGTTATGTTAGAATTTATTATCCAATTTTTAGATTGACTGTTTGTTTAGTACCTCATGTACTTACAAACTAGATCTAATAGCTAAAATTTCAGTATGGTTAATAGCAGGGAGAAAATTAAGTAGGGACCATCACTCAGAAGGTTGAAACCAAAGATGGGTTGGATCTAGGGATAGGTACCCTGTAGTAATAAAGATTAGAGATGATAAATAATCTGAATGTGTAATCTAATAACAAATTTAAAGGTGTAGCTTGCCGTCTTTTAAATGAAAATTTAGTTGCTGTGTTGTATAAACAGAAAATTTTAACAAAACTATAAACAGGAACAACAGGTAGAAAACAACTAAACCTGTTATTGAAGTATTGATTGCAGTATAATAGTCATACTACAGTCACAAGAATTGTAGAATTAAGAATTTAAACTGTTCTATTTCATGGAAGTTTACATTACAAAATCAGAAATTAAATCCTAACTAAGTAACTAGGATCTATAATTAGTAAGTATAAACTATCAAAATCCAGTTTCATTACTTCCATCTGATTACCGAAAAATAATATATATTTTATATTCCCAAGGAAATATTTTAATATAAACCAGAATTTCAAATATGCTGAATAACTATAACAATAATATAAGGAAAGAGTCCTATTGAAAATCTACTTATGTGTGATAAAACCATATGTGTAAGAGAAGAGTGAAAGGATATTTAAAATACTAGAAAGGATCATCTATCCACCTTCACTATAAACTGATGTAAAAGTAGCTGAAACAAAGGAATTTAAATGAATATCTGTGGATTTATATGCATATGTATATTCCTATAAATAGATGTTGAAATTCTATAATTATAGATGTTGAAACTCTATAATTATAGATGCTGGAAAGTCTATAAAGTTTTCTAATTGAAAAGTTAAAGGAAGGGCATATTGATCTGTTAGAGGTTGACAAACCTTTGAGGAACCGACCTGAGAAATACAAATGAGTATATGTTTATATATACATATAAATATAAGTCGACTATGTTGACTGATAGGAATTGAGGTCAAGCCAAAATTTCTCATGGGAAATCTTATAACAGCAAGAGTACCTATAATTACCAAAGAGAAATTAAATACCTGATAAAAGTATGAAATTGTAATTGATTAAACAAATTTTTTTTGAATGGTATTAGGTGAATAAAAGTAGAGTATATCTGAGTTAATGTTATGGGGATAAGAAGTTCTGTATGACATACATTACATTTACTACACCTGCAATTCATCTCGTTTGGAATTAGGAATTAATCCATCCCTCAAACATTCTTCCTTGGTGAATCCAGTGAAACATGAGTTATATTGTGAGAAAAAAATAAAATTTCCTGAGTGATTTATATGAATTAAAGACATGAATAAAGCCTTACATTTAAAAGTATCTGAAAAATCAAAGCAGTAGCTCTTTCAGTGCATAATAAAAATGAATGTGTCCTCCGCAACACATCATTTATGCCATTTTGACCATCCGTGGAATGCAGAGAATCTAACTGTGATTGATACATTTATGAATGAAATGTAGTTTCATATCTTAACTCTAATTTCTTCTTAGTGAATAGAATTGAGGATTTTCACATATACAATAAGTGATCTCAATGATTTCCTCCCAAATAATTCCAAAATATTTGTGAATTAATCATAATTTTAGGCTTATTTTTTTGTATTTCTTCTTCCTAATTTTGTCTAAAATATAATTGGATTTTCATTAAAATTATAATTATTAGAGGAAACTCCTTTATCTTCCATTTTCATAAAATATTTTTCTTTTTCAAATGAAAAATAACTGAAATATCTCATCACAAGAACCCATGATCAACACTCCTCTGCCTTTTCTTGCATTGCATTTTTCCTGCTATCCCCTGCTTCTGTTTTTATAATTCTCTCCCACTCCTTCCTTGATAGCGTCCTTGTTGCCAAATTGCCACTACGAATCCAAGTTGTATTTGATTATGGTGGAGGATTGAATATTCCTAGTCATAACCAATAATACACCCAACTATTCTATCACAATCTATATGATACAATACTTTCTTATGTGTTACGCTTTCCTTTCTTGGCAACCTTTTCACTATGGGCCAAAGAAGCAGTGGCCCATGCAGTTGCCTTTTCTTATGCAGGAAATAGGCCTTCATGGCTGAAGCTGATTCAACAACTGCCCAAGCTCTCAAAATGCCTCTAGGGGACTTATATCTCGGTGTCCCTATTAAGCCTGGGGTTCAGTGGTTTGATGTTTTTGTTAATTTCTAAAGTCATTAATGGGGTATGCGTGCTGGGATTTCCTATAGTATGGGGGATTGGGGATGATTTGTGTGGGGGAATTTTTTATTCAATTTTTTTTTCACATGCCATGATTGTCTGCAATTTGGCCACAATTGTATGTGTGCAGGTAACCTCATACAATAATGGTACTTCATTCATTTTTTTCATTACACGAGAATTTTGGCACTCTAAATCTCTCCTTGGGATTTACTGTTAGATTCATCATTCTCTTGCAAGTCTAGTCCACTGGTGCACGCAATGCATCCATCCCTTAAGGGCCCAAGTGTCACATTATGAAATGGGATACGAGGTGAAAGTCTCATTTAGGTGTCAAGTACAAGGGTGAATATAAGGCCATTGGTGTTTGATTACCATATATCACCCTTATTTATTCAATGGGTTTGCGAAATGGTGCAATTCAGGCCATGATGACAAAGAGGTTGTCATACCATATCATGTCTACTTTTTGGATAAATTCATTGCATTTTTCAGGGTACCTTGGGAAATATAGTTTTGGTGAGAGGAATGATGACAATCATTATTTCCCCACTGTGCAAATATTGGTCACTCTGACTCGACCTAACTTACCTCATACTTGACCTTATGGTATGAAAAAATTCAAGCCTATATTTTTAGAGGATCTCAGGCTTATGGGTGATTTATTTTCAAGGTTTAATCTGATCAGTGTTGAAGTAATATTGAAGTAGACTTAAAAAATGCTTGAGGAAGACATGGAGAAACTTTTTAAGTATTCATTGAAAAATACTTATATCCTGATTTCTTAACAAACATGATGAAAATATTGGAGACACCTAGTTTCTGACTTGAATCTTGTTTTGAGGCAGTATTTTGAGCAATCCATCAGCCATTTTGAAGCAGACTTGGAGATTTTTATTTTTGGTACGAAATTGAATATTTTTTTGGAATTTTGGAGCATAATTCTTGGATGAAACTCAGAGCTGCATTTTGAAGCAGACTTGAAGAATATCATAGAATAATTTTTATGAAAACATCAAGACACTTTTAAGTATATATTTGAGGAATTTCTTGAAGCAATAATTTGGCATCTTTTGGAGTAGACTTTGGAATTGGTTTTTGAGATAAGTTTGAAGAAATTTTGGAGTTTCATACATGACCATATTTGGAGTTGTGTTCAGAACATATTTGGAGCATTGATAAGGACTCTTAGAACAACCATTTATCAGTATACTTGAAGAAATATTTATGTAGTAGACATTGGAATTTTTATTTAAAGGGTTTGGTACAAATCTTTGACCAGACGTTGAAGTGATTCTTGAAGGATAAACTCATGGGTGTGACATTGGTGCCTAGGTTAGATTGAGAGGTTTGGTGTCCTTATAAAATATAGGTGCCTTTTAGAATTAGTTATTTGAAAAGGTTGGAGGAAATTTTTTGTAAAATAGGTTCAGAGACCTCACTATTATTTTCAATACTAAAATTATTTATTTGGTATATCTTGTGCTTCCTAATGTGAAATATTTTAACTAGCTTCATATTACAATTGAAAGAAATATTGATTCGTCCCCCCTCTTATTTCTTCCAACACAACAAACATAACACTAGTTTGGTACTCTGATGACAAGATTTGGAGCAATTGGCAGATTCATGACTTATTACATTAGCTGAAAATGAAGACCATTTCATTAGATTAAAAAAATTGGGCATTGTATTATAACCCTTTGTTGCGGCTCATGTGTGTACCAATTGCAAGAACAGGGGAAGGTGGCTCTAGATTTTGACTAATTATTCCAAATGGGGAATTATATGTTGATTAGTTTATATCTTCTACGCAACGATGAGGTTCAATACGTTGTAAAATATATTAATGGTATATATATATAAACGGTTTTAATTTTGTGTCACCTAGATTAAATAATGAAGTTTACAAGAAAAAATGCCAATAGGTTTCTTTCTCCTTTCCAGTGTATTAGCTTTTGGGAAACATTCTATGGGACAAAAATTCCTACAAAGATAGAAATTCAACATTTCAAGCTTTCGGGAGAAAGAAATCCAAATTCATTTTTTTTTCTTTAGAACTTGATTCGTGTTATGGCCAGGATATTGTTTTCAGGGCCATGTTTATCATAAGAGGGAGAACTCATATTTCTCTTCTAATGGTTCTCATTACAAATATGAGCTTGACCTTGGTTGAGAACCTGTTCCGATATAGAGTGATGGGAACGAGTCATGGAAGCAGCTTCTATTATGACAATAATAGTAGAATAATTTCAGCAACAGTGTGGGAGGATCCTCTTCTTATATTTATGTACTCAATGGTGGGTGGGATGGAGGTTGTGATGAGATGTGTGTTTTACTTCACCTACAATTCATCTCATTTGGAATTAGGCATTAATCCATCCCTCAAACATTCTTTCATTCTGAATCCAGTGAAACATGAGTTATCTTGTGAGAAAAAAATCAAATTGTTTGAGTGCAGATTATTGGGGCTACTTTGTGTGGGGGAATTTTTTATTCAATTGTGTTTTCACATGCCATGGTTGTCTGTAATTTGGCCACAATTGTATGTGTGATGGAACTTGATTCCTGTTATGGGCTGGATGTTGTTTCCAAGGTCATGTTTCTCATGAGAGGGAGAACTCAGATTGCTCTTCTAATGGTCCTCATTAAAAATATAAGCCTGGCCTTGGTTGACAACCTGTTCCAATATAGAGTGATGGGCATGAGTCATGGCAACAGTTTCTATTATGAGAATAGTAGTAGAATAAGTTCATCAGTATTGTGGGAGGATCCTATGATTATATTTATGTATTCAATGATGGGTGTGATGTAGGTTGTGATAAGCTGTGTGTTTTACTACACATGCACATCATCTCATTTTTATTTAGGCATTAATCCATCCCTAAATAAGCTATCTCGTGAGAAAAAAATCACAAGATTCTTCCTTTTTGAATCTAGTGGAGCATAAGTTATCTTGTGAGAAAAAAATCAAATTGTATGAGTGCTTTTATGAATTAAAGACATGAATAATGTCTGAAATTCAAAATTATCTAAAAAATAAATAGATGTAGATTTAACAGTGAGCAAGTGCTACAATTGATTATGTAGTCCATGACCCTGGGGAATTATTTTTCATAATCTTCAAATAAATTATTTTAAAATTTTCAATTGAAAACACCTAACATACATCAAATTTAAAATGAAAGAAAACATTATTACTTAACCTAATCGCTTCTCCTACGTTTACTAAAATTTACTAAAATCACTACAAATATCTTTCTTAGCAACTGAGAAGCTTACAACGTTTCCTTTGCAACATCTGGTGATGGTGCAATTGCTAGTTAGAACATTAGCAATAATTTAGTTTTACCTATTCTTTATTTTTATTTCTCTCTTGAATTTCCTACCTTTCTATCTTCCGAAAAATAAAGATAACTTGAAAAATAAAAATTTTCCGATTTTCAAAAAAATAGAGCCAGTTAGAAAAATATAAATTTTCTAATTTTCCAATTGTTTCCATATTTTGTTTTTTTCCATATAAATTTTTAAATAAAAGGAATATGATGATATATTTTTTAATAATTTAGCATTATATTCTCATAAAACCTTAGAAAAGTGATCCAATCATATCTATTAGTTTCATCTCAAGTGAGAAAATACATGCTAACAACCACAACCAATGGACTCATTGGGTTGGAGAGATAATCATTCTCAACTCTATTTATTCCTCTACCTCAGGAAACACCCCAATTTCTCCCTCTTCCTTCGGTAGCACACTCCACTAGCACAAGATTTAGACTACATAACCAGTGACAAGGTAAGATAACAAGTTGAAAGTAGGTGAGGTCCAAAGCTAGCACCCTTACCATGTATGTATTCCCTCAAGGGGGGAAGATATTTTTTAAGTGCCTATATTAATAGTATAGTCCTTTATTGTTGTTATTGTAACCCCCTTATTGTTATTGTTGTACCCTTGTAATCCCAATAGTGTTATTATTGTGCCTTAACATTATTATTGTTATTTCGGCTAGGATTATGTTGTGACCCCATTGACTCATATATATAGAAGGAGGTTTTGGTCATTTGTATCATCCAAGAATTGTTCATTTATGTAATATATTGGAGGTTTCCCCCTCAAAACAACTAATTTCAAGGCATTGATATCTATTTTCTTCTATTTTTGGAGCTATTTTCATAACATTTGGTATGAGAGATTTGGATTTTAGGGTTTCATTGCTAGAAACAGGTTATCATGGCCTTTTCGTGATCACATTTTTTCTATGAAGGCTCAGAAGCTAAAATTTTTGCAAAGTGAAGCCAAAATCTTGAGGAACATCATGAGAAAATTTCAGATCCTGGTTCACAATATTTTCAGAGATATGATCTGTGGAAGCTAGGGTGTTTTCAAGCTCCCAAATTTCACTTAAAACAGGTCATCATGCCATTTTTGCTATAAATTTCTTTCTACGAAGGTTCAGGAGCTGAAATTTTTATAGAGTGAACCCGCAATTCTTCGAAACATCCTGTAGAAATTTCAAATATTTATTCGCAACATTTTCAGAGATATTATCTGTGGGTATTAGGGTTTTTTCAGGCTCCCAAATTTTGTCGCAAAGAGGTAATTCTGGGAAATCTTCATAAATCTCTCTCCAAGTGTTGGATTGGAATTCTGTAAAAATTTACCGTAAGTACACAGGCTGTAGTTTCATGTGTATCAATTTAAGAGATGAAGGAGGAAACAATGACATGTGGAACGTTGTACAAGTTCGCTCTACTGAACCAGTCCATAATTAAGTCATTATGGGAGATTGGGCATAAATTTGCCTTGAAGAATCCAAATGAAGTTAGACCTATGGCATTTGAAAGAAGTTTCAGAGGGCTACTACATGACCGAATTTCAGATATTGAATATCGAAAACCACAGAGATAATTCAGTTTCAGTATTTGGCTCCTAAAAAGAAATAAAAACGCATGTATTTGTTTTTCGAATTGCATAAGTATTGTTTGAAAAAATAGTTTGAATTGATTCCAAGGGAATACTATAGAATAGATATCAACATTAGCTTCTAAAATTCCCCCTAAGAAGAATTCAACACCAATTAAGCCTCAAAATACTCTAATATGACCCATGAAGATGAAGAACTGCAACATGACATGTCAAAATTACAAGAGAAAGTGCACCAAATTTCACTCTCGCAAAGATCAATAAAAAATGATATGGAAGTTTTAAAGAAAAGCGTGGAAGCTAAGATGGATGGTTTGAAGAAAGGCATCGAAGCTAAGAAGGATGGCATTGAAGTTGGCATTGAAGGTAAGATGGATGACATGGAAGCTAAGATCGATGAAAAAATGAAAGACAACATGGAAAACATGAAGAATGATATAAAAGCAGACATGGAAGGATTGACAAAGTTGATACAAGAAATTTTTCCTAATGAAAAAAAGATAGTAGAGAAAACTCATGATGAGAACAAGATAAATGTTAATCATGATTTCATAAACTCTAATGTTGGATCAAATAACCACCATATCCCAAAGATGGATATGAGGAAGTTTGATGGCAAGGATCCCATAACATGGATACTACAGATGGAGCAATATTTTTATTTCAATAATGTGAAAAACACACAAATTGTATGCATTGACACTTTACATTTAGAACAAAATACATTTGTATGGTATTGATGGCTTTTCTCTCGTAAAAAAATTGTCACTTGGTTAATTTTTATGAAGGAAATGATATAATTATGAGGATACAAAGAACAAAACCTTCTTTAATCAATTGATAAACCTAAAAAAAAGGGCTCAGTGGTGGAGCACATTTAAGAATTCCAAAAATTGAATATAAGGGTAGCTAATATTCCACACGAAATAGGATTGATGTGTTCATAGGGACTTTAAAGGATATCATCCAACATGAGGTTCACGTTTGGGAACCTAAATCATTGGAGAAGGCATTTAGGTTGGGAAGGAAAATTGAATGTAAAATTATCGTGGCAAGGAAGCCAACCACTCACATCTATAAGGATGGAAGTGTTCCTACTCCTAGAGTTCCGAAACCTACAAGGTTGACACCAAAACAATTGGAAGAAAAAAGAGAAAAAGGGCTTTGCTATAGTTGTGATAGAAAATACACTAAAGGTCATAAGTGTACTGAGAAGAAATTATTTTACATATATTGTGAAGAGGAGGAAGAAAATGAACAAGAAGCTTCAAAAGAAGAGGATACACACCAAGAACAACCCCCAGAAGAAGAAGAAATGAGTCTGACCATATCATGTAATGCATTGGTAGGAATTACCACTTCTCAAAATCTCTAGATAGAAGGACATATCAAGAATAAAAAGGTACCCATAATTTTATTCATTGTAAGGTAGCCAAGGAATTGAATTGTTTCTTATACCAAGCACCGAAATGTCAAGTGATGGTTGCAAATGGAGGAACTATAAATTGCTCTAGGAAATGCCATAATATCAAGCTAACCATGGGGGAATATTTATTGAATATTCCAATGCTTTTTATTCCAATGGAAGGTGTTGATGTTGTACTGGGAGTACAATGGTTACAATCTTTGGGGACAATAGCTTTTAATTTTCAAGAAATTTTCTTGAATTTTTTTTCGGAAGGAAAGGAACTAGAATTATGAGTTATAGTAGGGAATATGGGAAATATAATAAGCTCTAACTTCATGACAAAGCTTTCGAAGAAAGAACAATGAGGCATAATTGCGCAATTATGCTCACTAGAAGTTCCAACATCAAAATCGATTATTTCTCCAAATTTCCAAAAAGTATTGGACAATCATTCCAAGGTGTTTAAAGCTCCCAAAGGACTCTTAACTATTCATGATCATGATCATGTTATTCATTTGATTCTAGGAAATGTCCCTCCAAACATCAGGCCTTACAGATATCCTTATGTCCAAAAGAGTGAAATTGAAGGTATGATTGAAGAAATGTTAGAGACTGGTGTAATTCAACCTAGTCAAAGTTCTTTCCCTTCTCCAGTAGTATTGGTGCACAAGAAGGATCGATCATGGCACAAGTGTCCAGATTATGGGGAGCTCAATAATCTCACTATTAAAGATAAATTTCCCATTCCTATGATTGATGAATTATTGGATGAATTATATGGAGTAATTTATTTTACCAAGTTGGATCTTCCTTCAAGATATCATGAAATTAGAATGAAGACTGAAGATATTTCGAAAACAACATTTTCGAACTCATGAGGGTCATTATGAATTTTTGTTCATGCCTTTTGGCCTTACTAATGCACCTTCTAAATTTCAAGGGTTGATGAATTCCATTTTCAAACCCTTCCTTAGAAAATTTGTGCTAGTATTTTTTGATGACATACTAATCTGTGATAGTTCTTAGAAGGATCATGTTCAACATGTTGACAGGGTGCTCAAGCTGTTGGAGGAGAAACAATTATATGAAAAAAAATCCAAATGTTTATTTGGAGTACACGAGGTGGAATATTTGGGTCATATTGTATCTAACGAGGGTGTTAAGGTAGACACTAACAAAAATAAAGCCATTAAGGAATGGAAAGTCCCCACAATCATAAACCAGTTGCGAGGATTTCTCAGGTTAACAAGGTATTATCGCAAGTTTTTTAAGAATTATGGTAGAATGGCAGAACCTCTAACAACGTTATTGAAAAAATATGCATTTTCATGGACTCCTGAAGCAACTAAGGCCTTTGAACATTTTAAAGAGAAAATGTTCCTAGCACTAGTCTTAACTACATCGGACTTCATAAAAACCTTTATTGTGGAATGAGATGCCTTAGGAAAAGGAATTGGTGTTGTTTTAATGAAAGAAGGAATATCCATTGATTTTTAAATTCGTCAAATCAAAGGAAAGTTTTTACAGAAAGCCATTTATGAGAAGCAAATGTTGGCAATACTACATGCGCTAAAGAAATGGTGACCTTACCTAATGGGAAGACACTTCAAGGTAAAAGCTGATCATGATAGTCTTAAATAATTTTTGAAACAAAGAATATATTCAGAAGAGCAACAAAAATGGGTCACAACGATGTTAGGTTATGATTTTGAAATCATATACAAAAAAGGGAAGCTAAATTTTGTTGCATATGCACTCTGAGGAAAGGATGAAGAGGTAGAAGAATTACTTTGTGCCATTTATATTATCCAACCACATTGGATAACTGAAGCAAGGGATGAATGGAAGAAGGATGAAAAAGTGTGGACAATCATTCAAAAGTTGCAGTAAGATCCTTGTACATATGATACATTGAGTTGGAAAAATGATTCCTTATGGTACCAAGATCATTAATATATTTGCAATAATTCCCAACTAAAGAAAAATATTCTTTTGGAATTGCGCACTTCTTCTTTAGGAGGACACTAAGTATTCTTAAAAACTTACCACAGGGTGAAGAAATAATTTTTTTGGGATGGCCTTAAATCTGATATTCAAAAGTTGGTGGCAGAATTTTTATTTTCCCAGAAAAATAAACTTGAGCCAATTAAGCCCTCAGGTCTTCTACAACCTTTATCCATTCCAAGTCAATGTTGGGAGGAGATTTCAATATATTTTATGATAGGTTACCTAAGTCCAAAGGAAAGAGTATCATCATGGTGGTAGTTGATAGACTTACTAAGTATGCACACTTTTGTGCATTATCTCATCCATTTTATGTAAGTACAATTGCTACTACATTTATTGAAACTACTCAAAAGCTATATGGAAATTTAAAGATTATTGTAAGTGACAGAGATCCCATTTTTACTGCAAATTTTTGGATGGAATTATTTTCTTGTTTGGGTACTCAACTACCTCATAGCTCATATTATCATCCTCAGTCCCATGGTCAAACTGAGATAGTGAATAAATTTTTGGAAGGATATCTTCGTTGTTTTGTATCTGATAATAAAACGCAATGGGTCAAGTGGTTACCACTCGCTGAATGGTGGTATAACACTTTCTTCAATACTGCAGAAAAATTGACCCCATTTATGGCACTTTATGGATATCATCCACCATCCATCACATCTTATTTAAGAGAAAATTCTAAGGTTCAAGCGGTGGAAGATCACATCGACCGTAAATCATAAGTTTTCCACCTCTTAAATGATAACCTAAATTTGTCACAAAAACGAATGAAACAATAGGAAGATCAACATCGCAAGTGAGAGAATTCTTGATGTAGGAGACTGGGTATTTCTATGACTACAACCATACAAAAAAATGTCCCTCAAGCAACCTAAGAAGGATAATAAATTATCGCCAAATTACTATGGTCCTTTCAAGGCATTGCAAAAGATTGGTACTATGGCATACAAATTGGAGCTTCCTTGTTCTTCGCAAGTGCATCCAATTTTCTATGTTTCATGCTTAAAAAGGTTATAGGGGACAAACTTCGAGTTCAAAAAATATTTCCAGAACTTGATGGGGAAGTAAAACTCATATTGGAACCTAAAGTAGTCACGGAAAGAAGAAATCAACAGTGGCAAAATCGATCAATTTACGAGTATCTCATCAAATGGAAGAACTTAACCACTAAAGATTGTACATGGGAGGATGAAAATTTTATACATAAGCATCTGGATCTACTCAAGTGTTGAGGACAACACTTTTTTGAAGGAGAGGGGCATGTTATGTCCTTATATTACTACTATAGTCTCTTATTATTATTACTGTAACCCGCTTATTGTTATTGTTGTACCCTTGTAACGCCAATATTATTATTATTGTGCCCTTAGATTATTATTGTTAGGTCGGTCACGATTATATTGTGACCCCATGGACTCCTATATATAGAAGGATATTTTGGTCATTTGTATCATCCAAGAAATTTTCATTTATGTAATGTATTGGAGGTTTCCCCATCGAAGTGGCTGATTTCTAAGGCGTTGATCTATCATTTCTTCTATTTTTTGAGCTATTTTCATAACAATATTTCCTCTCGCATTAACTCATATGTCAAGGTCCTATCAAATGGTTCATACGCCAATCAATTTTATACCATTTATTGGATTTATTTTCGGCTATCCACTTGGTACTTGGTCAAAGTGGACTTTTAGGATTCCTAAGTGAATGCAATGTATGATTCATGTCTGCACTTGAAAATCAATAGGCTTATGTCGCAATAATATTATGTTCCTAGATGATCATAGTGATGGTTTCTTTCAATGAATGAATTGAATTTCATCTAACTATTCTCTCATGTGAATCGAACTGGAAAATTTTCAATCTTTTTTCCCTCATGCAGCAAAATTTTCCTACTGTAATACACACCAACAACATCATCCTTACAATAAAATTAGCTCTCACCAAAACACCAACACTACAAAAAAATGTGCCTATGACCGATATTTAAGGTTTGTTAACAATGTTAAATTGTCACCAAATCTTTGCATACACTTATCCTTACAGAGGAGATGTGTTGATTTCCAAAATCTGAGAAAATATGGGAAAGTATAAGTAGAGGAGGGAAAAAATGTCTATCGGGAACTCATGGATCATTTTGTAAATAATTTATTTTGGTTAAGTACCATTATCGGTGGAATCTAAACACAAATTTGTGGATACAATCATAGTTTCGTACACAAATATTGAAATACATTTCAAGGGAGATAACCAACATTCATTGAAAAATCCTCTTTACACAATGCTCAACCTGCATTTTATCAAACAATCAGTTATTTTCATGTTTTACCTACGTTACAGATTCATTATGCAACACATCCCTACAATTCTCTTTGATATTTTTCTAGAGGAAAATTATGTAGTGCCTCCTTTTATCTCTCTCCTTTACTATAAAATAATTCTGCAACGTTCTTCCCACAATACTCTGTTTTAGATACATGGTTTCCTTCCATCATTCAAAACATGATGGCATCAATAGAACTCCATTATGTACCCAATTTAATTAAATAGAAAATTGTTATGATCAAATCCTTCATTGAGAGCCACTCTCAACTAATTCCCACTGATGGGCACTGCTTCAGAAAGAACATGTATGGTTAATGTATTGCGAGGGCTTGAGGTTGCCAGATGTCATTGATATGATGGTGATGAGGCCATTTTTATCTCTACAACAAACCCAGAATCATATCAATAAACCAATTACACTCTAAAAAAATCCTTGAATCATATAAATCAACCAATTACATTGCAACAAAATTTATTTACAGACCTCCAAACTCATACACGCAGGTACACAGATCTCTGACTACGGTGTTTATGCCACCACCAGCAATAGGGATCCTTCTCAATAGCATGAGGCACACAAGCATGGAATATTCATTTTTTTCCAAATCGATTTAAAAATGGGATTAATTTCTTCCTCACCAAGACCTTTCACAAAAACGCTCACTAATATTGCGTTCATTTTTGTTGAACCATTATTCGTTGATGCATATTAATCTTCAGGAAAATCGATGATGTTTTTCTATTTCTCCCACAAACAATATACACCATCTACTTATCCAAAGAAGACTTCTTCCAAAACTCGCACAAAACATTTTACTATATGATTTCTCTCATACTCTATCTTTTGTACATAGTCCAAAAACATATATCAAATAGATGAAAAATTTATTCTCTGCGATTATTCAGAAATTGATAGTATTATTCAACAGGGAGATATAATATCAACACACAGTTTTGTAAAATTGTACTCCATTATCATACTAAACTTGTTGTATATGAAAAATTCAGTCTATTATACTTCTAATGGGAGTGGAAAGCTTGCTCTAATAATACCTAGCCATACTCATGAATCAATTTCTATGATTAATCCCTCTTCCAGGCCCTTCTTGCTTCTAATGCCTCGTAGGCTTACCTCCTAAAATGAAAGTCTATCATTTCAATACTTATCAACAGATTCCTAAACTATAGGAACTAAATCCCATGTTTTTGTAACTGATTTCTAAACTTAGAACTTGATCCCATATTTTCGGAACCAAATGGATCCATCTTATCCTATTTTCTACCTTATCCAACGAATTCTACCAACATGCATATTTAATTACATGACTAAGCTCTTTCACTAACTACTTTCCCTACTAATCAACAATATGTTCCTGAATAAATGCAACAACTTCTATTCTTAGGAAACAAAACTTATCCCTATCTATGACTCATCTAATAATGGCTATCAACAAGAAACTACCCTCTCTGGGGTCATCCCATTTATTAAGGGGATTTGTTACACTAACTCAACAATCATTGACACCTAACAACTAAGCATATTCCCTATCAATGTTCACTAAGAAATAAAATAATTTTTACATGAGTTTTATGATATCTCTTTACAATAATTCCTCCTTGGACAAATGTCAAGACCCTAAGGTCTAATTTCTACTTACACTTTTGACTTAGAGCAGATGGTCATGCATCAAACTCCCAAGGTTGAAAGAAATATGAACTCATGGTCATAAGCGTTCAATTTTTTTGCTTTTCCTAAATCCCACACTTTTCTCTGTAATTATCCTCTTACTCCATTTTATTTTTTTCCATATAATTCATTTCCTTTTTTGTTGCTCCAAGTTTCCATATTTTTTTTTGTAATGTTCCACTGTCTCTACCTTCACTATTTCTCACTCTCCAACCAACTCCATAGTTTACTGCTTTCTTCATTTTTCTGTAACTCTTCTTAGGTATTTGCATTAACTCCCATATTTCATCTATGGTTTCTTGCAATTCAATCTTCTGTTGTAATGTAATCCTATTTACAATTATCTTCCAATGCATTCTACTACAGTTTGTCCCAAATATTTCTACCACCCATGCTTCCTTTATGATTTTGTAAACATCTCCCTCTCCAATATCCAATTCTTGCTCAGTGTCTGCGATCCCTTTCTTCTTCTGAAATGCTTCCAACAATTATTTCAACCATTTATTCTCTACTTGTCTCATCTCAAATACATCATCAATATGTTGCATTGTACTTTCAACATAACACTCCTCTCCTTCCTCGACAACCCACAATGATTGTCCTTCAACTTCTTGATTGATCCTAATATTCAATTCAACTCCTTCGATCACCGTATCTTCGTGCTTTTACATGCAAATTTAAGATTCATTCATTTCTAAGACTGGTTTTCTTTTAACTTGAGACATATATGCCTCACTTTTATCTTCAGTGTTTCCTTCTTCTTTGTCACCAAGCCAATCATTCTATGACACTATTTATTTATTCTCTATCGGAATAGAATTCTGATCCTCCATCACTATTGAAGCCCAATATGCCTGTCCAACAATATTCTCTTGGTCGTTTAGATAAGCTAATTTCTCCTTATCCTCATCAAGAATAATTTTCATCTCGTGTATCATAACTACTTCATCTCCATTGGCGTTACTCCCTTCATTAAATAAGGATTTTATGAATTCCTTTTTTTGCAATAGTTCCTCTTTCACTTCTTCAGAAAGACATTGCTCATCATATATTTCTTTGCAACTTTCAGCCTCATCCATGACAATCCCAAAATATGGTTTGTCTCCTCCAACACCTGCAATCACACATAACTTGCTAGTTTCAAACCCACAAGACCTGATCGTCTAATTTGATGATTCAACCATCAAATATTCTTGGTGTTCCAAGTCTTTTATAGGGCTCAGAAAGCCTTCAATTCTCTTCCTCTTAGCTTCCTCAAGAATAGATTTTGAATGGTTTTTGTCTTCCTTAGCTTCTTCCTGCTCTTGGCTATCATCATAAGCCAAGCACTCTTTGTTTTTAGCTTTTGCTACATGCTGAAAAGAATCAGTTTCCCTTAACTATGTATGATAACTTACATGAGACTCAAACTATCCCATTTTCTTCAAAACATAATTAAGTTTCTGTGTATCTTCTTCCTCCTTCATGACAACATCAAAAAAATTTCTTTCTTTACCCATTTCACCTACAAACATAGACAAGATGTCAGTTTTAAAACATTTAGACCTCTTAGCCTCACTTGAAGATTCAATCTTCAAGTCTTCTCCCAACTTAGCAGCCTCAAAATTTTCCCTTACAAAACTTTCATTTTTTTATTCTATAGAAATTTGCACTTTGTCTTCTATAATATTTTTCACCTTTTTAGTTGCTGCTACGTTGTCTTCAAAGAAAATCTTCTGACTCTATTCATTGCAACTAATAACTTCTTTTTCATGATTTTCATTCATGAAAATTTCTTTGTATTCCTTCTTCAACAATTCATCTGACTTTATCTTTGACTGCTGAAGCTTAGTATTATCTCTCACTTGTTGTTGCAGATTTTCTTTGTGAACAAGAGTTTAAAAACTCTTACTAACCTCTAATCCACACACTTTGTAACACCCCTAGTTTCTAGGCTTTTCAAGTTAGACACTTGAACATAAATCCAAAGGGGAGTGGACCCCAATGGAGAATTATTATGTGGATTTATTTAAATATTTATTAATGAAAAATAAAAAGGAATATTTATGTGTACACTATGACCAGATGAGATTTGGATATCCCAAGCCTGATCCATGAGGTTACGGAAAAAGGTTAAGACTTTCCCCAAAACCTTTCAAAAAGCCTTGAAAGGAATTATTTCTAATTTAGATTTTTGAGGAAAAATCTAAACTCCCCAATGATGAGGAAAGTATTTGGGAAGAGGTCAAAAGCTAGAAAAGCAGAAATCAGCTTTAAAGTCCCTAAATAAGGGAAGCCTAGGCAAACAAGAATAAAAGCATCCTGAAATTTTGGACGCAGAATGGGAAACAAGCTTTTGGGGAGAGCATAGCTTAAATAAGCTACTCCAAAATAGATTGAGGTTGGTCTATTCTTGGGGAGGATCTCAGCTCGGGGGTGAATTCTGGAGATAGAGGAATTCTATGGTTGGGAGGATTGGTCGTAGAAAAACTGTGTTATGCACTCATCTATGATATTTTAATATAAATTTTATTATGATTTTATAATATTTTATATTTGATTTTATAAATTAAGCCGAGAAGTGGTAGATAATAAATTCCCGCATTTAATAGAGTTAGATAGAAGAAATTAATCTTCTAGATTTCTGTATAGTAGAAGGAATAAATTCTATGAAATACTATCAGCCAGAATCTCTAAACCATAGTCTGGTTTAAATCTGGAGATATTTAAATAATCCTAGAGGTTCTTATAAGATAATAATTTTAATATACTTCTGTAGTATAAAATAGACATCCTGTTGAAACTCTATTAGGTTAGCTATAAGAAAATCTATACCTAGAGCTAGCCAATTCAATTTAAATGATAGAAAATGTAAGTTTCAAATATCATTACAACTATCTTGAAAATGAAGTAAATACTTAATTATATTGCAGAAGAAAAATAAATAGCAGAAGTAGGGCTAGTGCATTATATAAAAATATGAGTAATGTCAATAATTAGATTTTATTTCAGAAACTAATGAAATATGAAATCTAATTTCTATTAGAATTAAAGTATTCCCTGAAGTAATGTTTGTAAAGAAATCATGGCTATTTATGCTGAAGAGATAAATACATGAGAACAATTATTCTAAGATAGAACAGAGAAATGCTATTATATCTGAATACTGCCAATTAAAGATGCTAAGAAAGGGATATGGAACCTTACTGTTTATTTTATTAAGTATAAGGGTAATCAGGAAATAAAAGGGTAGAACCATTATTTTTAATGAATTTATTCACCATATTACTTCTAAATCAACAGAAGTTATATTATGATAAATATAGTAAGATATGAAAAAATACCCTAAAACACCATTGAAATCATTATTCTATAGGATCACTTTACAAAACAAGGTGAATTATTTCAGTTGAAAAACAAGCTGATAGCAATTTTCATACACCGAAATTGTAAACATTATAAATTGAAATGAAAAATAAAACAACCTGAGAATTGATACATTCATTTATAAGAACTCTATAGGAAGAGAAATTATATGTAAATGTGTATCAGTGTAAACCATATGATAATAATATCATAAGAAGGAACTCCGGAAAATTATATAAAATTTCATTTTAAACCAAATAAAATAGTACTGATATTGAGAATCTGAAATCCATACATCGGCTATATTAATAATAAAAATTTACAGTCCAGAGGTATTGTATGGTACTGGGAACTTTAAAAAAAGAATCTATCTAAAATTTCCACAGAATAGCCAAGAGGATAGGAAGGCAATAAACATATTTAAAATACAATAACAATGGTATATTCATAGCTCCGCTGTAATAGACTAGAAATACTCGATGAAGAGCTTGTAAACCGACCTGTGTAGAGGGAAACGAGTCAAGTATTAAGAATAGAAATAATCTGAAAAGCCAGAGTATAATTTTGACAATGAAGGATAGATGATAAATGAAAATGTTACCTGTGTCACATAGTAGATAAACATTGAATTAGTATGTATAAAATAAAACGAAAATGATTTCAAATTAATAAACCTAGATTAAAATTACTAATTACCTGTGACAAACCCATAGCTATATATTGTCGAAGCTTGACTTCAATAAAAAGTTGGAATCGATTTTATTTTCTAATCGAGAGACTGAAATGAAAAACCCTATACACAATGAAATGGGCGAATCCATAGAAGAAAATAAAATACGATTTGGAGTTTCAAAACTTCCATCAATTATGAAAAAAATACATATAGTACCAAAACGAATTAAGGAAAGCCAACCTGGGGTTACTCTAAAAACTAATATCCATCATCGTGGTCAAAAGAAGCTCTGCATTTTTACATTAAGGCCGTATGAAATACATAGGAGGGTTACAAATGCAACCAGAAGAAAAACAATCAAAAACAAAATCGTAATGCATTAACAGAGCTATATTTTAGACGTATCTCAGAGATGAACGAATAAAATGCAGAGTATAAGTTGAATTATGTGTAAAGATTCAGAACTAAAGTAATAATAAAAATATTACCGAATATAAGAGCTTCATATCCGAAGGGATCGGTCTATGAACCAACAAATAAAAACCCTCATCGTAGTTCAGGTATGATATGAGGAGATATCAACCAGAAGTAAACAAGTTATGATGTAAAAAGATAGGCAAACGAAATATCAACCACTGATAATTAACATTAAATATCAAATGAATGCCAAAACCCTAATAAGATCGAAACCTACACATGTCTCGACCTTCTTGAATCATATGATTCAAGATGGAAGAATCGATGTAATTTAATGTGAAGGACTGTTGGGAGTAGTTCCATACGATTCGAGTTAACACAAAGATACGACTACAACTATAAGATATAAGTTATCAAAATGCCGGAATTCGAGAAAACAACATGAAAAAAAAGCTTACGTGTGAGAAACATATTAATAAAATCGACGGTAAGGACACTTAAATTCTGTAGTTAATTCTGGAGTACAAACTGATCAGATTGCCAATGCATCACTTGACATGCAGCTCAATAAACAATGACAATTACATGCACTAAGATCAAAATCAACATTCATTCCACAGAAATTTTATAGTGAAGAAATTCGATGGTATAAGCGAGTTCTTTAACACTATTAAAAGTGAATTACGATTTACTCAATATTTTAATCCAATGTTAATTCATGTGGGGGATAATATATCTTAATCGAATGTTGATTTATGTAGTACAATGTTACTATTATATGAATTATGTGTGAATAGAATTAATGGAAATACATATATATATGCTTATGTCTAATGGAACCATCAAATAGTATATCTATGTTTAGATATAAACTATGAAGTCAAAAAGAAATTATTTCTATATTTCTTAAAGTAAGATAATGAGAGTAACTAAGGTTGGAATTTGGGATAGGTAGTGTATGATAGGATCCATTATAGAGTGTGGTAAATCTCTTATGGAATAATAGTTGGAAAATTATTATACTTAATATGTATAATAATATTAAATTTTTCATTTTTGAACTATGAGATAAATCCTCTGTAAGTAAAATTCCTATGTTGAAAGGTTGAGTTAATGCCAGAATATTAGAAATATATATATATATATATATATATATAGAATATCAAATTTATATCGTCGAAAAGTGACGAAATGAAAAAAAAGAAATTTTTTTTTGCTTCAATTCCTGTTGATTTTATTTTGAAACCTCATTCTTATTGTTTCCCAAAACAACTCCCTCTTCTTCCAGCTTCAGTTTTGTATGTTGGAACTATATCCTCTATTTTACTGGCCTTTCTTCCAGAAGTAACAATTCCTCATATAAATTAGTAAAATCACTTTGGAATGAGTTTACATCCTTCATGTCATATTCACCATTGGTGCCCTCTGCTAACCAATCTTCTAAATTTTTTCCTTCTTCCTCAATTCCTCTTGGTTCTGGCATAAGGCCTTCATCAACTCTAATGATCATTATACATGTATGCTTCTCTTCATTTCCGTTCTCCTTAGAAACAATACTATGAAACAACACTGCTTCATCTTCCTCTGTAAGAGAAATTAGATTATTTTTTTCCTTCTTTCTATTTCTTGGAGGCTCAAACTCTTATTTAGCTTCTTTAAAAAACTTTGCATCCTATGACTGTATTTGACCTTGCTTATTTGTTTTTACTGTGGCAACTCCTTTACCTTCATAATCCTCTTCAACATCTATAACCACATGCTCCAAAACTCCTCTATCTTCTTTTATAAATTGGACATCTCTTATAGGAACTCCATTTCTTCATCACAGGCTATGATCAATACATATTCATGCCTCCCTCCATCTTCCATGATAATTCCTAATGGTTTTCCTTCATCCTCCATACCTGAAATTTCTTCAATAAGCCTCCTATTATTATTATTATTATTTTCTTCAAAAAATAATCCATGTTCCAGTTCATATGCTATAACTTTCCTTTCATACTCGGCTTCTCTGAGCAATGCTTATTCTTCTTGAGCATTAAACCTATGCTACCTCTTCATATGCAGCCCATGCCACTTCAATTTCTTCCTCATAATCCATCCACACCTTTGGTCTTCATCACTCCTCTATAGAAACTCCATAAATAGATCAATATGGATTATCATATCATCTATTTCTCTCTTGTATTCCTTATCAGTCATCTTCTTCCATATCTCATTTGTCTTGGCATATTCCTTCTTCACTTTGTGGCTACCTCCTGAACCTTTGCTATGACTTTCAAAAGTCATTGTTTTGAATTCTTTCACCTTGTATGAGCTGCACTAGCCCCTAGAGTAACAATTCCTCTTGCTACAACTTACCTCACCAAAATTCCTATGTGCTTGGGTCTTTGGCAAGTACCAATCCTCAATCTAATACCCTTCTTGAGCACTCCTCTATGATCCTTCTAAGACCCTCCTTGAGCACTCCTCTATGATCCTTCTAGGCTCACCCTCACAACTAATCTACACTTGAGGACACTATTGTCCTCTTATATTTCAACCTTAGTTGAAATACTAGGTTCTAGCCACACTTCTTCTTCCTCCTAGAAACCTTATCTAGCTTCCTTCATCACTTCCCTTAAATGTTTTGATCTTCTTACTAAGATGTTTTCACTCCTGCCACTACGTCTTGTATGAAGTCAGTCCTCCTAGAGTAAGAAAACTAACAAAATCACCTCTATTAAACTCTTATGCTCTTCTTCCAAGTGTGAGCATTTACTTGTTAGTTATATAATCCAAAATAAAACTGAAACAAACATTCTTACGTTATTTTCTGTGCTACTACTTCATCCATGCTATTGTAGCTCTTATGATTTTTCATAAGCCTTCAGTCCACAATATTACCTCTTAAGGTTCACTCTATTAGAACCAATGAGAAACCTTTCTCAGCATTGCTGAGCTCAAAGTCCTTCACACCGCTTATTAGATCTTGTATGCCCTTATACCAAATTATAGAAACCAACCTACAGGTCCTCAAACTTAGACTAAACAATCTCACATAGCCACTCTATACCCGCACAATCGTCTCTGCACAATACTAAACCTGTTGTTTGTCAAAAAAAAAAAAAAAATCATGTTTTACCTGTGCAACAGAATGATTATGCAACATAACACTTCAATCCTCTCTAATATTTCACTTCAGGAAAATTATGTAGTGCCTCCCTTTATACCTCCCTTACTATAAAATAATATTGCAACGTTCTTCCCACAATACATTGTTCTAGATATAGAGTTTCCTTCCATCATTAAAAACATGATGGCATCAATAGCCCTCCATTAAGTACCCAATTTAATTAAATATACACTTTTTAGGATCAAAGCTTGCATTAAGAGCCACTCTCAAATCGTTCCCACTAATGAGCATTGCTTCAATAACATGGATGGTTCATGTATTGCGAGGGCTTGAGGTTGTTGGATTTCATTGGTACAATGGTTAGGAGGCCCTTTTTATATCTACAACAGACCACAAATCATATCAATCAACTAATTACACTCTACAACAAACCTTGAATCATATCAATCAACCAATTACACTGCAACAAAATTTATTTGTAGGCCTCTAATGTGGTCCACGAAGGTAGCATGCAACTCTCTCACTACGGTCTTCATACCACCACATACAATAGAGATCCTTCTCAATAGCACAATGCAAATATGAATGGAATATTCATATTTTTCCAAATCTATTTTAAAATGGGATCGATATCTTCCTCACCAAGACCTTGCACAAAAACCCTCAGTAATCTTGTGTTCATTTTTGTTGAACCATTATTCATTGATGGATATTAATCTTCAGGAAAATCGATGATTTTCTTTTATTTATCCCACAAACAATATACACCCTCTACATATCCAAAGCAGACTTCTTCGAGCACTCTCACAAAATGTTTTACCATATTATTTCTCTCATACTCTGTCTTGTGTACAGAGTCCAAACACATATACCAAACAACTGAAAAATTTCTTCTCTGCAATTATTCGACAATTGAGAATATTATTCAACATAGAGATATATGATCAACACAAAATATTGGCAAATTGTATTCCATTATCATACTAAACTTGTTTTACATGAAAAATTAAATCTAGTCTACTTCTACTGGGAGTGGCAAGCCTGTTCTAACCATAATTAGGAAGCCTCATGAATCAATTTCTATGGTTATTCCCTCTTCCATGTCCTGCTTACTTTTATTGCCTTGCAGAATTACCTCCCCAAATGAAAGTCTATCCTTTCAATACTTATGAATAGATTCGTAAACTATAGGAACTACGTCCTATGTTTATGTAGCTGATTTCTAAACTTAGAACTTGATCCTACTTTTTCTGAACCGAATGAATCAATCCTATCATATCTGCTAGCTTATCCAACGAATTCTGCTAACACACAAATTCAATTACATGACTAAGCTCTTTCACTAAATACTGCCCCTACTAATCAACAATATGTTCATGAATAAATGCAACAATTTATATTCTTAGGAAGCCAAACTTATCCCTATCTATGACTCATCTACTAATGACTATCAACAAGCCATTTCTTAAGGGGATTTGTTACATTAACTCAACACTAATTGACACCTAACAACTAATCATATTCCCTATCAATGCTCACTAAGAAATAAAATACTTATTACAATGTCTCTCTTTAAAATAGTTCCTCTTTCGACAAATGTCAAGATCTTAAGGTCTCATTTCTGCTTGGAATTTTGACTACTTTTTACATGAGTTTTACAATGTCTCTTTACAATAGTTCCTCCTTGGACAAATGTCAAGACCTTAAGGTCTGATTTCTGCTTGGAATTTTGACTTAGAGCAGATGCTCCTACATGGGTTGCTTACACGGATATGGAAAGACATTTCAAGGGAGATGAGCAACATTCCTTGAAACATTATGAAGATGCTTATTATCCAAGAGAAAACAATATGGATCAAAGTTCTTAATTACTCTTGTGGGTAAATCTATGTTAGACACTTTCTTAATCCAAGGTAAGACCACCCACCCTCGGCCTTTCAAGGTGTCCATTTAACTTGTGTCAATCAAATCTTTAGTAATGATCTGTGTTAATTGGATTTTATCTCTTAACGTATGAAGTTTTGATTGTTGTTCTCTTTCATAGAATATATATAATAATTGAATGTGCGTTTTCCATTCATATTGTTTATTGTAGACTGTATAATATTTGAATATCTATTTGTCATAACTTGTATAATAATTTAATGTCATTGGGATTATATAATATTTAAATTGTGTTTTCATTCATATCATAATACATCTTATATAAACAAAACGCTGAATATGTAAAGTATTTTTTTTTCATTATTATGGAGGTTAGAATTTAGATTCATGTTCTGTTGTTTTTACATCCAACGTATTTATATTATTAATAAAATACAACGCTTACATTAAAAATATTTTAGATGCCAATACATGTTATCATAACCTTTAGCAATGCACCTTTGCAGTGTTTACGGCTATGGCCGTCCTGTCTCTTAGCAAACCTTGTATACCTCCACATGCACGAACTCGATCCAGGCAGATTCCGTTTGTTTGATTCTTCACTTCTTTGCTGCTGGAAATCATCATAGACTATCCTGAACTCTTGGAACTTAATATGTCTGGACTTTCTTTACCGTGTCTTGTTACCTGCCGTTTTACGCTAGCTTTTTCCTCCTGTATTATGGTTGCTATGGATAAACTGCAACAAAACAACCCTAGAGCCACACCTGCATATCATAATCACTCAGTTCAAAGCACATTCCGTTGATATGGTAATTTACCTGCACAAAAATAAAATATTTTTTCGGGTAATTCATATTAAGAATGTCAGGCAAATAACTGAATTGGAAAAATAACTGAAATTGGGTTAAAAAAAAATAACTCAAATTGGGTAAAAAATTTGACTTAGTCCGTGGAAATGTAAATTAAATTCAGCAACTGTGCAAAAATCAACAGTTACATAACAGGCTCCGGTCAGTTAGGGCACCAGCCGGCCTCAAACCGCGAGATTATAACTGATGCATTCCCTGGCCACATGCCATTTGCACAACAACAACGCGCAAGGTTGTTACAGACCTGCCATTTTCACAAAAACTTTTTTAGGTTAGAGAGATACATGCCCATCATGCATCCTCTATCATTTACAAGAGCTATACTAGAAATTGAGCTATATGTTGCAAAGGAAACACTCTAAAGTATAGAGGAAATGCTCTCACATGAATCATACACGTTGGAAAAAGTAGTATAGAGGAAATGGTCTCACATGAATCATGAGGGATAACTACAACTACAGAGAGTGAACAATAGGATTTGGCTATACATAACTTGGTTACAACTACATATGTTAATATCTTTTTTAGATAAGTATTAGTTCTTTTGTGCTAATATTAAATATCATCATTCAAGAAGTTTAGAAAATGAGGTGTTTGATTAGTATAACCCTTTCTTCTCTAAGAACCATAAGTATCGAAGTACCAAAAAACAAATTTAGTGTGCATGTGTGGGTTTTCACAGTCATATGCAAACGTAATCTTGTTATATGAAATCATAGTGTTAATTTTGGTGTTAGTAGAGGATCAATGTTTGAACATATTCCACAGGTTTGCGCATCTTTGTGGGGAGTGCTCAAGGGCATCGTGTCTCACTAGAAGTACCTAAATTTCAGAGTCCGGGGAACAATTTACGGGTAGTGTGCCTCAGTGCAAGTACCTAACTTTGAGAGTTCGGGGAACTGTTCAACAGCAGCGTGTATTAGTGCTGGTAGATAACGGGCTAATCACAACTTCATTGATGCACGCTAAACTTCATTTATACCGAATTTGTGCAGAGGAGAGGCATACAGACATAGGACTTTGATGGATTTGATGGGTTTTCTGTCTTGGTTCCAGGAGCTAAGACGGTGCAGTGCATGCCTAAGTTTTGACAGTGACAATAAATCATTATGTTAGTTTTCTAATGGAATTGAAAAGGAAATATATGACAAAATATTAGAGGTTAGTATGTTTCCAAGAATCTCCTTCATCCACATCTGACTCCTGCGGGGTGCCCCTACTTCCACACAATCCACCTCTTGATAACCTTGTGAATTACATCTTCGGTATAAACATTGTTTTTTTTGTAAAATTAAGCTCATAGTGAATACAATCTAGTCATAATGAATCATACTAACTTTTTGGAAATAAATATTACAACTTCGGTATACAAACTGTTTTTTCTTGAAAAAATAACTCATAATGAATACAATCTAGTCATAATGAATCATAATAATTTGTTGGAAATAAATTAACACTGTAACTTCTACCCTTAATCCTTGATGTTTCCCTTGGATTGAACTCAGGGTTGGAACTTGATCTTCTTTCAAACTCATAATATTTTTAAGAGATCTAAAGTTCCTCACATTTCCTTTGACCACATTAAAAAAAATTAGAATATTGAAAGGAGGTTAACAATGAAATCTATTATAAAATTTATCTCTAAACTGATCATAGATAATTATTCGCAAGATTGAGATCAAGATGGAAATCCTGACACACACTGTCCTAATAAATTTACAATCCACCTGGAAGCATAGCTACCCATAGATTCATAAGTATTTTCTTTGCACCTTTTCTTTGAGAAGCTTAATTGAAATCCAATGGACCTATGTAGAAGTCTCGGTAACGCCTAGGATTACGAGGATGCCTATTGTGTCTGCAGTTCAACTGTTTCCGCATTATCTTCTTGTGCCTCTACATCCCAACACTGTGGTTCAACTGTTTCCTCCTTATCTTGTTCTGCATCCATAAGTTAAAATTAAAACTACATGAATGAATTAAAGGTTAATCGTGGAAAAGCAACATAAATATAGAGAGATACTTGCTTGTTCTTGTTCTTCCATATCATGAAGGGAGTGTTTTCCATCCTCCTCTTGGTGCTTTATGCCTAAAACTGAAGCCACCACCCTGTGCACTTGTTCTGTGATTCCCTTCCTCCCTTTATCGGTCCCATCCTTGGCAAAGTCAATTTCATAAAATTGTAGTTCTACGACACCATAACCGAGATTTGAGGCAATCCCGTGGGCTGCACCTGATGTTGTTTCGTAAATATTCTCTAAATATATTTTCTGATGATCATAGGATTTTTGTTCCTCAATTTCTCCTGACTAGATTATCCATGAATATTAGTCTCTTATTTAAGAACACAAGAAACTACCAACATAATTAATCCTTCAAAGAAATCAGTCAGCTTGCCTCAAATTCCTCTTTCTTTCTCCTATCAATTTATGTGTCTTCATCACGTTGGCATTCGAAAGTATTCGGTTTCTCCTCGATGGGCTTCATGGTTTCTTCATAGATTAGGGCATTGTCAGGGCGAGGTCCTAACCAAACCTTCTCGGAATTCGATCTCCCCGAGTCACCTTGTGATCTGTGAGATTCGTCCCATTGACCTACATCAGATCTCTACATATTATCAGGAACTTCAAAATCATAGAAAGATTCTTTGATGGTTGCGAACTCACGATCTTCTAGAATTAGGGTTTCTATGGTCTCTTTGCCGGAATCCAATCTCCCTAATTTGTCTTGTTCGTGAGGTTCATCCTCTTGACATACATCGGATCTTTGCATATTATCAGGAGCTTCAACATCATAGAACGTTTCTATGATGATTGTGAACTCGAAATATTCTTCAACTTGGGTTTCGATGGTCTCTTTGCCAGAATATGATATCCCTGATTCATCTTATCCATGAGATTAGACCTCTTGAAGTACATTGGATCTATTCATATTATCAGGAGCTTAAAACTCATAGAATTATTCTTTGATGTTAGCGAACTCATGATCTTCTTCAATTGGGGTTTCGATGGTCTATTCAACCTCAAGATTCGTCTACGCAATTTCTTTCTCAGGCATTGGAGACGAATCAAGCAGTGCAGTTTTAGAATTTGCATTGTTGGCTTTATATTCATCATTATTTGGTGGCTACATTGTTGTGACAAGTCATTGGGTTCAGTACTGGGATGAGAATAGGCCAAACCAGTATCAACATTGCCCTTATCCTATAAGGGGTTTTCAATGGTTTTTTCTTTAGGAGTCATCTGCAAAATTCCTTTGTCATGGATTGGAGATGTAAAATGATTTTCATCATTGGCTAGCTGAGCCCTGATATTTTCCTCCTCGCCCTACATTATGTCTGAAGACTTTTTTTGTGGCTCATGATTAGGTTCTTGGGCATTATCTTTCACTTGTACGTTTTCATCGCCTTTTTTTGTCTGTTTGTCAGAAGTAGTGGAGGAACGAGGCGGGGCAGTTTCAGAATTTGCATTTTCGACTCTAGGTCCAGTACTGTGATGTTAGTCTACTTACTCCTTTACGAAACCTTTTTATAAAATGGTTTTCCTCTGTAACTGATTAATAATAACAATATTTAATTCTAAGGTAGACACTATTTTAATCATCTAACATCAAAATCAATGGTGCATAATGGTATGCATGGAAGTTTTGGAAAGTTGTTTTCAAATACGGACGCTTTACAACATAATTAAGTCTTGAATAACACTTTCAATTGTGTTTACCAAACATTTAAAAGGATAAGTTATTTAATTCATTATATATATATATAATTCTAGATATCGTAAAAGTGAAGGATAAATTATTTGTACTCAAAGAGAAAATGGATTGCTAGAGTCTTACCATGGCACATATTATAAAGCTTCAATAAATTTAATTTAATTATCAATAATTATTAAGTCCATAGTAAGATTTAACATCCATAGATTATTGTAGATTTTTTTTTCTAATAATGAGAAATCAAAGGTTGAGATTTTTATTATAAATACTTATGTATTTTTTACCATTTTAATTACAATGATTAAAATTTGTTGTTTTTTGGGCATTGGTATTGGTAAGCCATGATATTATAACAAAGCCTTTTTATAGTTAAAGAATCTCTATGGTAAAATGAGCCTAAATATCCATGGTTAATAATCATGTTATATGTCTTTTTGAATGTATATTTGTTGAGTTCATATATTAATTGTATAATAATAATACTAATAATATAGTTATTTTTCATAAAAAAAAATAGTTCTTGTGAATGTGAGATATATAATGGTGTAAGTGTTTTGATGTTTATTGATGTTTACAACACATTTAATTTATAGCTGTTACACACACACACACACACAAGTTTTCTCCATTCTATTATGGATGATATATTGTAATGGAAAATAAAATAAAATTCAAATTAGTTAAAATAAGGTTTAAGTTATTAAAAGTAACATTTTGGCATCCTCAAGTTACAAAAAAAATAAAAATAAATAAAAAAATAAAAACAATAATGAGTTAGCATAAAACAAAATAATAAAATTTACTATTGGAAATATTAAGCTCTAAGGTTTTGAGAATACCTAGTTTTTCCAATTTTTTTCTTATGTAATATTCCCTATTTAAAGGCTTGAAGAAGAAATGTTATATAATTATCTTAAATCCATATTAACTTTGAATGTATCAAAGAGGTTAGAGGAATCATATCTCTTGAAGTACAAACCTTTTCGCCAATTTGAATTCAAAAAACAAATTACGCCTATAGGCTAAAGGTTTTGACAACCCATGATTTTTCCAATTATATTTTTATGAAATATAACCTATTAAAAAACATAAAAAAACAATATATAAAAAATCTCTCTATATTACCTACATATATATCAAAAGTTTAAAAATATCAAACTTATACATTCGAAGTTAAAGTTAATCTAAACTAGTGATACTTATTATATATACCAGCCATATTCTATATATTCTTAATATAATCCAATTCTATAAATTCTTAATATCTCAATAATTAATTATATAAGGTGACTATTCTATTTATTTTTTATATCTCAACCATCTTATTTTAAGATAATAATATATGTATAGATTGCATAATACATATTTTATTTTATTGATATTCTTTTAAAATAAATAATATTTTTATAACTACAATTTCAATTAATTAATCTAATTTTCCTTTTATAGAATAACTTTATTATATATTATGAAATTTATGATAGTAATAGCCATCATAATAATTAGTATTATTATGTAAATTAATGCAATTATATAAATTAAATCTATCTAAAATAGATAAATTAGATAAATTAAATAGTTGATCAATGTCAATATATCAATCAACAATGTATAATACACATCAAAACACTTATTTTGTAATACATATCATATTGTTCAAATTAAAAAAAAAATCATAAAAATTAACTAAACGAGAATTCTATTATTATTATTATTATTATTACCATCATCATCATAGTAATTATTACTATTAACTATAAAAAGAATTAATATATAATTTAAACATATATAGACTTAATAAAATAATGAACATGATTATTAACCATGGAGATTTACCCCATTTTGTCATGAATTTTCTTATTTTGTCAATAGTTTTTGTTACAATCCCACTATACTAAATACGCAAAAAAACCATAACTTACTTATATGCCACTTTCTCATTTGATGTGTTTTCTCACTCATAAAATTACATAAAAGAAGAAAAAGTGTATGCATTTTATAGATAATTTCAAGAAAATATTTTTATATATACTTCTAAAAATATTATGGAATATTTTGTGAAAGTTAAATCCCTACCATCCAACTAATAATTATTTATAATTAAATTAAAATTCTCAAACCTTTATTTTAAAATATACATGTAGTATAATTATACATCAATGCATGATAAATATCTAAAACATTACATCATAGTCCATCTCACATTACCAAAATTACAACCATAAAAATTAACTAGAGGCAGGTAACATACCTCAATAACACTTTTTAACGTATATTTTTTTTTTGTTCCCGTGCCATATTTATAAACTTGTTCTACATTAGTATAACACATATAACTCTAATATAAATAGAATCGTCAATCCAACTCCTTTGGAAGATAGAGTTTCAAATTGATTTCCTAACTCTCATCCTAAAACTAATTACCTTCCTATTGTCCACAATTCACAAAACCATTACTCCGTGCTTACCCCATAATCTCATATCATCTCATGACACATAACACCATTTATACTATTGTTATGAAACTAACTAGATTTATGTACTTCTATTAGGCTCCTATCAACTCCTTTTGACCCTTTGTTGCTATGGTTTACGTTTTTCTACATCGATTTCTTTTAATACATAACTAAAGAATAAAAGGGATATTTTGGTATCTATATATGTTTATATACAGTTATGGGGTCTGCCTCTATTTCCCTTACCGACATGAAATTATTTATCTCACGAATGCATCCTTACTGCGCACATTTTGACCAAAAACCTTTTATAAAATTTCGAATTTCTAACCCCTTGGAGTTCACAAATAACCTAACCATATGCTCATGGTGGTGTATGACTATACGGTAAGGCTGAATGTTTATCGACGTATTTTTATTTGGATGAGCGACGAAATGACTCCCGCCTTCCTTCACATGACACAACATGTAAATTTGTACCCACAATCAGTAGCTTGGATTCATTTAGGTAATTCAATGGATGTGATTCCAGGGTTTCCATTTGGTTGAAAGAAAACCCATCCCACAACTGATTTGGTCATTCTATATGTGGTTCTTATATCCAGATCGGCGCTTTGCTCAACTAAGTCATAGAATTTATTTTTTTGCCGCACTCTACCCATTGCAACATCTATAATTCACATTCCATCCATGCATCATCTTGTCTCGAATCGAATGAAACGCAATTCAACTCCGCCGCTACTTTCGGTAAGAGTAATAGCTAAATTGTACCTCTTTTATGCATTTCAATATTTTCTTGCTTATTGATTTTCAAGATTCATTTTAATGAAATCAAGAAGGATTCACTTGGGAGCAACATTATACCACATGTATTTATATTGTGGTTATATATTTATGAGAAAAAAATATAATATATTGAATATGTAATAAGCGTAAAAGGGTTTTATATGTTATGCATAACCTAATGAAGCTTAAATTTAATGAAAAAAGATAAAAGGGTATAAAAAATGTTAATGAAAAAAATTGATACCTACAATATCTAGTGAAATTAGAGCTTTTTTAAATTATGAAAATGCCTTGGTCCTTATTTGTAGGTGGTTAAATAAAGTTATTTTTAGAGGCATTTTCCAATACAAAGTCAAATTAAAGGTATTTTTTAGTATTCCATGAACATTTGTGTTATGCTAAAAGTTTATTGAGAAAATCCCCCATAATTAAAATGAAGGTAAATATCAACTAAATATCAAAAATATGTAGAAAATTTCCCTCATACTTTCTTATTCTCAGTTTTCCTCTTTTGTGATCCCTTGAAATAACCTATCATCCAATCTTATTTTTATAAGTGTGTACAACCATAGGGCCTCTTCTTACCTTCCCATGAATCTTCGTTTTCTTAACACACATTACATTATAATAAATATCTTTATCAATTCAAATGTCTTCTCAATATTAAAAAAAACAATGCATCAAAATTTCCCTTCATAGTTACAACTACACCACTTCACCATAACCTTTCTACATTTTTTTTTCCCTGATATATTTTTTTTTAATTCCATTGTCTACTCTAGGAAGTCCAATTAACATTACCATGTTTATCCTATTGCAACAACCGAACTAAATCATTTAACTATGATTTTATTCAACTAACTTTCTTATTCATTTTTATTTGAGGTGAACTTAACACTTTATTTTATTGGAAAATGCTATAAGTTAAACCAATTAGTGAAATTTTAAATAAATTAACAATATAAATCTGTCATCCCATAAAAATTAGAGGACAATTTTATCGTTTAGGTCTATGTCAATCAAGAGTTTCCATGCCCTCTTCATAGTCCATCCTAATTTCCTTTTTAGGAATTACATGATCCATTCTTGTTTTACCTTTTTAACTATTTCAAACACACCCATTTATGTAAAAAAATGACATTTTCGAAGTCGTTTCAGCACTTTCTAAGTTCCTTCTTACTTTTATCGTATCTCGGCGCAGCCAACTATCATTTTTTAGTTGATAGTCTTAAATTCCTTTATTTATTTTTTGTTGTTTTAAATATTGATTATCCTTAACCCAAAATTAGTGTAAGATTCCATCTCATCTTAACAATTCTTTCCTCGTTTTTAAAACAAATTTAAGCGAATAACGTCTTTGGTTACTATTCAATTAACTATTTCATTATGCTTTCTTCCATGGAAAATCTCATTTGTGATTTTCTTATGCCATAATCCTTACCTTATTTAGGTATTTTGAACTCAATTTATTTTTATACTACCACGAAATTGATTCTCACCATTCGTCCATCGAGGAGTTTTCAAAAGATTTTCTTTTGGAGTTCGTAGAAATGTTTATCTTTTTCCGAGGTAAGAATACTATTAATTCTGCCATAATATTATCAATCTTATCAGTCCTACACAACAATTCTATTTATGAAAGTTATCGCGGTTTGATTGACAACCATGAGGTATAACATTTAGTATACTCATACTTCAGTTATGTTGTTAGAATATGTTTGCCTCGATGAAAAATATTCAAGTTGTAACAATACCGACAGTAAATGTGGTCAATAAGCCTCTTATTTGGGTTCTCAATCCCCCTTTTAGCTCATTTTAATATCTCATATATAATCTTTCTTCTCACTTTCATTGACCTGGACCAATTCACCCTTGTTTCAACCAATCGAAGTACTGATAATGTATTTATTCTCTCTGATTTACTTCAGCTATCTTTACTTAGGAATTCATGCTAATACCATAACTCCATTTATTTTCAAAATAGAGTAGTACTCTCGAAATCTATATATATTCAAATTTCTTATTTTTGTAATCTCTATTATTCATATTTCATCTACAAACTCATATATTATTCAAAATATCACCTTGCATTAGGATAAATAATTCCTATACTACTTCATAGTCAATTATTCCAGGTCATACCATGTTCATTTACTTACTTTTATTTGTTATAATTTATCCTGTTATAATGTCTTCTAATATTTTATAATAAACCTTACGAACGTGCTTCGAACTTGTTGACATAGAAACACATGGCTTCTTATGGTTGATAATTTTTATCACGAGAGCCTCCTTTAACTTCGGCCCCTTTCTAATTCTACTTTCATCATCAAGGTTTCTTACCAACTTTTCTGGTACAGGTCTTCTACACAGTCCAACACCACAAAAACATTTAGGTTGTATTCATTAATTGGAATTTTAACTTGAAATATGTTGGATAATCAATGTTTCCAGTTCTATTTTAATATAATTATAACTACCTCGGTTGGAGATAGAAAAATTGTCTCGAGTAAAATTTTTCAGATTCCCAATTTTATACAGATATTTCAACTTTTATAATCAGTTAATCATCAGATGTATGAATTTCTATTTTAATTACACTCGGTATTTTATGGAGTAGTTTAAATTTCATATATATATATATATATGTGCGACTACTTCTTAGGGCACCTTATTTTCCTCATGTACTTGGGCATTATTATGTACTTTACATAACACTCATTAGGTTTGCTAGATTGTCAAATCTCAATATATTTATACATTCATAACCAAATTAGACTACATACTTTTATAAAGGGTCTCATGTAACACTAGCACAAAATGGCCAATTATTTACCAAAAAATAATAAAATTTTGCATAAAAAAACTATTGTTAAATCAATTATTAACAGTGAGTAATTTACAATATCTTATAACTTGAACAACTTTTAGTCGTATTTAATTTAGAAATTAATTCATTGTGTAAAATTTATAATCTAGTATTATATTTAGTCATAAATTTTATCATTAATTTACCAATTAATTGTTGTAAAATTTATAATCTAGTATTATATTTAGTCATAAATTTTATCATTAATTTACCAATTAATTGTCACAATTAATTACGAAATACAGAACAAAATATACTACTATATGATCACCCGGTAAAACAAATTAATGACGTAAAGAAATATGACTAAAATGTTTGTTGTGTTAAAGATGTTGTAATTAGATATACTAATATTCATATATATTAAAATGTTACTCATCGTTTCACATCACCTAATAACCGAAAAAATATGACTAAATTTTGGCTATGTTATAAGATACTATAAACTAGCTACTAATAGTCATATATATGCAAGATGTAATTTTCATTTGTAATCACAAATTTATCATGTATTTTTTTTTGGTACTTTCATATTTATTATATAAACGAGTCATCTAATAGTTTATATTCATTTTATTTAATTTCAATCATAATCATTATAAACAACTAATTTAGTTATTCTGTACTCATTTTGTTTGTGCTCAACAATTACAAATATAGACTACTAATTTAGTAGTTTTAGATTCATTTTGTATGTTCATTATTATTCAACATATATTAATTAGTATGATTTTGTGACTAAACTAAAAAAAAAATTATACAATGTGCATGTTCTGTAATGAATCTCATTTCACAATTTTTTTTTTTCCACAACTAAATATTATTAGCAGCCTTTATACTATTTTATTTCGTTCACCTTTATAAGGTTCTGTCGAAATTCAACGAGGTTCTCTTAAACTCTCTACATTATCGTATTTTTTTGTTTTGTCACAATTTGACGAGATACTGTTATCAATACTAAAATTATCAATTTCTATCCTTGCATTCTAGTATTTCGTTTACTACTAATAACAATACTTTGTGCATAACTGTGTGCATTAAACTAATGCTAAACCATCTCCTTTTTAGTCTTTCTATAACAATTTCTTAATTCATTTATTTTATCTTTAACTTATTATTTTACCTCATTCTTATTTGTATCACTTTGAATAACACATATATATATATGTATATATAGTAGGCCTCTTGTCCTAATATATATACCATATTATTTTTATAATTTCTAACCTTTCTCATTTATTAACCATTGTCATATACGTTAAATAGGAATCAGGGTTTCCTTAATATTCTTTGTAATCCCTTATATACATATCAAATATATGATACATTATCCCTTTCCTCTTTTAATCTATTTCTTATTATTCCTCTTGCATTTCATTACGTCATTCTTATGGTTCTCCATTGGATAACCTTAAATTAGCTGGAGCTAAATACCATGATAATGAAATTGAATGTATAGCAATTATGTCAGTGTCATTCCATTAACCTATTTCGATGTAACACCATTAAATTTACACCTAACCGTTCTTCAAGATTTTTGGGAACGCATTAATGTGGCCAGCTCATGAAAGCCTTTCTTGAGCCCAACGAACTTCTTGGGGAGATGCAACCATACCTTCAACTATCTGGCATATTAATTTTTATTTTCCTAGACGAAATCCTCAAGTACATGGTCATGTGATGGCTTTACTTTCACGGCTTCAACTTGGTGATCAGAGTGAGGATTCTTAATCCACTGAAACCTGTATGGTGTAGATCGATTAGGGTTTAATGCTACATCTTGTTTAAAAGGTTTAATTCTTGGCATTCATCTCTCTTTGGTTTTCTACTGTGAAACATAGTTCTCTCTGGTCGAACGAGTTATGAGAAAAATTTTCTATTCGAAGGCCCGCATCACCACCACCCACATAATCCATCACCATCGTAAATCTACCAATGACTCATAAGGTATGTTCTTGGGCTCCATTCGTCTTCATTTTATACTCTGTAGATACCATTCAGGTTAGTTGTGAAGGAATTTTGTCTGATGACATCACTGTCGTTCCGTTTCTCCTATGGGTTTCCTTTTTATGTTGAACGTTTTTTCTTCCGCATTTGATTTAGTTAATTGCAGTCTTATTAAACTCCTTTCACTACTCTTTTGGCGATTACATGGCACGAGTCCTATTTCAGAATAGTAACTTAAGGATTTCACTGGTGCATCTCCTCAATCTTCTTAATATGAGGTAATCAAATGGAAGTTGTTCTATAGTCATTTTCTTTTCATTTTGACTTAGAAATCAGCCCTACTTTTGCTTTTAAATTTCTTTTTTTCAAATTTTTTTATCCTCGTCAATTATTTATTCAGATGTTCTTATTTCAGTCATGCCGGTATTGAACCAAGATTTCATTCCTTGTCAAGATTTTTCATGGAATGAACCAGGTATAATTTCATTTCGACTTCCCTCTCCACGTTCATTAAATTTTTTCTATGTTGAAGGCTTTAGTCCTAAATATAATTTTTTGCTGGATTGTGAGAAAGACAACAATGTATTCCCGCGATATGGTAGTCTGTGTTGCTATGTGACATTTTCCTCCAGAGGTTAGTTACTTGTATTGATCGTTTTCCTTTAGTTTAGAGTAAGAAGATATCAAATTCTGAGTAATTTTTTTTTTACAGAACACCTGTTATTTTATTCTAACCATCTTCTATTTCCTTCTCACGTATAGTAACTATGGAACCAACCGAGGTAAGGTATATCTTTCAACCACTGACTTAACTGTTTTCACAGTTCCCATTTCTTAGCAACTAACATTTGATCCAAGCGTTGCTAATATGGTTACTGGAAATATGCAGATACATCCAACCATCATCTTCTGGTTTTACATTGATTTGGGTGAACTCGAGCACAAATTTTAACCGTCTACCTCTTTGCATGGTTAACGCAGGATTGTATCATTTCTCCAAAATGTCTCTTTTCTACGGCCTTATTTCTAGATTTGACAAATCATGGAATATTATTTAGCATTAATGATAGCTCAGTTACAGTAAAATTCCACGTTTTATTCAGAATTTCCAGAGACGTTTTGTATTTCTAGTTGATAATCGACATCAGGACTGTGTTAAATTTTTATATAAAATTCTAAACAATCAATTTCTATGGTGATAGCTTCTATGATGAAATACTTATGTATAGATGTGTTATCAGTATTTATGCATACATTTTTCCAAGGCATCTTTTTGATATGGTATTTTGGCTTTTACTGCCACATCTCATTGAAGAGGATACAATTGTATATAAAGGATTTATTATACAATTAGTAGTTGAAAACATACTCAGCTAATAATTTAAATTTTATTATGAATGGTTTCCATAATACATATAAAGCCTAGATTTATGATGACCTTCCACAGTCATCTATATTTCTAAGATACTCAATTTTCGTTATGCTCAATCTAAAAGTCCGTATGTTGGAAATACAGATAAAATATTGTATTGTCATTTCCCCATACATATATTCTGTTCATAATGGTATAGTTTGGATTTTTGTTGTTACTACTGGTTATACTATAGAGTCCAGTTTTACTTCTACAGGTCTCTATATATACATTTGTTATACCTAGATTTAGTAGTGTTTATTTTGAATTATTTACAACAGAAGTACCGATTAGGATAAGGTTTTACTCTTATCATATATATATATATATATATATATATGGCTACCACTTATAGATTTTTAATTGAGTTTAATATTTTGTTTCAATAACGAAAATATTGACTTGTGAAACAAGCAGTGTTTCCCTAGATGAGTCTTATTCCTATATTAATTTCCTTAATGGTCTTTCTGAATAGTATGTGTATATTTCGTCAATATGGAAACATGTATAAGCACTAACATATTTGAAATAATATTTTACAGTAGTATTCTCTATTAGGTACACACTGTGATTTATTCTTCGCAGCTATGACAGTATTCATGTTTTTGTTTCAGCATACGAAGTTCTCATTCATATTTCTATTCAATAATATCTATGTCTCTTATTCCTTTGTGTATAATGTTATGATTCATTTCTAAACTTAATTTATTATTATTGATGATTTATCTTTGGAATTATATTCAATTAATAATAACAGTTTCATTACTACAATAGAATAGAAAGATTTTCGGTTAGAATTCCTAACCCCGGATTTAATTCTATCTCGAGATTTAAACATTCTGGGAGTTGGAGCTAACTAGATTTTGTCCATACAACCCTGCATATTTGATTATATTTATCTGTTAAATGTATGGACCTATACTAGATCTTTGTGCTAAGTGTAATTTACATTATGCAACATCTACAAGTGAAACCCCAGTAATTTTACATATATATATTTTAACGCTTTTTTGATCAGATGTCAGCTAATAAATAAGTGGAATTCATATTGAATAGTAAAATTTATAGTTATATGTGCATACCAATTTCTATGACTAGCTCCACCCAACCATATAGTTTTCTCTCTGTAACTCACCCCTGAGCCAGGACCTTAACTCCCAGTGATAGAAAACCCTTTGTCTATCCTCGAACATCTTATTTAAGTTGTGATTTCCCAAGCCTGTTTCCAATTACTGCGTCCAATAATTTTAGGATGCTTTCTTCCTTTTTTTCCTAGGCTTTCCCTCGTAAAGGTACTTTAAAGCTGCATTTTCCACTTTCCTAGATTTTTCTACCTCTTCCCAATTACTTTCCTCTTCATTGGGGAAATTATATGTTTATCTCCAAATCTAATTTTGGTAATATCCCTTCCATGGATTTCTGGAAGGTGTGGGAAACTCTCATCACATTATCCACATCCTCATGGATTTAGGTTTCAGATCTCAATTCATAATCTAGTCATTGCACACATAATTTCTCCATTTATTTTTATTAATTAAAAATAAAATAAATCCACATACTAGTTCTCCATTGGGGTCCACTTCCCCTTTGGAATTATTCAATTGTAAATTAAAAAGAATAGGAACTTGGGGTATTACATATTCCCCCCTCTAAAAAGAAACACCATCCTCAGTGTTGACACACAAAAACTAACAGTTCACTGTGGAAACATTGACGGATATTTTTCCATCATATCAGCTTCTCGTTCCCAAGTAGCCTCTTCGGGTGTAAAGTTCCTCCACTGCACTTTTACCTTGGGTACAGTTCAGTTCCGAAGTTCAATTTCTTCTCACTCGAAGACTTGAAGCGGCTTTGGAAGGAATTTCCCTTCTGGTTCCACCTGAATCACATTCCAATAAACAACGTGAGCAAAATCATGTACATTTTTTTCAATAAAGAACCATGAAACACATTATGAACCTTAATATGAATAGGTAAGGCCAATTTATAAGCCACTGGTCCCACTCTTTCCAACACTTCAAACGGTCCACAATATCGTGGAGCTAATTTTGCACAACTTCTGGTGTGAAAAGTACTCTTCTTGGGCTTAATCCTCAAATATACATGATCACCCACACTGAATTCCCGGTGAACTCTCTTTTTTGTCTGCATAACTTTTATGTCTGTCCTGAGCTATTTTGATATTTTTCTGAATCTGTTTCACAATTTTTTCCATTTCTTGTAAATATTTTGGTCCAAGTATCAGTTTATCTTCAGGTTGACTCCAACTTAAGGGAGTATGGCACTTATTGCCATAAAATTCTTCAAACAGACTCATCTTTTTGGAAGTTTGGTAGCTATGGTTGTAGGCAAATTCTACTAAGTGTAAATATTCCTCCCACTTGGTTGGCCTATCCATATCATACATCCTTAACATATATTCCAAAATTTGGTTTTTTCTTTCTGTTTGGCCATCAGTTTGGGGGTGGTAGGCAGTACTAAAATTTAATTTGGTACCCATGACTCCAAACAAGCTCCTCCAAAAGGCTATAGTAAATTTTGCGTCTCTGTCTAAAATAATCATTTTAGGAACACCATGTAATCGTACAATCTCCTTCATATACACATTTGCTACTTGAGTTGTCACAAAGCTAGATTGTACATGTATAAAATGAGCAGCTCTAGTCAAAGTATCCACTACAAACATAATAGGGTCATGCTGATATTTGGTTCTTGTTAACCCAATAATAAAATCCTTGTAAACAGTTTCCCATTTCCATTCTAAAATAGGTAAAGGATTCAACAACCCAACTGGATGTTGATGCTCAACCTTTACCTGTTGACATTCAATGCATCTATCCAAGTAGCTCGCTACATCCTTTTTCATTCCATGCCAAAATAGGTTCTTTCTCAAAGATGTGAGTAATTTATGGTATCCAGGATGTCTAGAATAGGGTCTTTTATGATATTCATCCAAAATTTCTTTCTTTAAGGAGTCTACATTAGGAATGTACAATCTATCTCTATAAAAAATTAGCCCATTCTGATTTTGTGTATACCCTTTCATTTCTTTTTTCAGCATTTCTGTTTGAAACCTTTCATAGTTTAGGTCCTCGTTCCCTACCCTTTGAATCAATCCCTCTAGGTCAAATCGGAACTAATTCCAATATTATTCACACTCTTTTAAGCATTTTTGCTTAATGCATATGAAATATTGTTTTCTTTACCTTTGATATGTTTTATTTCCATGTTAAACTCACTTAGGAAAGACAACCACCTAGCTTGCCTTGCATTCAGGTCTCGTTGAGTGGAGATATACTTTAGGCTGATGTGATCTGTCATCAGCACAAATTTATTTCCTATAAGATAATGTCTCCACATCTTGAGGGCATGTATTACAGCAACCAACTCCATATCATAAACACTATAATTTTGTTCATGTTTCTTAAGTTTTCTAGATTCATAGGCTATAATAGAATTTTCTTGTAATAATACTCCTCCTAATCCTTGTCCACAAGCATCTGTGGATACTACAAATTCCTGATATGGGTCAAAAATATTTAGAATAGGTTTTGTAGTAAGTTTTAGTTTTAATTGTTCAAATATATTTTGACATTTTCAATCCATTCAAATTTTACTCCTTTCCTTTGCAAGGAAGTAATGAGGTAAGCTAAGGCTAAAAATTTCTCTACAAACCTCTAGTAATATCCTGCAATTCCCATAAAGGATCTTACAGCAGATACATTAGTAGGTACAAGCCACTCTCTGATTGGCTTTATCTTTTCTGGGTCTACAAAAAACCCTTGTTCTGAAATTATATGTCCTAAGTATTGAATTTTATCTTTGAAAAAATCGCATTTGCTAAACTTAGCATAAAATTTGTTTTCCCTGAGAGTTTGCAAAGAAATTCTAAGATGTTCTTTATGCTCTGCTTCACTTTTTGAATAAATTAAAATGTTGTCAATAAATACTAGTACAAACTTGTCCAAGTATTTATTTAAGACACTATTCATTAAACACATAAAAGTGGCGAGTGCATTGGTCAACCCAAATGGTAGGACCAAAAATTCATAGTGTCCATACCGAGTTCTAAATGTTGTTTTACTGATATCTTCATCTTTAATTCTTAATTGATGGTAACCAGTCCTTAAATTGATTTTTGAAAACACGGTTGCCACTCTAACTTGGTTAAAGAGGTCATCTATCATAGGAAATGGATATCTATTTTTGATTTCCAGTTTGTTTAATTAACGGTAATCAATACATATATGGAAATTATTGTCTTTCTTTTTCAAAAACAACACTGGTGCTTCCTATGGGAATACACTTGGTCTAATGTAACCTTTCTCCAATAGCTATTGTAGTTGCATTTTTAACTCCATTAATTCTGGAGTGCTCATTCTATATGGGGCTCTAGAAACTAGAGTCGCTCCTAGCACTAAATCAATTGAAAAATCAATTTCTCTCTTAGGAGGTAGATGAGGAATTTCATCTTGAAAAACATGCTTAAATTCTCTTAGCACTAGTAATGTTTCTAATATTTTTTCTTTTTCTTTTTATTCCAACTCTTCTACATGAACAAAATACACCTGATACCCTTTTCTAGCAATTCTCTTCAAATAAAGGGTTGAAATCTATCTCACCGATATGGGTTTAGGCTTTCCTTTTATTATAACAGGTTTTCCATCCTTGTCAATACAGTGTAAGGTCTTGTCTAAACAATTAATCATTGCCTTCTACTTTTATAACCAGTCCATCCCTGTCAGTACATCATAATACCCTAATGGTAGAATATTTAAATTTAATTATGTTTGGTATCCATTCAGATTTATGGTTGTTTGGGGTAAATTATGAGTTACTTTTCGTTTTGTACGAGTGCCTAACTGGACTAACCAAGATAGCTGAAACTTCTCTGACTTTAATTTACATTTTTCTACCATTTGATGTCTGGTATAACTCAAATATGCACCTGGATCTATTAAAACTATAACAGATTGGTCATAAATCATACCTTCCATTTTGACCATGGTGGACTAGTGTTCTTCTTACCGATCTTCTAAGGTAGCGCTAATTTTGGGGATGTTCTTGGCCACATCATTAACCGTAGTTTCCTCTCTCAGTATTTGTACTATCTGGATATTCCTATGTGGACAATCCCTCAATAATTGAGGTTCTCCATAACCCCAACAGTCCAAATGCTCTTTCATTTTAAAAGTCCCTTCTATTTTATTATTTCCATTAATTTGTTTGAACCCAGTTTTGGATTGAGTAGTTTGATAGTCACCCATTTTGCTGAAATTATTTCTTTGGTGGTTTTTCCCAACGTTTTTCAGATATGTTGGTTTGGTTTTCTTCCCGTTGAAGTCACTTTTGTTTGACCAATTCTTGTTCACTCTTACCCTTCAACTTCTAATAACATAATTTGGCCTTCCGCACTACCTCATCCATCGTCTTAGGGTTATCAAACTCTATATTTTCTTTATAAACAGTGGAAAAAAAATTTAAGAACCTATGTACCTTTGCCTTCTCCTCTATGATATAAGGTACATATCGTAACAGAATTGTGAACTTGGTTACAAACTCATCAATCATGAGCTTTTCCAATGTGATTTCCTGAAACTCTTTTTCCTTGTCGTCATAGTAGCGTTCATTCAAGTATCAATTTTTAAACTTGACTTGAAAATATTCCCAAGTCACCATTTTCTCATCAATGGCATGGACCAATTTTGTTTCTTCCAACCACAAGGTAGGCTTACCTCGCAGTTGATTAATAGCCAGCCTGGATCTTAAGTTACTTTCATATTTGTAAACCTGGAAGTACTTTATCATATTTAGAATCCATGCTTTAGCATCTTCCTCTTTCTCTGCATCATAGTAGGGAGGTTTGATTTTCTGGAATTCACCCTGTAAATTCCTTCGTTTGTCTAGACTGTTGTCTAGAGGCATCATCTTCCTCAAAATCTTCTAAGAAACTGACCCTTCCCTTTCTCTTCCTTCCAGAACCTTCACCCTCTTGGCTATTCTGACAAGTCAATTCCCTTATTAGTATGTCTTTTCCCTCACTGGCTAAATATAGCCTTTCATTGTGGCTTTTAAGTTGTGCCATTTCTCGTTACATTCTATGCAACATGGCCATCAATGGAGCATTTGGATCTTGTGTGTTTTCTCCATGATCCAGGTCTACATACATCTCGTCCCCTTTAGTCATGGTTTGCAGTTGTATACTTCAGTATGGTTCACTATACATGACAATATCATTAGGAAAATTTAAATTACATAATTTTTTTTTACAGCAGAATACAATTTTTGTGTGAGCACATAATTTGCCCAGTGTTTTAGCTAATGCTCTCATATCATTTGTAATGAATCTCACTTCATTTTTTTTTTCCACAACTGAATATTATGATCAACCTTTATACTATTTTATTTCGTTCTTCTTTATAAGGTTCTGTAGAAATTTTATGAGGTTCTAATAAAATATCTGCATTATCCTCTTTTTTTGTTTTGTCACAATTCGATGAGATACTGTTATCAATACTAAAATTATCAATTTCTATCCTTGCATTCTAGTATTTAGTTTACTACTAATAATAGTAATCTGTGCACAACCATGTGCATTAACCTAATGGTAAACCAACCCCTTTATAGTCTTTCTATAACAATTTATTAATTCATTTATTTTATCTTTAACTTATTATTTTACCTCATTCTTATTTGTATCACTTCTAATAACACATATATATGTATATATAGTAGGCCTCTTCTCCTAATATATATACCATATTATTTTTATAATTTCTTAGCTTTCTCATTTATTAACCATTGTCATATATGTTAAATAGTAATGAGGGTTTCCTTAATATTATTTTTAATCCCTTATATACATATCCAATATAAGGTACATTATCCCCTTCCTCTTTTAATTTATTTCTTATTATGCCACTTGTATTACATTACATCATTATTATGGTTCTCCATTGGATAACCTTAAATTAGCTGGAGCTAAATACCACGATAGTGAAATCGAATGTATAGAAATTATGTCACTGTCCTTCCATTAACCTATTTCAATCCAACACCATTAAATTTACACCTAACCATTCTTCAATATTTTTGGGAACACATTAATGCGACCAGCTCACAAAACCCTTTCTTGAGCCCAGTGAACTTCTTCGGGAGATGCGACCATACCTTCAGTTGTCCGACATATTAATTTCTCTTGTACTTGACGAAATCCTCAAGTACATTATCACGTGATGGCTTTACTTTCGTGGCTTCAAATTGGTGATCTGAATGAGGCTTCTTAATTCATTGACATCTGGATGCTGTGGATCGATTAGGTTTTAACGCTGCATCTGGTTTAAAAGGTCTAATTCTCGACATTCTTCTCTATTTTCTTTTTTGCCATGAAACATAGTTCTCTCTAGCAGAGTGAGTTAGGAGCATAGTTTTCTATTCGAAGTTCCACGTCAGTACCACCCACAGAACCCATCACCGTCATGAATCTAGCAACGACTGGTAAGGTACATTATTGGGCTCTACTCGTCTTCATTTTCTACTTTGTAGATACCATTAAGGTTATTTTCCAAGGAATTTTGTCTGATGGAATCATTGTGGTTCCGTTTCTCATGTAGGTTTCCTTTTTATGTTGAGTGTTTGTTCTTTCACGTTGGATTTGGTTATTTGGAGTCCTATTAAACTCCTTTCACTACTGTTTTGGCGATTACACGGCACGAGTCCTATTTTAGGATAGTAACTTAAGGATTTCACTGGTATAGCATCTCCTCAAACTTCCTAATATAAGGTAATCAAATGGAATTTTTTATATAGTCGTTTTATTTTCATTTTGACTTAGAACTAAGCCCTACTTGTGCTTTTAAATTTCTTTTTTTTTCAAATTGTTTTATCATCATCAATTATTTACTCCATTGTTGTTATTTTAGTCATGTCGGTATTGAACCAATATTTCATTCCTTGTCCATATTTTTCATGGAATGAATAAGGTATAATTTGATTTCGACTTCCCTCTCCACCTTCATTAAAAATTTTCTATGTCGAAGGCTTTAGTCCTAAATATAATTTTTCTACTGGATTGTGGACAAGACAACGATGTATTCCTGCAATATGGTAATCTTTGTTGTATGTGACATTTTCCACAAGAGCTTAGTTACTTGTATTCATCGTTTTCCTTTAGTTTAAAATAAGAGGATATCGAATTCTCAGTAAATTGTGTTTTACAGAACATCTGTTATTCTATTCTAACCGTCTTCTATTTCCTTTTTAGGTATAGTAATTATGGAACCAAACAATGTAAGGTATATCTTTCAACCACTTCCCTAACTATTTTCACGATTCCCATTTCTTACCAACTAAATCTTAATCCAAGCATTGCTAATATAGCTACTACAAATATGCAGATACGTCCAACCATTGTCTTCTGGTTTCACATTGAGTTGGGTGAACTTGAACATGATTTTTAACTGTCTACCTCTCTTCATGGTTAATGCAGGTTGGTATCATCGCTCTGGAATGTCTCTTTTCTCTGGCCTTCTTTCCAGATTTGAAAAATCATGGAATATTATTTAGCATCAATGATAGCTCAGTTACATTACAATTCCACATTTTATTTAGAATTTCCAGAGATGTTTTGTATTTCTGGTTAATAATCGACATTAGGGCAGTGTTAAATTTTTATATAACATTCTAAACATTCAGTTTTTATGGTGATAGCTTCTATGATGAAATATTTATGTATATATGTGTTATTGGTATTTATGCATACATTTTTCCAAGGCGTCCGTTCGATATTGTATTTTGGCTTTCACTGCCTCATCTCATTAAAGGGGATACAATTGTATATATAGGTTTTATTATACAGTTAGCAGTTGAAAACATACTCACCTATTTATTTGAATTTTATTATAAATGGTTGTAATAATACGTATAAAGCCTAGATTTATGATGACCTTCCACGGCCATCTATATTTCTAAGATACTCAATTTTCGTTATGTTCAATCTAAAAGCCTATATGTTGGAAATACGAATATAATAGTGTATTGAAATTTCCCATACATGTATTCTGTTCAAAATGGTATAGTTTGGATTTTTGTTGTTACTACTAGTTATACTATAAAGTCCAGTCTTATTTCTACAGGTATTTATATATACATTTGTTATACCTAGATTTAGTACTGTTTATTGTGAATTATTTACAACAGAAGTACCAATTAGGATAAGGTTTTACTCTTATAATATATATATTTCTACCACATATATTTTTAATTCAGTTTAATATTATTTTTAAATCGAAGAGAAGATTGACTTTTAAAATAAGCAGTGTTTCCCTAGATTGGTCTTATAACTATATTAATTTCCTTAATGGTCTTTCTGAATAGTATGTGTATATTCTGTCAATCTGGAAATAAGTATAAGCACTAATATATTTGAAATAACAATTTACATTAGTATTTTCTATTAGGTACACAATGTAATTTATTCTTCGCAACTATGACAATATTCAAGGTTTTGTTTCAGCATACGAAGTTCTCATTCATATTTTTATGCAATAATATCTATGTCTCTTCTTCCTCTATGTATAATGTTATGATTCAGTTTTGAACTTAATTTATGGTTATTGATGATTTCTCTTTGGAATTGTATTCAATTGATAATAACAGTTTCATTACTGCAATAGAATAGAAAAAATTTCGTTTAGAATTCCTAACCCCAGATTTAAATCTGTCTCTAGATTCAAAAATTTTGGGAGTTGGAGCTAACTAGATTTTTTCCATACAACCATGCATATTTCTTATGTTTATCAGTTAAATGTATGGACCTATACTAGATCTATGTGCTCATTTTAATTTACATTATGCAACATCTACAGGTGAAACTCCAGTAATTTCACACACACACACACACACACACACACACACATATATATATATTTTAACCCTTTTCTAATCAGATGTCAGTTAATACATAAGTGGAATTCATATTGAATAGTAAAATTTCTAGTCAGATGTGCATACCAATTGCTATGAATAGTTCCACCCAACCGTAGATCTTTCTCTCCGTAACTCACCCCCGATCCGAGACTTCAGCTCCCTGAGATAGACAACCCTTTTTCTATCCTGGAGTAGCTTATTTAGGCTATGATTTCCCAAGCCTATTTCCAATTACTATGTCCAGCAATTTCAGGATGCTTTCTTCCTTTTTTGCCAAGGCTGTCCCTCATAGAGGTACTTTAAAACTGTTTTTACGCTTTCCTAGATCTTTATACCTCTTGCCAATTAATTTCCTCTTCATTGGGGAAATTAGATGTTTATCTCCAAATCTAATTTTTCTAATATCCCTTCCAAGTATTTCTGGAAGGTGTGGAGAAGTCTCATCACCTTATCCACATCCTCATGGATTTAGGTTTCAGATCTCAATTCTAAATCTAGTCATTGCACACATAATTTTTCCATTTATTTTTATTAATTAAAAATAAAATAAATCCACATACTGGTTCTCCATTGGGGTCCACTTCCCCTTTGGACTTATTCAACTGTCAATTAAAAAGCATAGGAACTTGGGGTATTACATGTTCATTTAATAATAAAACACAAACTTACATATGTTAATGAAAATACTAAATAATATAAACTACTATTATAAATAATTTCAAACACATAAATTATATTATATGAAATTTCAAGTATTACAATATGAACTTCCAACATAATATTGGTTGGACTACAATCTATACCTGTAATATTTTTTCAATGCTTCAAAACATTAAGATTGTGTTTCGAAGACATTGTAAGTGAATTCACCAACTCTAAAGATTTCACTATCATTATAGATCTCATATAAAATATTGTATTTAAGGGTATCAATTGACCAATTCTCTTCTCTCTCTCTCTCTCTTTCTACATCTATCCCTCCAGTGTTATTGTTCTCATATGTCCTCAATTCCTATTTTTTACCATCAATACTGAGTTCCTCTTCTGAAAATTAAAGAAGATACAATTAAAAGTATAAGGCATGAAGGAATATGAACAATGGAATATAAAATAAAGTAGACTATAAAGGATTTATACAACATATACCTCAACATCAACAATGTCAAAGCAATATTTTCCTAGAAAAGTAAGAAACTAAAAAAAAATACTTTATTTGGGCAATATTGGCCACCGTGTGGCCAAATGATTTGTATAAAAAAGAAAATAAAACGTTGCAATAGAAAAGAAAACCTTAGGAAATTAATATTTAACCTTCAAGAACATCTCAACATCAACTAGTAGTCATGTTCCTAGATCCATTAGTTCTCTAAGGAATATAATAAAATAACCCCATCCACAAATTCCTTACTACAAATAGGAATAAGTTATTGAGATCCACTTACATAACCTAGAAGAATTAACAAAATATCCAAGGAAGAGAAATTCAAAAAATTTCTTATGTAACCAAATCCATTAGACAAGCCAACATGTAGTTACCAACTTGAGTGTGAAGAAGGACCCAAAATTCCAACCAAAAAGTGGATCCAATTCAAGGTAGATTCATGTGGTACCCTCGATACACACCATATATTAACCAAAATTATGCAAGCTCAACGAGTCAACATAATAAAAATCCAGCTTCACTAAATTCAAGTGTCACACATCCTCCTTAAAGCTCACTGGCATGTAAAAAACACTATTCAACATGAAATTAACTTCGAATAAGATATCGTTCTAACATAATTTCAATCGTCATAATAAAGTCAATTTTAACACAACTATGAGATTCAGAAGGAAAAGTGAACAAGAAAAACATGAAGAGAAATTTATAACAACATGGAAATTTTCAAGGTGTATTTTAAGCAATTATATGAGAATGAATTACCAACATATCCATACCCTTGATGATATTTGGATGATTCTTTTGTTTTCAAAAATAGTCTCTATTATGTTGTTTATATCCATTTTTATAATTTGCGCATCTCATGTGTGCACAAACATAAAATGTTTGACAATAAATACCATTTCCCTAGCAAAGAAGTTCATTATAATTTTTTTCCAATCATGTCCATTTTTCTTTCTTCTTCACAAGTTGGGTAATCCATCATATCTATATCTATATATATATATATATATATATATATATATATATATATATATATATATATATATATATATATATATATATATATATATATATATATATATATATATATATATATATATATATATATAACATTTAATAGTCGTTATAAACACAAACCCATTTTGAATAGAAATGAATCACATTATACATGATAATGGTTGAGTCCCCAATCATTAAAACGAACTACACATATTTAATATTTGCAAGAATAAATGTTCAATACACAAACTCCCCTTTCAACAATAAACGAAACACATTGTGGATCATAAAAATTGAATACACTATCATTCAAATTGATTTAACACTCATATTCACTAGGAATGTAACAAATTCACATACCACCAATTTTTTTCCTAATTATAGTATGGCCCCATACTTTAAATATATTAATTTCTATCTTCATCACTAAATGACGAATGCTGTTCTTATTTCCTGATCAATATTTCGTCACTCTGCGACGAAATTCTTTTTATACTCTATTCATGCTTAGACGATTTCTCTAGTTATACATTTGGTACTTTATCATTTGAAGTTACTTATATGTCGAATTTATTTTTCTTGATTTCATTCCATTCAAATAATTTTGGTTCATATTTTCCTATTTATAACCTTATTCGTGACTAGCTGTTGTAATAGAACTTTCTCCCTATTACCGTTGTTATATCTATCTTATATATTCTATTTACTCTCATGTACTTACTTATACATACTTTTTGTGTCATAATTATAGAGTTATTGTTAATCTATCCCAAGGAATTATTCTCCTTATGTTAACACAATATACCCTTAGATATTGATAAACTTTATGAATTGTAAAACATTAAACAATTTGATAAGAATTCATTCGAATTCCTATCACTACAGTTTGAACTTACCATTTAATATTAAATTTCTACAATGAAATACAACCATATTATAGTCAATCATTCCCACATGATTTTTCTTCCATATACTAAATTCAAATGTTTACTCTTCGGTTACTCATGTTCTAGTAATTTTTAAGTATTCCAATTCAGATGTCATCGAGCAACCATAAATCTATTAACATTGTATTCACTAGGCTAGATTCTAATAGCGTTATGTTTGGATTTGAGGCTTATTGCATCTCCTTTCACCATTAAATAATATCTCTGTCATACATTAATGATGTAAGGATCATATACAGTGATTTTGGTATGACATTTAATTTTCGTATATGTGCTGATACTTATAATCCAAACGTCAAGATCTTACCGATTTTCTAGTATGTTTATGTTAATGTGTTAACATGGCTTCTCGACATTTATAAACCTAATGCCCTCCATGTGGACAGGGTGAAACAATTCGTATTCTCTAGAGGGATTTATGCCTATGCAACGCTAACTCTTGTCTATCGGTTTTCATTATTAAAATTTTTTTGTTCGGCTCTGCCCTCGGCTTACACCACGTAGCCTGGTTTTAAATTTTCATTGTAGAGATTTACACAGAGGAGATTCAGACTCCATGATCACAATGTCAAATCCTTTATCCTTCTTTCCAATATGCTTAGTCTCAAGTAAGGTCAATGCTTATCTACGTTTACGTTAGTCAACAACCTTTCATTAATGATTTTGATTGTAACTCCTTTATAATTTTCATTTTGTGATTTTGGTTATATTTAACCTTTCTCTTAGATTAATGTGGTTACTATTGATATTTATTGTAGGTTTAAATGGGAGTTGACATGGATGTCTATCCATCAGTTTCCCACATTCTACTGGTAAGAAATTTGGCTTATTAAGCCACTACAACCCCAATTTCCTTTGTGAGTTTGGTTTTTCGTATTCCCACTCTTATGACGTTAACGAATTTTAGTTTTTCTTATAATTTAAAGAAAAATGAAGTGGTTTATTCCACCCTTGTCTGAGAATTCTCCCCAGGTAAGACATTCTTCAATTTCCAAGTCATTTCCATCTATTCTTTCTCACGTTTGGGGTTTATGTAGTTCACCTCTTCTGTCATTTTGAACCTACATTAATTGAATTAGGTATTACACTGGTATTTGAATTTAATCCTATATTTTCAAAATATATTTGACCCCACTCCTTCCTGCATTATTTTTCTTTCAATTTGTTATTACATTTTATCAGTGTTAATATGTTTCTGTGTTTTCCAGAATTTCATATTTTATTCCTCTTTTCGTTATCTGTTCATGGTCGTATTCTTTGAGATAGCACACTCATTTATGGGTTCGATTTATATTCCTTGTGATTCGGTTTTATACTGATAAGGAACTTTGACAGAGTATAACTTACCACATTTTCATTTTCAGTCTATTTCTTCACCTATTTTTCTAATTTTTTTTGTTCTCCAATGAATACCTCTTGGAATTTTGAGTATATTAATAGGGCTTACATTGTAACCCTCTATAGCTACCCATATAATCTTAAATCTCCATCTCAAAGTATTTGACATCAGGTCCATGAATATTCATCGTAAAGATCTATATTTTATTCTTGCTCTAATATATTATAATACTCTATCCAACTTAAGAATTTACTTAGAGATGTATCATTTCCATTGATTTCATTTTTCTCTTTTAATTGGTAAAATATATTTATTGAAACATTAAGAGTTTATTTGCAAGTATGCTAAATATGAATTGCTAAGTTTTCCATATACTCAAATTTAAGAATTTGAAGATTAATTTACACAAGGTAATACAGAGAGGTAATGCTTAAATATTCTGTGTTTAATAATATGTATAATTTACACCTATTTTTTTTCCATTTCAATAATATTCCTTTATAGTTATTGATATTTCTGGAATTATATTTATAGAATGTTTCCAAATTATTCCTTCAAGAAGTAATGAGCATTTAACTAGTTCCCTCAACTAATAAAATGATTTATTTTGCAAACTCTCATTTTTATCTTCAAACACCAGTCATGGAGTTTCATGATTTTACTATGTCCTAACACAAGTAATTGCACTCACATGATTTTCTACATAGTTATTTGTTTACAATATATCTAACTGTACATTTCTATCTTCGGATTTTGATTTAATTTTGTATTTTATCACAAGAATTATCATGAAATTTCTCCTTAAATAGCAAGGTAATTTAATATTTAATTTCATATGGTTCCTTTCTTAGATTTCATACAATTCATTTAACTATCCTCATCAATAAATTATGACCATTTGTATTTTTCTTTATTGTGCAGGTATTGTGCCTTCCACAATTTGGTTCTTTTCAATCTGTGCATCCCTACCACAAGAATTGACAATTAATTATATCCTTCTATGTATAGGTTGGTCGATAATTTGCTAGAATTCCATCCACCGATTTCCAAGATAATTATTCCTGTGTAGAATTTTAACTTAATATACAAAATATTTCCTTCAATCAATATACTATGGATAGTATATCATAACACATTTTATCAATACTTTCTAAAAAATTGCATTCCTATTTTTCAATAACGAGAATTTATCTTTATATAAACTTTGTATCCATAATTGTAAAATATTATAGTATTGATATATATATATATATATATATATATATATATATATATATATATATATATATATATATATATATATATATATATATATATGATGCTTAATACCCCAATACACCCCTGCTTTTATGCTTTTCAAGTTAGACATTTGAACATAAGTCCAAAGGTAGTGGACCCAGAATGACAGAATATAGTGATTTATTCAATTTTTATTTATTAATGTTGTGCAGATTTTAAAAATGTGATTAAACAAATTGAGATGAATTACCTAATCCATGAGGTTATGGAAAGAGGTTAATACTTTCCCCAAATTCTTTAAAAAAAAAAACACTGAAAGAAATTATTTCTAATTTAGATTTTTGAGGAAAATTATAAATTCCCCAATGATGAGGAAAGTAGTTGGGAAGAGGTAAAAAGCTATAAAAGCGGAAAACAACTTTAAAATTCCCTAAATAGGGGAAGCATAGGCAAAAAGGAATAAAAGCATCCTGAAATTCTGGACGCAGAATTGTAACCAGGATTTGGGGAGAGCATAGATTAAATAAGCTACTCCAGAATAGATTGAGGTTGGTCTGTTCTTAGGAGGATCTCAGCTCGGGGTGAATTCTAGAGATAGAATAATTCTAAGGTTGGGTGGATTGGTCATAAAACCATATTGGTATGCACGTAGGATTTACAAATTTTTGTTTTATATGTTTAATGAGTATATTTTATCTTTATTATGTGAAATGGAAAAAATTTAGTTGACATGTGGAGCACAGTAAATTCCTACATTTAACAGAATATAATTGAAGAATTTACTCCTCCAATATTTGTATAGTTGTAGGAGAATATTTACCATTTGGAAATATCATTCAGAATTTCTAAACCGATACTGGTTTAAATCTAAAGATATATTTTAAATCCCAGAGGCCACTATTAAATAATGAATTTTATCTGCTGAAACTCTATTATGCTAGCTAGCTGTAAATTATAACTATAGCTAGAAAATTTGATTTAAATTAATAGAGAATGAAAGTTTAGATATAGTTATCATTATTATGTATTAAATAAAAATAAAATACTTATATCTCTTCTTGTTGAATGAAAATTTGCAAAATTATAATTAAAGTGCTGTTGAGTAGAGTAAATTTATAAATGAGATTTTTATTGAGAAAACTAATGAAAATATGAATATTAAAGTATTATTGGAATAAAAACAAAACTGGAAAAATATTTTAAAGTAACCATCATTATTCCAATCTAAAGAAATAAAAACCATAATACTAGTCATTATTGAAGAAAAATAGAAAGACGAAAAGAAAGCAGATGAAAGTATATACCTATGAATATACTGTTTAATTACACAAATCAGACGATTTATACTCTTAAGAATTAAAGAGTTGAATTCTTATTATTCTCTCCAACTATTCTAAAACATTATATATTATAAGATGTGATTTCATTAAATTCAACTATTTACATGACAATGTAAATTTAGCTAGCTGGAAATTATACTCAGTATATAAGTGATGACATGTAAATAAGTGAGAGAAATTTCTGAGTATATAAGTCTCTATAATCGGAGATAAATGTCTACAGTTTATACCATAAATATGATTAGAAGAAATTGAATTTCATATAATTAGATATGCAAATTAATACCAATGGTTAATATATATATATATATATATATATATATATATATATATATATATATATATATATATATATATATATATATATATATATATATATATATATATATATATATATATATATATATATATATATTTACTAAAATCATATAAAATGAATATGATATTCTGGATACGTGTATAAATCAAAAGGTAAACTCAGATAATTATTGTTATTAGGAAACAGTAATATATATTATAAATATCATACAAAAATTTACAGTCCACATGTAGTACATTATACAGTTAAAATTTTACGTAGGAAAATATTCAATAAGTAAACATATTAACTCTATATTAAAATGGCTGTGAGGCTCAAAACACAACGAATGGCCAAAGTCTAGGTTAGGCATTTGAACATACCCCTAGTTTTTATGCTTTTCAAGTTAGACATTTGAACATAAGTCCGAAGGGGAGTGGACCGCAATGGATAATTATTGTGTGGATTTAATTGATTTTATTTATTAATGAAAAATAAATAAGAGGTTGTGTGCATTATGACCAAATAAGAAATTGAGATCTATTGCCTAATCCATGAGGTTATAGAAAGAGGTTAAGAATTTCCCCAAATTATTTCAAAAAAAAAACCCTTGAAAGAAATTATTTCTAATTTCGATTTTTGAGAAAAATTCTAAATTCCCCAATGATAAGGAAAGTAGTTGGGAAGGGGTAAAAGGCTGGAAAATAAGAAAGCAACTTTAAAAGTCCATAAATAAGGGAAGCCTAGGAAAACAGGAAAAAAAACATGCTGAAATTTTGGACACAGAATTGGAAACAGGCTTTAGGGAGAGCATAGCTTAAATAAGCTACTCCAGAACAGATTGAAGTTGGTCTGTTCTTGGGAGGATCTCAGCTCAGGGGTGAATTCTAGAGACAGACGAATTCTAAGGTTAGGTGTATTGGTCATAAAACCATATTGGTATGTATATATGATTTATGAATTTTTTTTTTATGTGTTTAATGAGTATCTTTTATCATTATTATGTGAACTAGAAAAAATTTAGTTGACATGTGGAGCACAGTAAATTCCTACATTTAACAGAATATAATTGAAGAATTTACTCCTCCATTATCTGTATAGTTGTAGGAATATATTTACCATTGGAAAATATCATTTGGAATTTCTAAACTGATACTTGTTTAAATCTGAAGATATATTTTAAATCCCATAGGCCAGTGTTAAATAATAAATTTAATCTGCTGAAACTCTATTATGTTAGCTACCTGTAAAGTATAAATATAGGTGGAAAATTTGATTTAAATTAATATAAAATGAAAGTTTCAGATATAGTTATCGTTATTCTGTATTAAATAAAATACTTATATCTCTTATTGCTGAAAGAAAATTTGCAGAATTATAATTAAAGTGCTGCTAGGTAGAGCACAGTTATAAACCAGATTTTTATTCAGAAAACAAATGAAAATCTAAATATCAAGTCTTATTGGAATAAAAACAAAACTGGAAAAATATTTTAAAGTAACCAGCATTATTCCAATCTATAAAAAAAAAACCATAATACTAGTCATTATTGAAGAAAAATAGAAAGATGACAAGAAAGAATATGAAAGTATATACCTATGACTGTACTTTTTAATTACACAAATCAGATGATTTATACTCTTAAGAATTAAAAGAGTTGAATCCTTATTATTCTCTCTAACTATTCTAAATCATTATATATTATAAGATGTGATTTCATTAAATTCAACTATTTACATGACAATGTAAATTTAGCTAGCTAGAAATTATACTCCGTATATAACTGATGACATGTAAATAAGTGAGAGAAATTTCTGAGTATATAAGTCTCTATAATAAGAGATAAATGTCTACATTTTATATCATAAATATCATTAGCAGAAATTGAATTTTATATAATTAGATATGAAAATTAATACTAATGGTTAATATATATATATATATATATTGGTAAAAAGAATATATATATATATATATATATATATATATATATATATATATATCAGTTCAAAATCATATAAAATGAATATGATATTTTTATACGTGTATAAATCAAAAGGTAAACTCGGATAGTTATTGTTATTAAGAAACTGTAATATAGATTATAAATATCATACAAAAATTTTACAGTCCACATGTGATACATTGCACAGTTAAAATTTTATGTAGGAAAATGTTCAATAAGTAAACATATTAACTCTGTATTAAATGGCCGTGAGGCTCAGAAGGCAACGAATGGCCAAATTTATAACAATAACATTTAAATTTAAGCACCACGATAACATAGTAGTATTACTCGATGATGAGTATATCAACCGACCTGTTTAGAGAAAACGAAGTCGAATTCCAAGAAGATAAATAGACGAGAACTAGAGAAATTCTATATATCAACGTATAGAAGAGGGAGGGGGGATTACCTGTGTCATACATACAATAAAAGTGAAGTTAAAATGAGGAACTTCAAACTAAAATTATTTGCAAGCACTGATAATAAAAGTCTGAGTAAGACTGTAACCGTTACTTAAGCAAATCCAAAAACTAGTCAGATTAGCATCCGGTGGTATCAAAAAATTAAAATTGACTTGGTTTAAATGCACGAGGAACCATTTAAACCCTCTGCAAAATGAATTTGGGGTAATCGAAAAGTACCCATAAGAAAAATACCATTAACAAAATGATTAAACAAGTGGAACAAATACAAAGTAGAAATAAGATTTCGAACTGGGGTTTCAATACTCCCAAAGGTTTAGGAAAATGAAATTAAATGTAGCAATGCTCATTGAAAATCTTACCTGAGTTTTAAAATAGAAAAGAATATCCATTAACGTGGAGAATTATTGACGGAAATATGCCCTATACTCTGCCATGGTGGCTTCATAAAACATAGCGAACGTGTTATAAAAACAACTGTGGGAGATTAATAGAGTACGCATGTATTATAAAAACAATAATACTCCACTATGGGAGATTAATGGCGTATGATCCTTCAACAAATTACTTGCAGGGATAACCCATTTTAATAATCATATGCAAATCAAGCATAGCGAAAAATAGAAATTATGAAACGCTGTGTAAAATTTTTAGAGATGAAGTAAATATAAATGAATTACCTTATGAATGAGGAGACAGCAAAATAAACTGAATTATACACCAACAGAGAAAACCCTTCATCGTTTTTGTGAGCGTAAGCGGAAGAAAATCCAGTATGAGTGTAAGGGTTTCATTAAATGAGGAGTAAATATAATGTAACTCATGAAAAATGAATATTAAATACCAAACCGATGATCAAAACCCTAAATATCTCAACCCTACAGGTGTCCCAATCTGCTTTGATCGTATTGTTTCAGTCGAGAGAATCGATGTAAATTTAATGAAAGGGCTAATTAAATTTGTTCCATGTACATCTCATTAATACACATATACCAAACCATCCACCATATCTATACGAATTGTAAGCCAGATCCCGAGGTTTTCAAGGGAAATGAAATTTGCGTGTAATAGATATCAAACCAAAAATTGAGAGTAAGAGAAATTAAATATTGAATTGAACTAGGCTGTACCAACCTGCATAATAGTCAACACATGAAAAGACCTGAAGCCTCATAAATGAGAACCATTAATATCATACAACTAATATTCAATGTGTATTGTAAATTCGTTTCAAATTCATTGATATAGTCTATGGTTGACATCTTTAAGGATAATACGAATTATCCCATAACATATGATACATGTTTGATATATGTAAATGGAAACATATATAGAAATTAAATCATTATAGGTATCGTATATGTAGAGTATTACATATATAAATATATGCAGTGTATTACATATATATTTATAACCAGAGATCAAATGTAATGTGTCAATGTAGTGATAAAGTTAGATATTTAAATGAGGTTTATATTAGTAAAAGAGAAATACGAAGGGATCAAAATAACTTATAATGAAATGTAAATTTCATTAATTATTATAGTAAGTCCATTTGAAAATAGAATTTATAATGATAGAAGAAAAAGAAAATTTTCTTCTATAGATTATGAGGTAAAGGGCTTTGTCAAAAATAAATGAAAGTTACTATTAAAGATATATCGTCGAAAAATGACGAAAGAGGAAAAAAGAAAAAAGAAAATAAAAATAATTGGGGTATATTACAAATGGTATCAGAGCTCATGTTAGAAAAACTTAGCTATTGTTGTTGTGCTCACTATATAAAATCATATTATTTTTTTGAAAAAAAAATGTTATTGATGTTATTCTGTTTTAGTGTAAAAAGGTACTAAACTGAAAAGACAATGGCTGTAGAAGATGAACTCTATGTCGATCTGGGTGGTAGAGATAATGCACCAGATCCCAATGCTCCTTTAATGGATATGTTGCATAGGTTGCAATGGGATATGGACAAGCTAAGAAGCCAGAATGATAGGCTATCCTTAGCTAGAGAGGAGCAGGAAAAAATGATAAGAGAAATGACTTCGCGGAACAACCAAGAAGGTGAAGGTTCCAGAAGGAGGAGGAAAGGTAGGTTCTCAGATGATTCTGAGGAATATGACACTACTACACATCAGTCTAAACAAAAGAAGGAAGTAGAGGGTGAATTCCGAAAAATTAAACCTCCCTCCTATGATGGAGAGAAGGAGGAAGATGCTGAGGCATGGCTATTGAACATGATTAAGTATTTTTATGTCTACGAATATGAAAGAAATCTGAGGGAAAGATTAGCTATCTACCAGTTGCAAGGTAAGGCTACCTTGTGGTGGGAGGAGACAATAATGGTTCATGCCATTGATGAAAAAACAGTGACTTGGGAAGATTTCCAAGTCAAGTTTAAAAACCATTATTTGAACGAACGCTATTATGATGATAAAGCAAAGGAGTTTCACGAACTCAGATTGGTAAAACTCACCATAGATGTGTTTGTCACCAAGTTTACAAATATATTAAGGTATTTTCCTTATATTTGTGAAGAGAAAGCAAAGGTGCAAAGTTTTTTGAACTGTTTTCCTACTGTGTACAAGGAGAGAATAGAGTTCTATAATCCAAAAACTATGGACGAAGTAGTGAGGAAAGCTAGATTATGCTACCAGTAGTTTAAAGGAAAGAGTGAACATGGGAAAAGCTGGATAAAGAAGGGTGAATTCAAAGGAAAGAAGCAGAAACCAGCTTACTTGAAGAACTTTGGTAGGGATCATCAGCGGAAGAAATTTAACAAACCAAAGAAAATTCAAACTGCTCAGTCCCAAGTTGGTTCAAACCAAATAGATGGGGATAATAAGAAGGAAGGAACAATTAAAATGCGGGAGCCTTTCAAATGTTGGGGTTGCAGAGAACCTCATCTATTCAGGGACTGTCCACACAGAAATATTCAGATGGTTTTGAGAGATAGAGAAGCTACTACAGTGAATGATATCGCAAGGAACATACCCACTATCAGTGCAACCTTCAAGAACTGACAAGCAAAACATCGGTCTACTATGGTCGAGATGGAAGGTAAAATTTCTGATCAATCTGTTACTATCTTAATTGATCCGGGTGCTTCTTTCAGTTATATTAGTCCACAAGTTGTAGAAAAATGTAAACTCAAAATAGAAAAGTTTCAACAGCCTTGGTTGGTACAATTAGCTACTGGAACTAAATGCAAAGTAACTCATAAGCTACCTAAAACAGCTATTAAATTGAATGAATATCAAACAAAAGTAGATTTAAACATTATTCCACTAGGTTCTTATGATTTATTGATAGGAATGGATTGGCTAGAAAATAAAAGGACCACGCTGAATTGTTGGGGAAAAACTCTGCACTGCATAGATGATGAAGGAAAACCATGCATACTAAAAGGGAAACCAAAACCTATTTCTGTAAGGCAAATCTCTGCCCTTTAGCTAAAAATAACAGCTAGAAAATGATATCAAGTATATGTTGTACATGTTGAAGAATTAGGACAACAACCTAAAGAAAAATTGCTAGACACTTTACTAGTGGTAAGAGAATTTAAGGAATTTTTGCAAATGAGATTCCTCATCTTCCCCCCAAAAGAGAGATTGAATTTTCAATCGAATTGGTGCTAGGAGCAACACCAGTTTCTAGTGCCCCTTATCGGATGAGCCCTCCTGAACTCATGGAGTTAAAAATGGAATTACAAGAATTGCTGGATAAAGGTTACATCAGACTGAGTGTATCTCATTGGGGAGCACCGGTGTTGTTTCTAAAAAATAAGGATGGAACCTTCAGAATGTGCATTGACTACCGTCAACTGAATAAGTTGACAATCAAAAATAGGTATCCATTGCGCAGAATAGATGACCTTTTTGATCAAGTGAGAGGAGCTTCAGTATTCTCTAAGATTGACTTGAGGATTGGTTATCACCAAATCATAATTAAGGAGGAAGATATCAGTAAAATAGCTTTTCAAACCAGGTATGGTCACTATGATTTCGTAGTCCTACCTTTTGGTTTGACAAATTCCCTTGCGACTTTTATGTGCTTAATGAACAGTTTTTTTAATAACTACTTAGATAAATTCGTACTAGTGTTCATAGATGATATTCTAGTCTATTCAAAGAGTGAGGCAGAACATAAGGAACACCTTAGAATTTTGTTATAGACTCTTAAGGAGAATCAGTTATATGCCAAGTTTATCAAATGTTAATTTTATAAGGATAAAATTCAATATCTGGGCCATATCATTTCTGAACAATGACTGGCTGTTGATCCTGAAAAGTTTAAAGCCATAAGAGACTGGCCTGTGCCTACTGATGTATCAGTATTAAGGTCATTTATGGGGATTGCAGGTTATTATCGAAGGTTTTTGGAAAGATTTTCTACAATAGCATATCCCATAACTTCACCACAGAGGCAAGGCACCAAATTTAAGTGGACTGAAAAATTCCAACATAGCTTTGAACAACTGAAATTAAAACTTACCACAACACCTATACTGAAGATTGTAGATCCAGATAAAGATTTTTTTGTATGTACGGATGCATGTAAAGAGGGGTTGGGAGGAGTTCTACTGCAAGAGAATTCTGTCATTGCATATGAATGTAGAAAACTTAAGAAACATGAATAGAATTACACTGTATATGATCTGGAATTGGCTACTGTAATTCATGCCTTGAAGATGTGGCGACACTATCTTCTTCGAAAAAAATTTACATTGATGACAGATCATATCAGTCTCAAGTATTTATTTTCTCAAACAAATTTGAATGCTCGACAAGCCAGATGGTTGTCTTTTCTGAGTGAATTTGATATGGACATAAAACATATCAAAGGGAAAGAAAAAAAAAATGTTGATGCTCTAAGAAGAAATGCTTGTCAATTCATAAACAACATTGGGAGTAGTGCTAGTTTTGACTTAGAAGAATTAGTTGAAAAGGTAGCAGATCAAGATTCCAACTATGAGAATATACAAGTGAAAATGCTAAAAAAGGAAATGGCTGAATACACCCAAAACCAGAACGGGCTGATCTACTATAGAAGCATATTTTACATCCTCAATGTGGATTGTTTAAAAAAAGAAATCCTAGATGAATAGCATAAACAACCATATTCAGACATCCTGGATACCAGAAAATGCTTACAGCCTTTAAAAAGAAATTGTTTTTGCCAGGAATGAAAAAATATGTAGCCAACTACTTAGCCAGATGCATGGAGTGTCAACTAGTCAAAGTTGAACATCAACATCCAGCTAGTCTTCTAAACCCCTTACCAATTGCAGAATGGAAATGGTACATCGTTTCTATAGATTTTATAACCAGGTTACCCAAAAAAAAGTACCACCATGACTTAGTGATGGTAGTAGTAGATACCTTAACCAAAGCTGCACATTTCATACCTGTAAAATCTACTTTTGGAATAGCCGATGTAGAAAATGTGTTCCTAAAAGAAATAGTAAGGCTACACGGGGTCCCAAAGATGATTATTTCAGATAGAGACACTAATTTCATAGCAACCTTCTAGAAAGGTCTTTTTGGGAGCATGGGCACTAAATTGAATATTAGCACTGCTTATCACCCTTAGACGGATGGTCAAATAGAGAGAAAAAATTAGATTTTGGAGGATATGCTGACAATGTATGTGATGGATAGGCCATCAAAATGGGAATACTACTTACATTTAGTCAAATTTTCTTATAATAACAGCTACCAATCCTCCATCAAAATGAGTCCATTTGAAGCCCTCTATGGAAGAAAACGTCGTACTCCTTTAAGCTGGAGCTAGCCTGAAGATAAGCTAGTACTTGGGCCAGATACTCTACAAGAAATGGAAAGGATTGTCAAAAAAATATAGAGAAACATCAAGATAGCAGAAGATCAATAGAAAAGCTATACCGATAAGAAGAGAGTGCACCGAGAGTTAAAAGTGGGCGATCATGTGTATCTCCCTATTAAACCCAAAAGGAGCACACTTTATGCTGGAACCTATGCAAAAATGGCTCCTACATACTGTGGGCCTTTCGAGGTGTTAGAAAGGGTGGGACCAGTGGATTATAAATTGGCCTTACCTCCCCATGTTAAATTTCATGATGTGTTTCATGTTTCATTATTAAAAAGATATGTACATGATTATTCTCATATTGTTGATTGGAATGTGATACAGGTGGAACCAGAAGGGGAGTTCCTTCCAGAGCCACTTCAAATATTGGAGCGGGAAGAAATTGAATTGAGAAATCAAACAGTAGCCAGAGTAAAGGTGCAGTGGAAGCACTTTACTGCAAAAGAAGCTACGTGGGAAAGAGAAGCCGAGATGATGGAAAAATATCCATTTTTGTTTTCAAAATAAACTCTAGTAGTTAGCTGGTAACACCGAGGACAGTGTTTGTTTTCAGAGGGGGAATATGTAACACCCCTAGTTTTTATGCTTTTCAAGTTAGACATTTGAACATAAGTCCAAAGGGGAGTGGACCCCAATGGATAATTATTGTGTGGATTTAATTTATTTTATTTATTAATGAAAAATAAATACGAGGTTGTGTTCATTATGACCAAATAAGAGATTGAGATCAATTGCCTAATCCATGAGGTTATGGAAAGAGGTTAATAATTTCCCCAAATTATTTCAAAAAAAAAACCTTGAAAGAAATTATTTCTAATTTAGATTTTTGAGAAAAATTCTAAATTCCCCAATGATGAGGAAAGTAGTTGGGAAGGGGTAAAAAGCTGGAAAAGAAGAAAGAAACTTTAAAAGTCTATAAATAAGGGAAGCCTAGGAAAACATGAATAAAAGCATGCTGAAATTCTGGACACTGAATTGGAAACAGGCTTTGGGGAGAGCATAGCTTAAATAAGCTACTCCAGAACAGATTGAAGTTGGTCTGTTCTTGGGAGGATCTCAGCTCGGAGGTGAATTCTGGAGATAGATGAATTCTAAGGTTAGGTGTATTGGTCATAAAACCATATTTGTATGCATGTATGATTTATGAATTTTTGTTTTATATGTTTAATGAGTATATTTTATCATTATTATGTGAACTGGAAAAATTTTAGTTGACATGTGGAGCACAGTAAATTCCTACATTTAACAGAATATAAATTAATAAGTTACTCCTCCATTATGTGTATAGTTGTAGGAATATATTTACCATTGGAAAATATCATTCAGAATTTCTAAACTGATACTGGTTTAAATTTGAAGATATATTTTAAATCCCAGAGGCCATTATTAAATAATAAATTTAATCTGCTGAAACTCTATTATGTTAGCTACCTGTAAATTATAACTATATCTGGAAAAATTGATTTAAATTAATATAAAATTAAAGTTTCAGATATAGTTATCGTTATTCTGTATTAAATACAATACTTATATCTCCTATTGCTAAAATAATATTTGCAGAATTATAATTAAAGTGCTACTATGTAGAGTACAGTTATAGATTAGATTTTTATTCAGAAAACTAATGAAAATCTGAATATCAAGTCTTATTGGAATAAAAACAAAACTGGAAAAATATTTTAAAGTAACCAGCATTATTCCAATCTAAAGAAATAAAAACCATAATACTAGTCATTATTGAAGAAAAATAGAAAGACGACAAGAAAGAATATGAAAGTATATACCTATGAATGTACTATTTAATTACACAAATCAGATGACTTATACTCTTAAGAATTAAAAGAGTTGAATCCTTATTATTCTCTCTAACTATTCTAAATCATTATATGTTATAAGATGTGATTTCATTAAATTCAACTATTTACATGAAAATGTGAATTTAGCTAGCTGGAAATTATACTCCGTATATAAGTGATGACATGTAAATAAGTGAGAGAAAATTCTGAGTACATAAGTCTCTATAATCAGAGGTAAAGGTCTACAGTTTATATCATAAATATCATTAGCAGAAATTGAATTTCATATAATTAGATATGAAAATTAATACCAATGGTTAATATATATATATATATATATATATATATATATATATATATATATATATATATATATATATATATATATATATGTTCAAAATCATATAAAACGAATATGATATTTTGTATACGTGTATAAATCAAAAGTTAAACTCAGATAATTATTGTTATTAAGAAACAGTAATATAGATTATAAATATCATACAAAAATTTTATAGTCCACATGTAATAAATTGTACAGTTAAAATTTTATGTAGGAAAATGTTCAATAAGTAAACATATTAACTCTGTATTAAAATGGCCGTGAGGCTCAGAAGGCAACGAATGGCGGAATGTATAAAAATAACATTTAAATTTAAGCACCACGGTAACAGAGTAGTATTACTCGATGATGAGTATATCAACCAACCTGTTTAGAGAAAACGGAGTCAAATTCCAAGAAGATAAATAGAAGAGAACCAAAGAAATTCTATACATCAACGTATAGAAGAGGGAGGGGGGATTTCATGCATCATACATACAATAAAAGTAAAGTTAAAATGAGGAAATTCAAACTAAAATTATTTGCAACCACTGATAATACAAATCCGAGTAAGACTGTAACCGTTACCTAAGCAAATCCAAAAACTAGTCATATTAGCATCTGATGGTATCAAAAAATTAAAATTGACTTGGTTTAAATTCACGGGGAACCATTTAAACCCTATGCAAAATGAATTTCGGGTAATCGAAAAGTACCCATAAGAAAAATACCATTAACAAAATGATAAAACAAGTGGAACGAATACAAAGTAGAAATAAGATTTCTAACTGGGGTTTCAATACTCCCAAAGGTTTACGAAAATGAAATAAAACGTAACAATGCTCATTGAAAATCTTAGCTGAGTTTTAAAATAGAAAAGAAGATCCATTAACATGGAGAATTATTGACGGAAATACGCCCTATACTCTACCATGGCAGCCTCATAGAACACAGAGAACCTGTTATAAAAACAACAATGGGAGATTAATAGAGTATGCATGTATTATAAAAACAATAATACTCCACTTTGGAAGATTAATGGCATACGCTCCTTAAACAAATTACTTGCAGGGATAACCGATTTTAATAATCATATGCAAATCAGGCATAGCGAAAAATAGAAATTATGAAATGTTGTGTAAAATATTCAGAGATGAAGTAAAGATAAATGAATTACCTTATGAACGAGGTGACGGCCAAATAAACTGAATTATACACCAACAGAGAAAACCCTTCATCATTTTTCAGAGCGGAAGCGGACGAAACTCTAGTATGAGTGTAAGGGTTCGATAAAATGAGGATAAAATAGAATGTAACTCATGAAAAATGAATATTAAATACCAAACCAATGATCAAAACCCTAAATATCTCAACCCTACAGGTGTCCCAATCTTCTTTGATCGTATTGTTTCAGTCGAGAGAATTGATGTAAATTTAATTAAAGGACTAATTAAATTCGTTCCATGTACATCTCATTAATATACAGATACCAAACTATCCACCATATCTATACAAATTGTAAGCAAGATCCTGAGGTTTTCAAGGGAAACGAAATTTGCGTGTAATAGATATCAAACCAAAAATCAAGAGTAAGAGAAATTAAATACTGAATTGAAGTAGGTTGTACAAACTAGCATAATAGTCGACACATGAAAATACTTGAAGCCTCGTAAACGAGAACCATTAATATCATACAACTCATAATCAATGTGTATGGTAAAGTCATTTCAAATTCATTGATATAGTCTATGGTTGACATTGTTAAGGATAATACGAATTATCCACTAACATATGATACATGTTTGATATATGTAAAGGGCAGCATATATTGAAATTAAATAATTATAGGTATCGTATATGTAGAGTATTACATATATAAATATATGTAGAGTATTAAATATATAGATATAACCAGAGATCAAATGTAATGTGTCAATGTAGTGATAAAGTTAGATATTTAAATGAGGTTTATATTAGTAAAAGAGAAATATGAAGGGATCAAATTAAGTTATAATGAAATGTAAATTTCATCAATTATTATAGTAAGTCCATTTGAAAAATAGAAGCTATAATGATAGAAGAAAAAAAAAAATTATTCTATATATTATGAGGTAAAGGGCTTTGTCAGAAATAAATGAAAGTAACTATTAAAGATATATCGTTGAAAAATGATGAAAGAGGAATTTTTTTTTTTTTTTGGGGGGGCTATATTAAAAATACTAGGTTAAATAGATCCTAGAATATAAAACTTGTGTGTGCTTCCAAAGCATTAATAATCTCATCTAATTCTTGATAAAAAACAAAATTTGATTCAACTTTAAAGATACGTAACGGAGAGAGAGCTATACGAACAAAATATTGATTGATATTAACACAAAATTTCAGACTCAATCATTGGCCGAATATTACAATGGATGGCTTCTTGATTCCCAAAACTCTTACAAAACCTCTCAAAACATATCTGTATTCCTCACTTCCTCACTTGTTTTTCATCCTCACACAATCCTCCTATTTATACATAAATATGAATTTATTCCACTCCATATTTTCCTCCACACAAATCTTAACTAAAATCTAAATTAGATTTATCTTTTTTTTCAGACCCAACTAAGTCCCATTTATGGAATTATTAATCCCTAGATTATCTACCTAATTCAACTCCACTCATATCCTTAATTTATGAAAAAAATGTTTACAATAATCCTCACTTTACAATTTCCTCTATTAATTTATTAAAATTGAACAAAATAATTAATAAAATAATTAAAAAACCACACCCCCTAAATTACACAATGAATAATGAAAATTTAGCTTTGATGGTCGTACATCAGACTCCCCATGTGGAGAAGTTTCCATAGACTCATGTTTATGAGGTTTGTCTCTTTTCTATAATAATGCGACAATCACAAGTCCTGATGACTTTCTCCCTCTAGGATCCCAAATTTTGTTCTGCCACTGGTCCTTCAAAGTATCAACTCAATCTGGTAACTCATCACTCACTCTGTCAATCGGATTCCATTGGCCTTTACAACAATTTATTTTTCCAATTCCTCGGAGTAATACCTCTTTGTCAAATTATTTCATCTCTAACTTTGCTGAACACTCAACTTTCTACAATGAAGAATAATCAAGAACTCCTTCTTGATTACAACTATAGTCTTTGATTTCTTTTATAGCAACAATTTCCTCATCCAGTGCTATACCTGCATTCATCAACAAACTGTTAGTTTTAAAAAGGTAAGACCTTTCAATCTCTTTTGATGATTCAAGCACCAATCTCCCATCATCGACTTTCTGGATTTCAGTAGACCTTATTTTGAATTGCTGGTCCCTTCCATTTTTATCCTGCTAGATTAATATTTTTGTGTCCCTTATGCCTCTATGGAAATAAATTTCTTGCTGACCATGATCTTCCATCTCAAATCAAAATAATTTCTACTCAATTTCTCTGATTTCAACATCATATCTATTAATGTCGTTTTCTGTACCTACTGTCACATTATTATCTGAAAATTTATAACATTTATTCAACTCTATAAATGTTACAAACATTTCATTCCTATCATACATAGTAACTACAATCTCTTCTGGATCAGATCCTGCAAGCTTCATTTCTCCCTCGAGTTCTTTGAGCCATCTTTCCAAGAAATTGATTTCCATGTGAAATATTTTCAACATTTCATCACCACCTTCATTCCCAGCTTCATTCTTCTTCTGGAAATATTTGTAAGTTATATTGCTTTCTGTTTCATCACACTGCAAAATTTCGTCAGCAATTTCATTAAACAAATACATTTGCTTACCTCCTTGGAATATCTCTTCGGTATTTACATTATGCTCCTGCTACATAACATCTTTAACTGGTTGTCTTACGCCCAACAAGAATTCATCGATGATTTTTTCCTGTCGCAACAAATCAGTACCTTCCTCCTCTGAAAGGCATTCTCCATCACACTTCACCTCAAGAGTTTCCTTCATATTTGTGATAATTTCACCACACTATCCCCCATCTTTCGCACATCCTGCAGACATACATAAACTGTGAGATTTAAAAATACAAGGCTTCATAGCCTCATCTGCTTCTCTGAACACCACATCTTCAGATTCTTCTAAAATATTCCAATAGTTCATGAGATCTTACTCATTCATCTCTTCACACAGAATTTCACCCTGTTCTAGGCCACAAATGGAAACTTCCATTTTCAACTCAGCCTCTCTGAGTTCTTTACATCCCATTTGAGAAATTATCATCTTCTAGAGCTTCCTCCACTCTTCCATAAATTGTATGTTTACCTGCCCTTCACTCTTTGAATGTAGCCTCTGCCACTTCACCTTCTTCCTCATGGTCCAACCATGTATCTGGTCTTTCATATTACTCTGCAATAACTCCATCAACAATTCAAGGTGAGCTGTTATCTCAGCCTTCTCCCACTCATACTCTTCATCAGTCAACTTCTCACATATGCCACTTACCTTGGCATTTTCCTTCTTCTTTCTTGTACTATGGTATTCATCATATCTTCTGGAATGAATATCACCAGTCGTATTCTCCTTCATTGTGAACTTCATCTGTTCACATGTGGATTTAATTCAATTCACTTCTCAGCAATATTTCATACTTTCCATTGAACAATGCAAGCTTTCTTCCTTTTCTTCATCACTTTTAGTTCTCTGTCTTGGAATCACTGTTGGGAAATTCTCTTGCTTCACTTTGCTACAAACAACACTTTAGTAATGCTTGTGTTAAAATGACAAAAAAATTTGGATTTCGGGCTCTACCGATCATGCACCCAATTACATTCAAAACTTTGACTTGGTTTACGACTCTTTGACTTTAGACTTTACACCAAGTCTTCGTCTTGGATGAAAAATACGCAATCTTAACTCAAACTATCCAAACTTTCATTTCACCCTAACATATGTTTTGACCAAGATTTGTGACTGTACTGATCTCAAAGAAAATAAACATAGAACACTGATATCTATAGCTCAGATCCACAAGTCGTATTTCCTTGACTGTGCTGATATCAACACAAATAAAATGACATTGCAATTCCAAGAGTGAAAAATGTTAGGAAAGGGAAGAAACAACACCGTACGTATTTCTCTACAGTGCTGAAATGCTGCCATATGAGCCATCTTACCAACAGCTATATTGTGCTTCTGTGTTGCGCCCAGGATAATTAATATCTTACAGCCACTACTCCTATGCCCAATGCAGCTTTGTAAGAGTATTAACGATAGATTTAAATCCTCGAATCCCATATGCTTGCGTCCAAAACTAGATACACCCTTCTCATAATTCATCAAAGCTTCCATAAAATGATCCACATGTCCACTAGATCGCTACAAACATCCAACGCTGACTCTATTTAGTCCTGCATGGGAAATAAGAGCTCAAATTTCATTCGATCAAATATGTTCAACTGTAACACATTACCACCCTTTCCATGCTTATTTCATTACACATAATGCTCATAACCAAAACCATTACAACAACGATGTATAATATTTCGGTACCAAAACATAGAAGTAGCAGAGCTTTCACGCGGAATGTAATTCTTGTAATGTTCCTTAAGTGCCACACTATGAATTATAAATTTATGAAAATCGAAGCACACTCCTAATTGCATCACACCAATCAATAAAAAAAAATGGCCTCACCATAGGAGAGACTCATCCTCAAACTCATCTCCTTGCTATGATAGAAAAATGATGCCAGGATACTGGGTTAAATAGATCCTAGCATATAAGCTCGTGTGTGGTTCCAAAGCATTAATAATCTCATCTAATTCTTCATAAAAAAAAGTTTCATTCATCTTCAAAGATACAAAATGGAAAGAAATCTATACAAACAAAATACTGATTGATATTAACACAAAATTTCAGACTCAATCATTGGCCGAATATTACAATGGATGGCCTCTCGGCTCTCGACACTCTTACAAAAGCTCTCAAAGCATCTATGTATTCCTCACTTCCTCACTTGTTTTTCATCCTCACATGATCCTCCTATTTATACATAAATATGAATTTATTCCACTCCATATTTTCCTCCACACAAATCTCAACTAAAATCTAAATTAGATTTATCTTTTTTTGGACAGAACTAAAACCCGTTTATGGAATTCCTAATCTCTAGATTATATACCTAATTCAACTCGACTCATATCCTTAATTTATGAAAATAATATTTACAATAATCCTCACTTTACAATTTCCTCTCTTAATTTGTTAAAATTGAACAAAATAATTAATAAAATAAGTAAAACACCACACCCCTTAAACTACACAATGAATAATGAAAATTTAGCTTTGATGCTCCTCCATCAATATTTAATTTTTTGTTTGTACACATAAATGAATAGATATAGCTATGTGTGAGATGAAAGTAAAACAAAGATATACAGTCATGTTTCTTTCTAGATTGTCTCTCATCTATGGGTGCATATAGGTTTCTATTTCCTTTTAAAATTGCACAATAATTATGTTAATTAATTATTTGATCATCTGTCATAACTCACATAATATATTTTTTGAATTCAACATATAATTTCTCACAACCTAAAAGCAAATTTGAACACTCATAATTATGTTTAGAAATTTTTTATGTCGGTTTACTAGCTTAATCTGTCTATGTTACTATATAGAACGCAAATATTTTCACAATGGTTATGTCCTGTTAAATACATCACACTATAAACTGTAAAAATAATAAAATTAAATCAGAATATATAACCTTCCACTTCTCTTTATTCATAAACATAATTTCTCTAATTTATCATTCTAATCATAAAAACAGAATAATAATCCATAATTAAATTAACTCTGCATTCCACTTAAGGTAAGACTATTTTCCACCCAACCTTGAGCTTTATCTCCACATCTCCCACTGAGCAGAGATCAATTCTTCCAAGGTGTAGACAACCTCTTGTCTACCCAGTAATGGTTTATTTAAGCCTACTTTCCCGTCATCTTGTTTCCATAACTGCATCCAGTTAATCAGGATGTTGTTTCCCTTTTTTCCTAGCCTTTCCTTTTGTTTTTTCCACAAAAGTACTTTAAAAATAGATTTTTCCTTTTTCTAGTTTTATTCCACCTGTTCTTCGCAATTTTCCAATTTATTGGGATATCTTTTAGATTTTCATCTCCAATCTAATATTTTAAATTTAATTAATTTTCTCCAAGGATTTTTGGAGATCTCGAAAAGTCTTTAGAATCTTACCCATTCTCATGGACTTGAATTCCTGATCTCTATTTACTCTAGTCTTTGCAGAATGATTAATTTTCACACTTATTAAATTCAAATTTAATTTTTGTCCACATATAAATTTCCTATAGGTCCATTTAACCTTTAGAAATTTTAACTGCGTCAAATAAAAGAAGAAAAATTGGGATATTACATAGTCCTCCTCTAAAACAGAACACTGTCCTCGGTGTTGTAAAATACTTTGTTGATTACTCAACTAGGGATGGATGTTCCTATTTCATCTCATCCTCTTGCTCCGAGTATTTTCCTTAGAGGTAAAGTGCATCCACCACACTTTTAACCTACTTACTTTTATAGTCTGGAGCTTGATTTCTTCCTGCTTCCGTATAAGAAGTATATCTAGAAGAAATATACATTCCTGTTTCCACCGGTTCACACATCATATCAATTGACATGAGTAGATTCACCTATACAAATTTATAATAATGAGTTAGGATAATACTCTAAACCTTAATATGTCTCAGTAGAGTCACCTTGTATCAAGACTCCTAATGGCTCATACTAGTATAGTACTAACTTAGCACAACTACTAGCATACTATGTACATTTGCGAGGATTACTCCTCAAGTAAACATGGTCGCCCATTTGGAATTCTCTCTGAATTATTTTCCCTTATGCACGTCTTCTCAAATGGACTCCATCAAATTGGATTGTAGCATTTTGTGTTACAGAAAGCTTCATAGAAAATACATCTTAATTAGAAGCTTACTAATTTGTATTAAAAAAAACTCTGCCATATGTAGTCTTCCCACTTGAGGTTATGTCCCTTTGTTCATTACATACACACACAACATGTATTTAAATTTTGTTTGAATATTTCAAGTCATCCAGCCGATGACAAGTAGTACCAATGTTCAACTTAGTACTCTTTTTCCTGCAGCATAGTTTTTAAAACCCAATTGAAATTAACCTTGTCAGCTTTGTCAGATATAATCATTCTAGGAAATCTATATTATTTCACAATTTCTTTCTTGAATACATTTACTAATTTTATTTGTGTGCAAATTAGCTTGAACCAATAAAATTGTACTGATTATGTTAGTTACTTGTTGTAGGAAAAATAGTTATAAAATATATGGAACTATTTTCGACATCCATTCTGGGATAGGTAAAGGATTCAACAATCCTGTTGGATGTTGATTCTCTACTTTTCCCTGATGACATTCCAAGCATCTAGCTAAAAAAAAAATTAGCCACCTCTTTTTTTCATACCTCGCCAAAACATTTTCTTTCTTAAGGCTAAAATCAATTTCTGATATCAAAGATGTCCTGCATAGGGTCATTTATGATACTTATCTAAAATTTCACGTTTTAATGAGCTCACATTTGGGATGTATAATATGTTTTTATAAAAAATCATTATTTTCTAGCTTTGAGTATATCCCAATATCTCAGTACTATGCAATTTATTTTAGAGTTTTTCATAGTTAAATTTTGACTCATTACCTCTTGTATCAATCCTTCAATGTCAAAATTTGCAGTACTTCAAACACTATTCAAATTTTGATGAGAATTTGTACTCAAAGAATCTGCAATTTTATTTTCTTTTCCTTTAATTTGTTTGATTTCTATGTCAAAATCATTAAGGAAAGATAACCACTTAGATTGTCTAGCATTCAAATCAAGATGTGTGAAAAAATATTTTAAACTTATGTGATATGTCATCAATACGAACTTCTTTATTAATAGATAATGTATCCACATCTTCAAAGCATGTATTACAACAACTAACTCTATGTCATACATAGTGTAATTTTGTTCATGTTTCTTTAATTTTCTTGAACCATGTGCTATGACCGAGTTTTATTTCAATAATACCCCTTCTAATCCTTGTGCACAAGAATATGTACATACTACAAATTATTTTGTTTGGATCAACAATATTCAAAATAGGATCAATTTTTAGTTTAAGGTTTAACTATTCACAACTATGTTGACATTTTTCTATCCACTAAAACTTCACTCCTTTCTTCTGTAAAGAGGTTATAGGATTTTCTAAAGTTGAAAATCCTTCTACAATTCACTTGTAGTATCCACAACTCCCATGAATGATCTTATGGCTAGGAGATCAGTAGGAACATGCCAATCCATGATATCTTGTATCTTTTCTTGGTCCACTACCAATCCCTTTTCTGAAATTACATGACCCAAATACTGAATTTTATCTTTCTAAAATTCGCATTTGCTAAGTTTGGCATATAACTTATGTTCTCTATGTGTTTGTAAGATAATTCTCAGATGTTCCTTATGTTTTTCTTCATTCTTATAATATATTAGAATGTCATCAATAAACACCAACACAAATTGGTACAAAACTTTTCTTGAGACACACTTCATTAAACACATAAAGGTAGTAGGGCACTAGTCAACCCAAAAGGTAGAACTACAATTTCATAGGGTTTGTATCTAGCTCTGAATGTAGTCTTATTTATTTCTTCATCCTCAATTATTAGTTGATGATAGTCTACCCTTAAGTCAATCCTTAAAAAGATAGCGGCTCCTCTCATTTTCTCAAATAAATCATCTATTCTAGGTAGAGGATATCTATTATTTATAGTCTGTTTATTTAGTTGTTTGCAGTCTATGCACATTATGAATGTTCCATCTTTCTTTTTAATAAGCAACACAAGTGCTCCCCATGGAGACACACTTGGCCAGATATAACCTCTGTCCAACAACTCTTGTAGTTGAAATTTTTAATATTATGAACTCAAGGGTACTCATTCTTTATGGTGCTCTAGAGATATTTCTAGCTCCAGTTATTAATTCAATTGCAAAAACCAATTTCTCTTTTAGGTGGTAGTTGAGAAATTTCATCTGGAGCCACATCTTTGAATTCTTTAATTACTGTTAAATTTTCTATATTTTTTTTTCGGTTTGTTATCCCAATTCCTCCACTTGTATAGCACATACTTGACAACCTTTCATTTTTTTCATTTTTTTAACTATAGTGCTAAGATTTTTCTGATTGAAATTGGCACGGGTTTTCCTTTCACTATCATTGGTTTTCCCTGGCCATCTATATAATGAACTTTTTTATCTAAGAAATGAACTATTTCTTTATGTTTTTCTAACCAGTGTGTTCCTATGAATATAAACTGAAAATTATCATACATAAGGCTAGAAAACGAGCGATGGCGAGAAAAGCGATTAGGGTTTTCAGCTCTAGTTTTCTTGGTTGCGCTAGGAAGACCTATCACAAGCGCTCTGAGGAATGGAGACCCCACGCTAGCCTAGAGGTTTTGAGCCCCAAGAGTGGGCAACCAACCATTGACAAATCTATGCATCAATGCGAAAATTGTAGTCTGGAGACCCCTGCAGACTCAAACCCCTCTCGGACCTGCACATGCCCAGGGTTTCAACTATATTCAGTGTGTCATGGAACCTACACATTTCGTGAAGAAAAATATATTGGAACCCTGAAAGATAGCTCAGATATTTGGTTGCCTCACGCTCAAGATCCTGGCTATAGACCAGATTCTGCAGGGCAGCAAGAATCGACACTATTATTTCCGTGGAAAAGAAGCTAAAGATGTCTGTGAGGCTGCAACTTCTACAAATGCCTCAGTTGGCTCTACAGCCACCGCCCTCATAGCTATTACAAGGGTATCAGAAGAGGCGCAGTTTTGGGGTTATGCTCCACTGCTCCAGGCAGTCGCCACTAATGTTAAGGGAAAGGAATTGATGAAAATCATTGGTGCTTCCACCACAACGGAGACTTCTCAAGTAAATACACCTCTCCACAGCACACAGGGGTTCAACATCTGGACAGGGGGTGCATTTCTCCTCTCAGAAAAACATGCCCACAAGGAAAATGAGATCCACGCAGGTGATCCCTTAGAATTTACCTCTACTGCATGCAAGCAGCAGATCTGCTTTTCGAACATGCCATATCAGCCTGCAGAGGTACCAAAGGTGGAACAATTTAGAAAATGTCACTTTATTCCTTATCTTGCCTCAGCCAATTCGCAAAGACTGGAAAATATGGATATAAAAATCCCTAGCACATTTCAGTTACATTCCAGTTTGGGAGAGTAGGGGATTTCAGATCACTCTCCCTCTGCATTTCAGATCCAAATCTCTCTCCTCTCTGGAAAAACGATGCTACAAAGGGTGCGTGCAATGAATCTTGTGCAGGATCTTTTGCGCAACTTCGAACTCCGGCTGGGGATTCCCTCCTCTTTCCAGAGATTGATGTATAAAGGTAAACAACTGGAGGACCCTCTTCCCCTCTCCTTTTACCATATTCAAAGAAATTCTTCTATTGTATTCACCCTTTGTCTAAGAGGAGGGGCCTTGGGGTAAACCTCCTCAGCCCCCGCATTCTCCTACAAGGATGCAGTGCATAAAAATGCAGGCCATGCATAGCCCTCTAAGAATTCTGCTCAACCAATTGTAGCTCCCAAGCCATTTTTGGTGGATAAAATGGAGGAAATTCCTTATATTAAACTCTCGCATCCGGTGCTTGACGATCATTACCAGATATTTTCAGAATCCGTAATCATCTGCAGATTCAAGGGCCTATGGCTTTGAACAACAGATTTATACGAATGGATCCACACCAACTGGACTAATAACAACAAGGTCTACTTATGTTCGAAAGGATTCTTCATTATGGCTTTTACCTTTAATGAAGACTACCAGAAAGCCTTAACAGGAGGCCCTTGGTTCTGGGGATTGGTTGGGATTTTTCTCACCCCTTGGTTTCCAGACTTCGACACCTCGATAACTGTCATCACCAAGCTTCCCATTTGGTTTAGGCTCCCGAAACGTCCGGCACACCTATGGCACTTCTCTATTTTCTTAAATATTGGGGATACCTTAGGCCGTTGCCTCACAATGGATACCTTCAGAAGGGAGAAATGAATCTACACCTACGGTACATTATGTGTGGAAATAGATATTAGAAAAGGGTTGTTGGATCAGATCAACCTCAAAATTAGGGATTTCCATTGGAAACAAACATTGGACTATGAGAATACTGCCTTCCGATGTCGCCATTATCATCATACGGGGCATATTAAAAACACATGCGCTAAGTTCCTCGGCAAAAAGAAGAATCTCAATCAAAAACCCAAATCCAAGAGTTGGAATCCTTGTGATCCGCCCCCCCATGGATGACGCAGATTCCTCCAGCTCGAATGAGGAGGAAATTGAAGTAGATGGAGAGAAGGTTGAGTCTCCAATGGACATACCCTCAGCCAACCCTGAGGATCCCTTTGCCCCTCCAATCTCTCGGAAATGCTCTCCTTTGTCTTCTTCTTCCGATTCTGATAAAGATATTCATCCCTCAGTGAAGAATAGTCTACAAATTGTTCCTGCACAGCCAAGCACCAATGGTTGGGTCAAAGTTGGTAAGAAAAAAGGAAAAAAATGTCATTTGCAAGTGTCCACCCACACTGGGTAGATACCTTTGTCGAGCTCTCTTTCTTTTCTTTCCTTGTTATCTTTTTGCTCATTCCTTGGTTGTTATTTGGGAGCGAGGTGGATAGTCTTTCACTTCCGGCTCCCCTACTCTTTAGCTTTGCTTGCGTCGAAGCTCTGATTGTATTATATGTTTTTTCTTAATAGAATTAGTATTATTCAAAAAAAAGAGAAAAAAACCAGTGTGTTCCTACTAATATATCATAGGAACTTAAAGGTAAAATATTTAAATTTAATTCATTTTCATACCCATTTAAATTTAAAAAAATATTTGGTAATGTATGGGTCACTTTTATTTTTCTTCTAGTAGCTAATTGAGCTAACCAAGCTTGCTGAAATTTCTTTCCTGATTTAATTTTCACTTTCCCACCATCTGTGGACTTATATAGTTTAAATTTTCTCTGAATTTATCAAACAGAAATAGGTTGTTCAACAATCATACCTTCCATTTCAATTTTTTTTTCCGTCCTCTTCCTTCTTACTAAAAAATTATATCATTCTACTGGTAGAATGTTTTAATTATAAATTTTTTTCGTATTCCTCAATTTTTTTACCACGGTTGCAAGATTTTTGCATGTCTCTCTTCCTATGGTTACTATGCTAACCATGGTTGGAAACATTTTTTTTTACTATTTACTAATATTTGTAAACACCCTTAACCAAATTTCGTTCCTAGATTTATTAAATCAGCAACAATTTGTTCAAAATTCATACCTTCCACTTTTATTAATATTGATTTGGTATCCAGTCGGTCGATTTTCTAAGGCAACACTGATCCCAAACATTTTTCGAGCCTTGTCGTTTACTGTCTCTCAAACGACTTAATTGTTGTGAATTTTCCTGTGTGGAAAGTCTCGTGAGATTCCCCAACACCTCGACAATTTAATGGTTCTTTGTTTCCTTGATTTATCTCTATTACCTCTATCATTAAAGTATATAAACTTGAACTTTGATTGAGAGTATTCTCAATTAGTGGTTTTTCCATTCCACACTTGTGTCACTCTAGTCTCTTCCTACCACAATTATCTTTACTCTGCAATTGGTAGATTTCAAAATTTATATTTTTCACATTAATTTCATTTAGTAACCTCAAGGTGTTTTTCTAAGTTGAGGAGCAAGGATTCCTCATCCTTCTCCTTTTTATTTTTGGATCATGTCTAGCGGCTTTAGCATCCTTGGACCCTTCTGAGTGGTTTCAACTTAATTATTTTCTCTTTCTTCGGGTCTTCACTTTCACGACTAGACCTTGAGATTAATTCCTTAATCAACCTTCCTTGTTATTTGATGGCTTGTAGCAATCGTTAATTACTGGTTCTTAGATCAACCAATTCTTGTTTCATTTCTCAGAACATATCCAAAAAATTATCATGTTGATATGGTGGATTTCCCTGGCCACCCAAATCTACATACAGCTCGTCACCTTCGTTCAGAGTTTTAGCTGTACTTTTTTGTACTAATTCATTGTACACAGAAATGAGTTTAGTGTAAAAATTTTCAATAGACAAAAATAAAACAATTTACAGCAACATAATCTTGGACTTTTTTATTTATTGTGTGATGACAGATATAGGCCCAGTGTTTCAACATGGGCTCTGATACTATCCGTAAACACTCCACTTACCACCTTTTTTTTTCCTAATTATAGTATGACCCCATACTTTACATATACTAATTTCTATCTTCATCACTAATTGACGAATGTTGTTCTTATTTCTTCGTCAATATTTCGTCACTTTGCGACGAACTTATTTTTATACTCTCATCATGCCTAGATGATTTCTCTAGTTATACATTTGGTACTTTATCATTTCAGGTTAATTATATGTGGAATTAATTTTTCTTGATTTCATTCCATTAAAATACTTTAGGTTCATCTTTTCCTCTTTATAACCTTATTCGTGAGTAACTTTTGTAATAGAACTTTCTCCCCATTACCTTTATTCTATCTTTCGTATATATTTTATTTACCCTCATGCATTTATTTATATATACCTTTTGTTTCATCATTATAGAGTTATTGCTAATTTATGCCAAGGAATTATTTTCCTTATGTTAATAGAATACACCCTTAGATATTTATAAACTTTATGAATTGGAAAACATTCAACCATTTGATAAGAATTCATTCAAATTACTACCACTATAGTTTGAACTTACCATTTAATATTAAATTTCTACAATGAAATACAACCATATTATAGTCAATCATTCCCACGTCCTTTGTATTCCATATACTAAATTCGAATGTTTACTCTTTTGTTACTCATGTTCTATCAATGTTTAGGTATTCCAATTCGGATGTCATAGAGCAACCTTAATGCTATTAACCTTGTATTAACTAGGCTAGATTCTAATAGAATTAATTTTGGATTTACGGCTTGAGACATCTCCTTTCACCATTACATAATATCTCTGTCATACATTAATTATGTAAGGATCCTATACATGGATTTTGGTTTGACATTTATTTTTCGTATATGTGCTGGTACTTATAATCCAAACCTCGGGGTCTTAACAATTTTCTGGTATGTTTATTTTAATGCATTCACATGGCTTCTTAGCCTTAATCAACACATTCCCCTCCATGTGGATTGTGTGAAATAGTTTGTATTCTCTGGAGGGATTTAAGACTATACAAACCTAACTCTGCTCTCTCGGTTTTCATTGTTACAATTTTTTTTGTTCGGCGCTGCGCTTGGCTTGCACCACACAAGTTTGTTTTAATTTTTTGTTGCATATATTTACAAATAGGATATTAAAAATCCATGATCAAAATTCCAAATCTGTTATCCTTCTTTCGAAGAGGCTTAGTCTTAAGTAAGGTCAACGCTTCTCTATGTTTACATTAGCCAACAACCATTCGTTAATGATTTTGACTGTAACTCCTTGACAATTTTCATTTTGTGATTTTGGTTCTATTTAACCTTGCTCTCAGATTAATGTAATTATTGATGATATTTCTTGCAGGTTTAAATGGGAGTCGACATGGATCTCTATCCATCGGCTTCCCACATTCTACAGGTAATAAATTTGGCTTATTAAGCCACTACAACCCCAATTTCCTTTCCTAGGTTGGCTTTCGTATTCCCACTCTTATGACGTTAACGAATTTGAGTTTTGTTACAGGTTAAAGAACGTTGAAGTGGTTTTTTCCACCCTTGTCTCATAATTCTCCCCAAGTAATACGTTTATGACTTCCAAATTGTTTCCATCTATTCTTCCTCATGGTTGGGGTTTATGTAGTTCACCTCTTCTATCATTTTGAACCTGCGTTAATTGAATTAGGTATTACATTGGTATTTGCATTTCATACTATATTGTTAAAAGATATTTGACCCCACTCTTTCCTACATTATTTTTCTTTCAATTTTTTATTACATTTTATCAGTGTTAATATCTCTTTGCGTTCTCCATAATTTCTCATTTTATTCCTCTTTTCGTTATGTGTTCATGGTTGTATTGGTTGAGATACCATACTCGTTTACAAGTTTGATTTCTATTCCTTGTGATTCACTTTTATATTGATAAGGAAGTCATGTGACAGAGTATAACTTGCAAAATTTTCATTTTCAATCTATTTCTTCATCGATTTTTGTAATTTTGTTGTTCTCCAATGAATTCATCTTGGAATTTCGAGTATGCTAATAGGGTTTACATTGTAACCCTCTATAGCTACCTAGATAATCTTAAATCTCCATCTCCAAGTATTTGACATCAAGTCGATGAATGTTCATTATACACCATTGTATTTTATTCTTGCTCTAATATATTATAATACTCTATTCAAATTAAGAATTTACTCAGATATGTATCATTTCCCTTGATTTATTTTTTGTCTTTTAATTGGTAAAATATCTTTATTGAAATATTAAGAGTTTATTCACAAGTATGCCAAATTTTAATTCCTTAGTTTTCCATATACCCAAATTTAAGGATCTGAAGATTAGATTACACAAGGTAATAAAGAGAGGTAACGTTTGATTATTCTGTGTTTAATAATAGGTATAATTTACACATATTTTGTTATTTTCCATTTCTATAATATTACTTTATCCTTATTGATATTCCTGGAATTAGATTTATAGAATGTTTCCAAATTCTTCCTTAAAGAATTACTGAGCATTTGATTAGTTCCCTTAGCTAATAAAATGATTTATTCTGCAGGCTCTCCTTTATATCTTCGAACACCATTCATGGAGTTTCATGCTTTTACTCTGTCCTAATACAAGTAATTGCACTCCCATGCTTTTATACATAGTAATTTGTTTACAGTATATCTAATTGTACATTTCTGTCTTTGGATTTTGATTTAATTTCTTATTTGACCACGAGAATTATCATGAAATTTCTCCTTGATTAGTAATGTAATTTAATATTTAATTTCATACGGTTCCTTCCTAAAATTTCATATAATTAATTTAATTATCCTCATAAATAAATTATGACTATTTTTATTCTGGTTTATTGTGGAGATATTGTGCCTTGCACAATTTGGTTCTTCTGAATCTACACATTCCTACCACAAACACTGACAATTAATTTTATCCTTATATGTATAGGTTCGTCAATAACCTGCTAGAATTCCATCCACTGAATTCCATGATAATTATTCTTGTGCAAAATTTTTACTTAATATACAAAATATTTCCTTCGCTTAATATACTATGGATGTTATATCACTATACATTTTATCAGTACTTTCTATGAAATTCCATTCCTATTTTTGGATAATGTAATTTCTCTTTGTTTCAACTTTGTATACATATTTGTAAAATATTCTAGTACTGAAATATATATATGATATTTAATTTCTTGTTTGTACATGTAAATGAATAGATATAACTATGTGCGAGATGAGTTTAAAATAGAGATATACGATCATGTTTCTTTCTAGATTGTATGTCATCTCTCTATGCAGTTAGGTTTCTATTTCCTTTTAAAATTGCAAAATAATTATGTTAATTAACTTTTTTATCATCTGTTATAATTCACATAATGTATTTTGTGAATTGAACATATAATTTCTCACAACCTAACAACATATTTAAACCCTCATAATTAGGTTTATAAATTTTGTCTGTTGGTTTACTAACTTAATATGTCTATGTAACTGTACTAAACTAAACTATTTTCACAATGGTTATGTTCTATTAAATAAATCAGACTATAAACTATAAAAGTAATAAAATTAACTCAGGATATATAACTGCCACTTCTCTTTCTGCATAAAAATTATTTTTCTAATTTATCATTCTGATCATAAAAACAGAATAATAATCTGGGATTAAATTAACTGTGCATAGCACTTAAGCTAAGACTATTTTACACCAAGCCTTGAGCTTTATCTCCACAGCTCCCCCAAGCAGAGATCAATTCATCCAAGGCATAGACATTTTCTACCCAGGAATGGCTTATTTAAGCCTACATTCCCATAATATTGTTCCCATAACTCTGTCAATTTAATCAGGATGTCATTTTCCTTTTTGCCTAGGCTTTCCTTTTATTTTTTCCACAAAAGTACTTTAAAACTAGCTTTTTCCTCTTTCTAGTTTTATTCCACCTCTTCTCATTAACTTTCCACCTTACTGAGATACCTTTTACATTTTTATCTCCAATCTAATATTTTAAATTTAATTTATTTTCCCCCAGTATTTTTTGAGAATCTGGGAAAGTCTTTGGAATCTTATCCATCCTCATGGACTTGAATTATTGATCTCTATTTACTATAGTCTTTGCACAATGATTAATTTTCACATTTATTAAATTAAACTTTAATTTATGTCCACATATAATTTTCCTATAGGTCCATTTCACCTTTATAACTTTTAACTACCTAAAATAAAAGAAGAAAAAAGGTATATTACAAGGACTAGTTAAAATTCAGTACTAACCGCAAGATTTCTTCTACCCATTAAAGAATATCTTTAGGCACTCGGCAAATTTTTAAATTTTTTCACCATCTTTCCCATTTTTCATTTATTTTCACTTCCATGGTAAGCCATAAATTTTCAACATTAGTAGGAGGTCACGGTGCAATAGGCTCGTGACCAGAGGAGGAAAGCAAGACGAAGCAACTTAATATTCAATGAAAAATAGAAAACATATCAAGGTATATAGTGCTCCTTTTTATTGATATGACTTGAAAGAAATTTATTTTGAATCAATAATCTCACCAATAGTTGGTATAGTATCTAAAAATTTTCCAATATGTAGCTTTTATAATATGCTTGTCTTACGAGCAACCTCCAAGCGAAGCATAAAAACTTGTGTAGACATCATTGAGCCATACAGAAGATGAATCCATTAAAATTAATTATATCAAGAAGGAATCAACACAGTTAATAGCATAATGCAAAAAGTGGACACCCAAATATGTACATCATGACTACTATGCCTTGATTATCTCCATTCAAAAACACAAACACAAAAGAAATAGTTAGAAACAGAAACAGTGATAAAAAAAAGAAAAACATTGTTGCAACATCAAATAAGCACTTTCCAGGTAATCATCAATAATTATAAAATAAGTGAGTTCATAAAAATATAGATTATTTACAACTAAAAATGATGAATATGTCACTTAAAAGGAACCCAAAAAGGTTAACATTTCCACCCATATTTAATTAATCTCTCTCGAACAAGTGTTATAATTCAAATATTGCAGTCTATAAAACTATTGGATTTCAAATGTGATTCTCCCAACCATCATAGTGGGCCATATACTTAAATTCACTTCCATTTACAAACGTAATGGAATAGGTTTCTATGGAATTTTTGCTAGGGTTATCTTCATACTCTTCAGCAACCACTCACTGAAGTTACAAAAGAGGACAATTAGGTGAACGTGAGAATGAAGGAAAAGACCCCAAATCATTCTGGAATTTCATCTCGAACGTGAGACGAGAATTGATATATCAAGATTAAATATGCTTCTTACTCTGGTTTATTACTTTCTCTAGAAGAAACTTTTTTTCTCTCATAAATTCATTGATTCAAACCATTTAGGAAAGAAAATGTGGAAGGTACACTCCATGAGAAATTTATTAAGGAAATGTTTCTTCTCTTTGGTGATCCAATTTGAAAATATCCATGCACCTTTTGGAAAATCATTATACGTATGAAACCAAAGTAGATACTAAAATATGAAGTGAAAATTTTCATCTCAACATCAATTATTCTTCAAATTCAATGTTGAGAAACTCCATAATTATTGTTAGATTTTCTGACATTTTGCAAGTTTTCTAGGTCACCGACCTATTTTTGTTTTACCATGTTTTTTAGGTCTCACTTTATGGGTGAAAATGTTTTTATAGTTTTTTCTAATTTCTTAGAGTTTTCATATTTTTCGAGATGATCTCTCAACTATATTTTCATGAGTTTTGAAAGTCACAGATTCATGGTAGAAGGGAATATTTCTATACCATTATCTTTTTCACTAAATTTAGAATTAATAAGTACATTTTAGCTTAGTATTTTTAATTAGGTCTTATCATGATTATTGTAATTTCCCTTATGTAAGCTACGATAAAAAATATCATAAAATCAGGGTTGATGAATAACTACATATGATTAATTCTTAAATTGATATTACATGAAGAATATTATTTTAATTATCAATTATAATAATATTACAAGAATTAATTATTAATTAATTTATTCATAAGAATTTATATTCTTCTATATAAATAAATTATATTTCCAAGTTGCCATATTTTATGACTTTTACAAATAATGGGTAATAGTTTTACAAAATCCATAGATAAGTGATCCTTTGTTCATCATACAAAAGAAAATCTAGCTTGAAAAGAAAATCATGAGATATTTATGGATGATTTATTGATTTATTGTAGAATTTAGAAACATATTATTTATGGAGTGATTTATGGATCATTTATGTAATTCTTTTAGGATTTAGAAGAGCTATTGCATTTTCTTTATTCTATGTATTTTAATCCTATGAGAAAATATTAGAAGCAATCACATAATACATATACAATGGAGCCAAGAATGATGAAGGAGAGATTTCAATCATGCATTAAAAGATAAGAAACTATTCCCTTTGAAAATTATTATTTTTGCATATGGTGCATGAAGAAATAAGAATCAAATTTAATTCCTTGAAAATTTTAATATGATAAAGAGTTGAAATTAGTTATTTGGGAAAATATCCATGGAATTCTGTGCATAGAGCAAGTGATTTTTTTATTTAATTTTTAAAATATTTCTTGTGCATTGAATCCTTAAAATATTTTCATGTCTAAATAATTGTGTGAATTCCATGAGTTATTAGAACATAGGGTCAAAATATGTCTTCTATCTCCCAAACCATAATAGATGTGTAAAAATTAAAAGATTTTTTTGTAAATGACCCTAACTTAGTTGAAAACCTCTATCATATTTGGAAAATATTGTTTCAACTTCTTTAAATCCATGTCCAAAGGTAATGAAAACAAAAGTAAATTATTTAATATTTATATCTCAAAAAATGGGTTTCAAAGATTCGTTCCAATAGTCCAAACTATGATACCTGTGTAAAACTAGATGGAGGGTTTTTTAATGAACCCATTCCAAAAAAAAATGCTCTTTTGGTGTTCAGAAAATCATTTCCAGTTTTTAGTAAATCACGTCCAAATTTGATGTCTAAAATAGAAAAAATAGAGTAAAATGTAGTGCTTCCATTTCATTTTTTTGCCAGATAAGAATGGTTGTTTATGTACATATAGAAATAAAAATTCTGTTAATATTCTTGAAAATTAATAAATTACTTCCATGAAAAAATAAATAACCCTTATGTTAAATATTTCTTGAAAATAAATAATTTATTCCGATGCATAAAAAAATAGAACAATTATGTTGATAATTCTTGAAAAAGAATTAAGTAAATTCATTTAAAATATTACCAAGCATGTCCTCATGATGCATATTCATTAAAGTTTTAAAGAGAAATATTTGACTCTAAAATAGAATATGTACTTATGTGAATAGGAATAATATCTAGTATGTTAGATCTACTAGAAATCAATATGTGATTTAACATGTATGGGAAGCTTGAGTTGTGTCGAAGGAGATAAGTAACTTTTTTGAGGAAGAGTTCACATAAAACCTTTGCATAAAATACCATAGGTTGTATTCTTGGAGTAGGATTTGTTACTCATGCTATTTCTAAAGGAAATACTACAAATTTTCCTTATATGTGAGATGATCGGGAAAGATTTTGTATCACATACATAATAGGTAGGGCATTAGATAACTTTTGAAAAAATAATAATTAGTGTCTTAGATTTGTCTTAATATATATATATATATATATATATATATATATATATATATATATATATATATATATATATATATTTGTATGCAAGTAAGGATTTTTAGCTTTAGAACTCTTCAAAAAGGAAGATAAGAGAAAAAAAAGTCCTTGTATGCATTATTAGATGTGATTATTGGAGAGGAAAAGTGGTAATCCCATGTTGTATTGTGTTAATATTTATTTGAAAGGCTATTTAAAGAAACATATAGAATTGCATGGAAATAAAATTATAGTTTTGGTATTATATTTTGAAGAAAAATAAAGTGCAATCACATAATATTGACTATCTAAACCTTCTATTGGGAAAAATAATATGCATTTGCACACCTAAACAGATTAGCTATTGTATTAATTTTATTTTGGGAGAAGATTATGTATAATTATTGGGCTAGATATTTTGGTAGGAGGAAAATTTTTCTTTCATGAAATAATAAATAGTATGTGTTTGATCCGTGAGAAAATAAATGTGTTTATTTTTCGATGCCATATTTAGATAGTTTCCTGTGGAAAGAGTTATATTTTTTACATGCAAGAAGAACAATCTATCACGTTATTTTATATTGGAGAGGACAAGTAGTTGCATGCATGAAATTATGACAATTATGTGAACTTTATTTGAAATAGAGCTTTAATTTTTATACATAATAGCCATTGTGAATAGTTCTCATTTGGAAAGGACATTTTTGGAAAAGAACATGCATTCACTTGAATATGTATAGAATCTATTGTGTTCATCCCTTTGGAAGAGAAAAAATAATAGTAGGTACACAGAAAATAGCTTGTTGGGATAGTTACCTTGAAAGCTTATTATGCATTTCCATGTACAATAATAGTATCTATTATTTTAGCTTTCCTTTGGAAATGATATAAAAGTGCATGCAAGATTTTGTTATCGTTTCTTGGAAAGATGACACTTGATAATGATTTACTCATTAATAATGCATGTGAAATGTTGTAAAGAAGGCATTCCACGAAATTATTTATATTTCTTATATATGCATACAAATATTTTTTGAAGTGTCACAAATACATATTCATTATTGGTGTATTAATTTTATCTAATCATGATATCAAGTGTGCTGATGACAACAATGGCAAGAAAGTATGGTGACTTGAGGAAAGGATTGTTCATGTTAAGCATTGTGGTAGATAAATATTTGTTAGTCCATGCAGGTTTATGAGTTCCAACAGTAGGATGACCCACTGATTGAAACAGTCTGACCAAAAATATTGATATTGATGATTTGTGGGTAAATGACATCTTGATCATTGTAATCTCTTATAGATAGTTATGTTTAATTTAATATTATTTTTCTATGTCATATTTTATGAAAATTTTCAAGGTATGGATTTCGTTATAACCATTGAGTGAGGGGTGCACACCCTCACGATATTTTAATAATAAAAATAAACACTTTATTGTTTTCACCCTAAGGGGTTTCCAGGGTATATCATTGTCTAATGATGTTATTATTGATTGTGTCATTTTTATGAAGTTAATTCCTTTCATGATATGATTTGTATATTATCAAGTATTTGATTTACTAACTTTGGTAAATTGATCATGGAATCAATGAATAGTTATATAAGGAAATTTAACTTAATATGCTACAATAATGAGAGTTAATGGTTGTGTAAATCACAATTCTTTCACTAAATATTTCTCTAGATAATTATGGTGGTTATTGTAATTTTCATTGAGGGAATATATAAAGTATTTTAAAAGCTTACACATTGGAAAAAAGTTCAAAATAATTGTTAACTCCATTCATTTTCCTGTGAGGTTATCAGGGGATTTCATAGGTGGTATCATAGCAAAATGTTGTGACATTGGTGCCTTTTGGGAATATTTAAGGAAAGAAAAAGGAAGATGGATGATGCTAGTGGATCTCATCTCAGGTATGACCTAATTTAGCTTGTAGTAGACTACAATTAACATGAGATGCATGATGCATGATTAATGACCACGTTAAAGAGTAGAAAGTGGTGATGTTTCTTTAGAAGTTTTTCTCATGAAATTTGAATATGGATGCATATAAAAGACAATAAAACCTCCATTTCAGCTATAAACAATCATTAGCACTAATCAGTTATAGTGCAGATTAATTACCAACCTTTGCACACATACTATTACAAAAATTATTATGGTGCATAAAAATAAAAACAAAACATGACTAAAGTTAGAATGCATTTCTTATAAAGAATTAATGCATGTATGGTTTGTCTTATAACTACAGAATTTAGAAGTTGGGGTTGACCTTGAAGAGGAAAATGGAATGTTGTAAAAAAGGAAACATTGAAAGAACCTATTTACCTATTCAAAATGAGAAATGAGGCAAGTGGAATTAAAATAGTGAACTTAAATTCAATGAAAAATTCATAGTAGCATAATTTTGTGTTTTATTTCTTCATGTAGAGTTGTAGACGAAATTTTGCATTCCATGTGTTTGAAAAAAGTGGTAAATGAGATCCAAAGTTTTGTTGTTTTAACAAATTGCATCCCTGAGAGTTTTGGATGTGATTAAGCTCAATATCAAGTCATATTCGTACAATACGGCCATGCAACACCACTTTTATACGAAAAAATATAGTTTGAGATTCCGATACCATAGTCCGATCGATTTTACCAATTTTTCGATACCTTGTAGGAATTGTTGGTTGTGTTGTTTTGCAGAAATTCTACCATTGATGATATTAATATGACTAATGCGGTTTTGTAAATTCTAATTTTATTATCTCTCTAAGATTTTAAACATATTTATGGAAATGTATTTTATTTCTGTTAATCACTTTTTAAAATTCAGCAATAACTATAGATTTCATGCTTGAAAACTGTTGGTTAGAATGCCCCATTGGTTGTAGATTTGATCATTGCAAATTATTTTCCCAAAATTTCCCAATGGTTATCACTTACATGGCTACAAGTTAATTGTAAAGAATAAACAAAGTAGCATTTTCTTTCCTAGTGTTCAATGAGATTGTTATTTCACTACAATATTGATGACCGAGGACCTTACGTAAAGTATAACTCTATGGTATGAAATATATGTTAATTTTTTTTTATAAGTTACATGATTGTTGTTATGTGGAAATCAGGAATGTATACCGCCTGTATCACATGTGATGAATTGTTGTCAATGTACGTTGAAAATTTGTGGGACCCATGTTGAGGGTCAAGTATAGATGCATGGTTTACGTAAATGTTACTTTGATTTAATGATAATATGAAAATGGAAAATTATGTAAATTACAATGGATGTTTAGAAATCGATTATTTTTATACATTGAATTATTATTGGATTGAATAGATATGGAAGCCATGATGAGCCTTATGTGATGATGAAATATTTTATTTTATTATTGAGTTAATAAATTGATTTTTTGGTATGTTCATGAAATAGCTCTATAGTTTTATATTACTTCTTATCAGCTTATGAAAAGCTATTGGTGGTTAAGTCCAATATGGACCTTCCCTAAAACTCTCCTAAAAATCCCTAGGATAAACTAATAAGGAGAAAAATATTAAAATAATGGGAGAGAAAGATTATGTTCATCATTTAGTTGGAGAGAAATAGTAACTGGAGTGAAATATATCACAAGGAAGAGAAATACATGCTTGTGAAAAAGGAAAGAATCCTTTTTGAAAAAACTAAAACAAAAAGACGTAGGCAAAAGGTTCGTGGACCTTAAAGCATGACAATGCTAAAAATCTGGTGGGAAAAAACCACCAAGGAATAAATCAAGTTGTCGATTCAAGTGGAAAGTAAATCTTATCCTTGTCGGAAACTATTGGAGACAATTCATAGTTGGGTGGAATATGCTCGATTCCTGAATAATTCTCGGACATTGACTATGGTCCGATGAAATTTTGTCTATATTTCTCTATTGATTTTGAAATCATCTAACGATGTTGTATGTTATAATATATCATAATTTGAATGTCTCTAAGTTTTTATATGTGTTATAGTTCCACATGCATGATCTATTAATTTATATATGTGGCACTTTTGATGAAATGTGTTCTGTTTGTAGGTTTGTATGAGAAAATGAACATGTCATAAATGAATTATATATATGCATGCATAGAGGAAATAAATTGTTAATGTATGTAATTATTATTTAAATTATGAGGGAGATGGAAAGAGTCAAACTAGAGAAAAATGGATGGAAATAAATTCCATGTGTAACAAATCCGCTTTCAAAATTATTTTTTCTATTGATGGAATTGATAGAATTCACATACAACATACTTAATGTGTCTCGTCACACTCTGATGAACACTATGTAACATACATTTTTTTTGTTGTACTCTGGTCTAATTAATTGTTGAGTTTTCGTTCAATAATTATCTTCAATTATATTTTATTCTCAATTACTGTCACTGATATTTCTTACTCCCTATGTCATTAGACCCTGATTGAGATGTTGGTGAATTTTCTAGCATAATACTACTGTAACGCCTCTCATCAACATAAATTTTTTTTCTTTATATATGTCCAATTTGGATATTTTAATGTATTTTAACTTTTCCATATAAACCTATCTTATATGTATTGGTTTATAATTGTCATCTTCCAATTTCAACCACCCTTATTGGTGGTATTCCATACAATTATTTATACTTAATATAAATCATACATATACTCAAAATAAATAATGTTTGATATAGTGGTAATGCTTACCTTATAACCAAACATTTGGATTAGGCTTATGAATGTTAAATCCTATCCTCTATAAATTCTTAAACCCCACCCATGAGCATTGAGCGACAAGTATAACGTTTTAATTCTCTGGTATGTTTACGATATGGGGTCTCTCTATTATTTTATACCTATGACAATATTTAATCACTCCATTCGTATCTCGAGTACCCAAAATTTGGAAATTTCACATTAATTTACCTTTTATGCAATTCGAGGAATATTTTATTAATGGTTAATTCGATCAATTCACAGATTTGAGTACCACATATTTAACACTTTTCTTCGAAGTCACTTAATACGTATGGTTATGTTATTGAGGTCTGTTGAACTGGCACCCAAATCTATTCGCATTTATAACAGATGTTTATTAACCCATACACTAGCACATACATATTAAAGAGTTTTCAATTGAATAGTGAAGAGATCTCTTACCAAATCCCGAAGTTATTTCATGAGATCTTGAATTGACCTTATGGCTCTTCAGGTACCATTTGGTATAATTATTATCAGTCATCCTTTGCTCTTGCATTGATTTCCTATATAGATGAGATTTTTTAAAATGCCATAAACACAATTTCCTTTTGGGGTTTTCGAGCTCCTAATACCTGGTTGAACTTACATGTCATTAAGGAATTTAACGCACTATGTACCTTATCTAGTTGGACTCCATTTGTATCGATCCCTTCGTTGGTAGATTTTACAGCGTCCTACGACCTCCACAAATTTCGCCACCTGTAGGATGTAGATGTGTTAGGTTTTTCACTCATCTCACTAGCATTTAAGCCAGAAATTCAATGAACAGTGAAATCATTTTGTTTCACTCAATTCATTTTGAAACCATTTTTTTCCATTCCCTCTATGTCACTAGTTCAGCGAAGGTTTATCCTTCATATTTTTCCTTCTATGGAGTTTGTATGGAGCAAAAGAATCTCATAGATCACTCATTCAACCTTTTATTTTATGATTGGTGAGTTAATCTCCCAGAATTTCGTGACTCATTTTACTGGTTCAATTATTTGTTTGTTAAGTTACAGAATGGTTTTCCCTTAAGTTTTCTTTGCTAACTTAATGAAATTATTTTATTTTGTTTTTCTATGTGGCTGATACTCTCACTTCAGCAATGGTGGTAACTTCAGGAAATTCTTTAGTTTTGTTTTTCTAGGTGGCTGATACTCTCACTTCAACAATGGACGCATTTATGCCTTTCATTTTGTTTTTCTATTTGGCTGATACTCTCACTTCAGCGATGATGGTAACTTCAGGAAATTCTTTCGTTTTTTTTTTCTATGTGGATGATACTCTTGCTTCAGCAATGGATGCATTTGTGCCCTGGTTTGTGTTCCTGTTTTTTTAATTGTAAGTCGCATCGGATATATCCGACCCTCTCCATGTTTATATAAATTGTGTTCCCTATTTTAAGTCCTGGTCCCATTCTATTTGTTTTAGTTTTGTAACTCGCTATGTTTAACTTTGTTCTCATTCTGCAAGACATATCGTAAGCGAAGAATGTCGATTCTTCACTTTGAAGGAATACATGGCCTAAGCTCTACGCTTTCAATACCTTATCCTACAGGTATTTATATCATACTCCTCAATGCATAAGTTCAGTTGTTTTTTTTGTTCATTGTATTTATCTTAGAAATAAAATAGTACGCGACTAAAATGGAAATGCATCTATTAATGTTGTTGTAGGTGTAACTTCAAACCTTAATCTTTTTTTTCTTCATAGTGCTCGATTTGATGATATCGAGATTTTTATTCGAACCTAATCCCCTTTCAATTTATCCAGGTTGGTGGATGCATCATTGTGCAATGCACTGCTTATTCCCATTTATCGTTGAGTCATCTCGTCAGAAATTTGCCACTACTTGATAGTATTGAGTTTTGGTTCTATTTTGGGTGCCTCAAGACACATAACTTCTTATCCAGGAACCATATATAAGTTTTCCATTTAGCCATGTTTCAAATCTTTATATTCTAGACTCGATTCAGCTTTTTTCATACATTATTCTTTTTCTGTTTTTAAATATGGGATTTTCCTCAATACCCATAACTCGATTTCACCTATAGAATAACTTCAATATTCTAATATAACCCGTGTTGGTTTCATCACTGATATCTTCATATTTATTCTCAGTAGGTATATTTTCATGGAGAATATTAAAATTTTATAAATCATAACTTTAATGGTTTCAATATAATAAGTCTCCATTCTGATCAGAATGCAGTTGTGACTTCACGGTTTAGAAAAGTTAATTTATTATTTACAGTAGGAGTTTCTACATACTATCCTTAGTGTCTATATATTCCCACTAAAATCTGTAAAGGAGTGTATATAGATGGAAATTTAATTATAATATGAAATTGTAAATCTACTTAAAACAACCGTGGTTACTGTTACAATTTTGTAAGTAAAGTGTTCTGTATATAACATCTGCTCTACTGCAAAACTGTCTATCAAAATATTTTTATTCCGAAGGATAGTAGTTTTAGTACTACTGTTACCAGTCATAGTGTATTATATTTTAAGCTATGAGTAGGGGTTTATCACTAATCAAATTCCTATCTTATTTGACATTCCAAAAAGATAGCTAATTTAGTTCAATTTACTCATGTTAAGTAGACTAGCTCTAATTTTCAACAATATTTCTTCTAATACCTTCATTCTAGAGTTTTAATACTATTATTGTTGACCTTAATATATGTATCTTTATATATGTGATTTTGAAGATTTCTGAAGAGGAAAACGTTTAAATCTTTAATTGTGTTCATAACTTTATATTGCAGAAGATGTAAATAATTCCATATATATATTTAAATATTGTATTTTCCTATTCAGACTTTCATAGATGGTAGCAAATATTAATTCATGGTTACATGTTTCAATTATCTTTTGTATGTTACAGTATGAACCATAACATTAAATTACTAAATTTAATTTTCATAAATACATAATCTTTATTTTTCTTTATTCTTTATCTGAATAACCATAGACTGTAAATAGTGAAATTTGTCCACCGGTAGTAAAATATTTATGTTGATAGAGTTGTATCTTTGCTATTTACCCTCTTATGCAAAAGTATGAATTATAAACTTATATTAAATTTAACTGTTATAACTTTGTTTCCATCATTTCCAGTAACTGTTAAGTAATTTAGTCATATACAAGTAAATGTTTCTATGTTTACTATACAGTAAATTTAATCCTATATTAGTGTGGATATAACTTGTTGAGAATTTAACACCATGGATTCACTTTATAGTTATACCCTAAGCTGTACATGTATACACATATATAGTTTCTACTCTTGAAATCTGTATTTATTATACAAAATAGATATGCATATAAATGTACGATATACTAAGGTTAAATCATGATAAGTATATATAGTTTGGAAACTTCCTTTATAAATACATTTAAATTAAATTTTTCCAGAATTATACATTCTTAAATTTTCATACAGCTAACATCATAGATTCTGATTAGAATTTTCTTTCTACGATTATCATAGTTGTTCAATGTATTTTTACTTCTAGCTTAGATTACACTATTTCATTTATAATAGAAATATATAACTGATTTTTCCTGAAATCAATTATTTTCTTCTTGAAGGTAATGAAGCAGATTAAAGTTATAAAATTACATTGTCTATGGGAGGAAGATATATCTTCAGATTTAAACCAATAACAATTTAGAGATTCTGATGGATATTTCCCAATAGACTCTATTTCTACAACTATATAGATCTCAGAGAATTATTTCTTCTAATAGGATCTATTAAATGTAAGGAATTTCATATCTACAACATAAGAATTTTAATACTTTCAAGCTTAATAAAATTTAGGATTTTATAATACCAATCTGCAATAGGAATTTATTAATTAGGTGCACATAGAAATAACTAAGACCAGTTCCTCCTTACCTTAGAGTTTGTTTCTCTCCAGAACTCACCCATGAGCTGAGATCATCCAAGGACAGACTAACCTCAGTCTGTTTTAGAGTAGCTTACTTAAGCTATGCTTTCACGAAGCCTGTTTCTAAATTTTACGTCCAAAATTTCAGGATGCTTTCTTCGTGTTTTTCCTAGGCTTCCCTCAATGAGGTACTTTAATGCTGCTTTCTTTACTTTTCCAGCTTTTTCACCTCTTCCCAATTACTTTCCTCTTCATTGGGGAATTTTTAGATTTTTCCTCTTAAATCTAATTTAACATTATTCCTTTCAAGGATTTTTGAAAGGTTTTGGGAAAGTCTTAACCTTATCCATATCCTCATGGATCAGGCTTACGATCTCCAATCTCATCTGGTCATAGTGCACACATAAATATTCCATTTATTTTTCGTTAATAAATATTTAAATAAATCCACATAATAATTCTCCATTGGGGTCCACTCCCCTTTTGGACTTATTTGCATGTCAATTAAAAATCATAGAACTAGGGGTCTTACATATTCCCCCCTAACACTGAACACCGTTCTCGGTGTTACTCTTTGAGGTTGATTTCTCAACTCAAGACGAAGATTCCTCCTTCCTCTTTTCTCCTGTCTTTCATTAGTTTTCTGTAGATTATCATTCCTTCCTCCACTTACTGATACCCTCTAGAATTTGATTTTCTTCCTACTTCATTGCAAGAAGTGTATCTCGAATAATATTTTTCTGTCGTCCTCTCTGTCCACAATTCATACCAATTCAAATAAGTAATATCATATACATATTTTGATAATCACAACAACATTCTGAACTTTAATAATTTCAATAAATTCATCTATTAGCAAAACTGTTGAGTTTCATAGTATTTTAGTGCACTTTTAGCACAACTACTTATCATTCCTTGTCTTCTGGTGAGATTTCCTCCTCACGTAAACCTGGTCTAGCTCAGCTTTCTTGGTTTTCTTGGTGAATTCTCTACACTTATTTTCACCTTTGACTTATTTTTCTGGAGTATACAATTCCTATTACATAGTTGGCTAAACGAAATATATAAATTTTCATTAGTATTTCATGAATTTAGAAAACAAAATTTATCATATGCAGATGTTCTACTTTACCTTTTTCTAAGTAAATTTTTGTACTTCTACTTTATCATATGCAGATGTTCTGCTTTACCTTTTTCTTAGTGCATTTATGTACTTCAAGTACCTTCTCGATGTTTGATTTTTTTTCAAACAGTCAATTTAATTTGTAATAACCAAGTTCAATAACAAGGTCTAAAATTCAATTTCTACTTTACACTTGAATTATTTTCTTATCAAGTATATCAGTTAGTAGCGTAGATCTTCAACTTGCATCTTAGTCTGTAGTTTCAGCCTTACACTAATTGATCGATTTTCCATCTTCCTATTTTTATATAGGATCTAGATTTGATTGTCTCTTAACAATGCCTCCACATAGGATTTTTCATTACTCTTTCTTACTAACTATGCAAACATATCATGTTTTAATTATCAAACTTGATTTTAGTTATCTGTATGTCTGAACTAAGGACATATTATGGAAAACATTTTCCATCATCTATGCTATTCTGAGGTAACACTATTAATGTACCCTGTATTTTTGCAGCTATCATTTATTCCTGATTATTAATATTTTGATAATTTGCATATTTTATTTTCATATAAGTACAACCATGCACTATTCTAATTCTTGAACATAACTCGAGTCATATGTATGTCTAAATTATTATTATTATTTTTTTTTTCTACCAAATATGCTGTGTTAGGGTCACATGATTTATGTACCCTCAATTTTTATACTTATAAGTTCTTTCTCTCTTGAGATATTTATCAACCTTTTAGAAATTTGTACACTTAATAAGTATCCATTAATTATTTACCTCACTAAAGGAATATGCATTTTGATGTCTATGCTCCACTGTTGAATTTATATAATCACTTGAGATATTCCTTTAGAAATTTGTAGAGGTAATTTAATACTTTATCACTTAAGAGTTATTCAAAATTTAGAGATATTCCTCCTTTACAGACATCCCAAAAAAATTTTCTGTTCCTTTCAACTTATTAAGAAATTGCAAACACCGAGTTTTCTTATCATTTTCTTTATTTTTGCAGAATTTTTAATTTCATTCTTTTGTTCATGAATCAACAACCCCTTCTCATTTTTCTCAAGCATACATTTCAACAAAACCTTTACTACCAACTCAGAGGATATATCCATACTGCAACTAATTTCACTCTTCTTGAGCTTTACTACTACTCCTCTAGGCTTGTACAATTTTATATCCTAATTCCTCGTTTTTCTTATATCGTGATTTAATTGACTCGTAAAACAGGACCAATTTTCCTATAGAATTTCAATTAAAATTTTTGTTTTTGTTTTTCTAATTTTTTCAACAATCCATGGTTTTCCTTGAGGTTCTATCTCCCCTTTGAACCAACATGACCTGGCAGGGATCTACTTGATCTTACATAGGTTTCAAATCAGTAGTACTTCTTATGGCTTCTATCTTAACTCCTACCAATTTTTAATATAACACGTCGTTTAATCTTCATTTTATAACTAACTTCCTTATTTGGAATTAATTTGGAAATTCAATCCAGAACTATCCTCTTACTATCCTTGGGGTCTGGAATTTTTTTTTTTAGTTTATATTTCAGTTTGTTATCTTTATCCCACATAATAAAATTGGCAACTCTTTTCTAGCTGACTTTTCTGATTCCATCGCTACAATGTTTTCTTTCAACAATTTGGTAGGTCCTTTTTGTTATCCTACCCAATTTATTCATGTTTTCTCCTTCATCGAAACAGATAATCTATCTTTTGTCAAACCCTATCTAGGTTCACAGACTCGTGACTTTTATATCACATATCTGGAAAATTCCTTTAAATTTTCTCTAACCTCTTTTATGAAATTCATACTCCTACTGACAATATGTTTAAAATGTGCATTAATGTACAACTTTCTGGTTCATTATCTCGTTCTTGTAATTTTTTTTTTAGGGTTTCTACACCACTCATTTGTTTTTATTGTTAGCATTAATTACTATATTAGGTAATTATTAGCTCTTAGTAATTACTATTATTCGTTGCATTCCAAAAAAATCCCGTATCATTTACAATGGTTGAATTGATATATAGGTATTTTACCGTTTTCATTCTATAATTTTCTCGATGTAGTTTCTTTACTTATATTTTTTTCAATATCTTTGAATTTTGATATGTCCATTCCTATATAAAATCCAAGCTTTCCGAGATTTTCCTGTCTTAGAACAAAGTACATCTAGGTTCATTAGTCAGCACAAAGCATATTTTCCATATTGCGTATATGAAAATTTATTTTATATTACCACAACATTCATACACTTTCTAATGTCATGTCTAAAGTATGAAATTATGTATTATTTTATGTCTCAGCTCTGCCTTCCTGTTGTTTTCATGTAGGTATGGTTGAATCCATTTCACAGTGAAATGGTTTATTTTTTTTTCTTCGCTCACCTCAATTTTTTGACAAAAATGTCGTCTAACATCGTCTTATATAGGAAGGTATGACACTTGAAGACCACCACATATGCATTAGTGAGACATTTTTTCTATGTGCATATCACTAACAGTGTCATTTTTTTTCAATTCTGATTTAGCTGTTACAAAATTATAGAACACTAATACTTCAGGAATATCCATTTACTATGATATATCTAACTTATTATAATTTCTCAATGATATGTCGCATTCATATGTACTTTTTTCTCCTACAACCTTAATTACTTCACTATGCTTATATACTGGTAATAACATATTCAACCTTCATTTACAACTGTCCTCTAAGACTTGATTCTTTCCCTTTAATTTATATGGATCTGGTGGTTTTAAACATACCCCATGTTTTTCGATGAATGGTTCGGGAAATTCTTACCACCTTGCGCATTCCTTCTCTTATTACAATGATTAAATCTTGTATAGCTATTTAATCATCGATTGTTTACCCAGACTATCTAATTTGGAACAGTGTTTAACTTTGAATTCTTCCTCTGAACTTCCTTCTTCCTCCTAGACTACTGTCTCGAGGCATCCTCTCTCTCAGAATCTTTCTGCGAGATTCTTATCAAGATATGCTCTCTGATTTATATATGTCTATACATTCACAGGTTTGTACTGCATCGCCAAAGATATATTCAGTATCCAATGGATATAAGTGTTCTATATTTATTTGAAATATAGGGTTTTCCCTTACCTTTAATCACAATTTCTATTGTAATCATCATAACTCAGAATTTTAGGAATTTCTCCTAACAGATCTGTTAAAATTAAATTAATTTCACTCTTCTTATGCAATATACAGTACTATTAAGTCACATGTACTGTATTTTCAGTAATATTTGTTGGTATTTATGCCACATTACTTTTTTTTTTGTGTATAAAGAATAATATAATTAAATTATTTTCATAGACTGTACTTAGGGACCTTCACCCTCTTCACTGTTCCATGAAGTCAATTCTCTTATAATTTTTTCCTAATCCTTACTAGCTAAAGATAGCCTATCATTCTGGCTTTTAAACTAGGCCATATCTCGTTTCATCCTATGCAACATAGCCATCAAAGGAGCATAGGGATCTGGCATGTTATCTCCACTACCCAGATCAACATAGAGCTCATCCTCTTCAGTCAATTTATTTTCAGTAATTTTTTAGTACAACAATACAACATCAGTAATATACATATAAATTTCACTCATAGTAGTGAGCACATAAAAAGTCCAGTTTTGAAACTAGGGCTCTGATACCATTTGTAACGCCTCTCATCCACATAAATTTTTTTTCTTTATATATGTCCAATTTGGATATTTTAATGTATTTTAAATTTTCCATATAAACTTATCTTATATGTATTGGTTTATAATTTTCATCTTCCAATTTCAACCACCCTTATTGGTGGTATTCCATACAATTATTTATAGTTAATATAAATCATACATATACTCAAAATAAATAATGTTTTATATAGTGGTAACATTTACCTTATAACAAAATTATTGGATTAGGCTTACGAATGTTAAATCCTATCCTCTATAAATTCTTAAACCCCACCCATGAGCATCGAGCAAAAATTATAAAGTTTTAAGTCTCTGGTATGTTGACGATATGGTGTCTCTCTATTATTTTATACCTATGACAATATTTAATCACTCCATTTGTATCCTGAGTACCTAGACTTTGGAGAACTCACATTAATTTAATTTTTATGAAATTCGAGGAATATTTTATTAATGTTTAACTCGATCACTTCACAGATCTGAGTACCACGTATTTAACACTTTGCTTCGAAGTCACTTAATCCATATGGTTATGTTATTGAGGTCTGTCGAACTGACACACAAATCTATTCAAATTTATAACAGATGTCTATTAACCCATACACTAGAACATATATATTAAATAGTTTTCAATTGAACAATGAAGATATTTATTACCAAATCCCGAAGTTATTTCATGAGTTCTTGAATTGACCTTATGGATCTTCAGGTACCATTTGGTATAATTATTGTCAATCGTCCTTTACTCTTGCATTTATTTCCTATACAGATGAGATTGTTTAGCATGCCATAAACACAATTTCCTTTTGTTTTTTTCAAGCTCATAATACCTAGTTGAACTTACATGTCATTAAGGAATTTAACGCATTATGTACGTTATCTAGTTGGACTCCATTTGTATCGATCCCTTCGTTGGTAGCTTTTACATCATCCTATGACCTCCGCAGATTTCGCCACATGTAGGATGTAGATGTGTTAAGTTTTTCACTCATCTCACTGGCATTTAAGCCAGAAATTTAATGAACAACGAAATCATTTTGTTTCACTTAATTCCTTTCGAAACCCTTTTGTTCCATTCCTTTCGCGTCACTGATCTGGCGAAGGTTTCTCCTTCAGATTTTTCCTTCTATGGAGTTTGTATGGAGCAACGGTATGTCATAACTCACTCATTCAACCTTTTATTTTACAATTGGTGAGTTAATCTCCCAGAATTTCGTGACTCATGTTACTGGTTCAATTATTTGTTTTTTAAGTTACAAAATGGTTTTCCCTTAATATCTCTTTGGTAACCTAAGGAAATTCTTTCATTTTGTTTTTCCATGTGGCTGATACTCTCACTTCAGCAATGGTGGTAACTTCAGGAAATTCTTTCGTTTTGTTTTTCTATGCAGCTGATACTCTCACTTCAGCAATGGATGCATTTGTGCCTTTCATTTTGTTTGTCTATGTGGATGATACTCTCACTTCATCAATCATGGTAACTTCAAGAAATTATTTCGCTTTGTTTTTCTATGTGGCTGATAATCTCACTTCAGCAATGGAAGCATTTGTGCCCTGGTTTATGTTTTTAGATTTTTGTAATTGTAATTCGCATCGGATATATCCGACCCTCTCCATGTTTATATAAATTTTGTTCCCTATTTTAAGCCCTTGTCCCATTCTATGGAAAACCCCTAGTTTTATGTTTTTCAAGTTAAACATTTGAACTTAAGTCCAAAGGGGAGTGGACCCCAATGGATAATTATTGTGTGGATGTAGTTAATTTTTTTAATGAAAAATAAATAAAATGTTTTGTGTGCACTATGACCAAATGAGATTTTTGATTTCACTTGCCTAATCCATGAGGTTATGGAAAGAGGTTAAGACTTTCCCCAAAATATTTCAAAATGCCTTGAAAGAATTTATTTCTAATTTAGATTTTTGAGGAAAAATATAAATTTCCTCAATGATGAGGGAAGTAGTTGGAAAGAGGTAAAAAGCAAGAAAAGCAGAAAGCAGCTTTAAAAATCCCTAAATAATGGAAGCCTAGGCAAACAGGAAAAAAACATCCTAAAATTGTGGACGCAGAATTGGAAATAGGCTTTGGGGAAAGCATAGCTTAAATAATCTGCTCCAGAACAGATTTAGGTTGCTCTGTCCTTGGAGGATCTCAGCTCGGGCGTGAATTCCGGAGATAGACGGATTCTAAGGTTGGGTGGATTGGTCATAGAAATATTGTGGTATGCACATATGATCTACATTATATTGTTATAATATTGTTATGAACTGAGAATATGTTCAGTAAATGTAACTTAGCTTTTATAATGAACAATTATATGAACAAGTAAGAAAATTTAAGTGTAGACTATTAGCTAAATGAGAGGGTGTATGCAACTCTGAATAAATATGCAATGATAAAAATAATTCTACAGAGTTATAAATATTATTCAGTAATAAATACAGTTCTATTGAAAATATATAGTATCCAAAAAGAAACGGTAATGTAATATAGAATTTGGTTTTAATAAGAAGTACAAAGTATTATTAAAAACATAGTTAGAGGAAATCTGTAAATGATAAACAAATATTCCAAGAGTATAAATTGATTATTCTATATTATTATTTAAATTAAATCATATCTAAATCATTTTTATACCATATGACAAATGATTGGGAACGAATATTTCCCTTAAATCATATACAAAATTATGCTATGGATCTTTTCAGGAAATCATTACATTGTAGGGTGTTACAGAGAATGATTAGAAAGGAAATATTGAAATAAATTATTTATAATCTGAATGGTACTCTCAAAACAAATGAAATAGTATCATGCAGAAACTGTATTTAAATAAAAAAGATAAATCCAGACCAGAAGTATAAAGATAAAATAATTATCTAAATTTTTGTTATAGTTAAATTTGGAAAAAAAAAAGTATTAAACAGATATTACAACAATATAGATCTAAATGATATATTGAAAGGGTAAGTTTAAATCTTTTCTATTATTGCAAAGTTAAACTCATCTCCTTCACTAATAGCTTAAGGAAAATAAATGGAAGTAAATTTTATGCAACTATATATATATATATATATATATATATATATCGAAAGAATATATTTTTTCTGTACTACTGCAAAATAATATATAAAATTCTGAAAAGAATGTATTAATTACAATGGTATATAAATTATATAATTAAACATTTTATACATGAAGAAAAATTTATCTCTTAATGTCTATTACACAACTATTAAATTAAAATGGAGTTATTATATCATAATATACTAAAGGACAAGTAGCGAATAAGTTCACAATTCATCCTGAAAACCAGTGAAATTACTTACATATTTCACACCACTGTGATTAAAATAAAAACGAGTTGAGTATAATTGTTCGGTTACAATCCAGAGAGGAATATTATCCTCGGATTTAAAAATTTTGTTTTAAAAATATAAAAAAAAAAATTCATTTGAACGCAGGAAGACTCCCTGAGACGGAATAACCAACCTGGTTACAAGGCCGAGACACATTTTTAGAAGAAAGTTGAAAATAGAAGTTCCATGCCAAAAATGGAGTAGTTGGAGAATTTCACCATACATTTCCTGCATACAAGGAATGAAATAAGATTAAGTTCGTTTATATAAATGAAACGAAAGAGAATCATAGATAACAATTAATATTTTAACTATTTATATTACCTAAAGGAAAGAGGGTTGATAAACCCTTCGTAAAATCGATTCTATCTGCTCAGGGATACGAATAAAAATATTAGTTCTATTATGCGAATTAAATGTTAACAAGAAGGATTCAAAACTAAGGCTGAGTAATTACCCATTTGTGACAGAGGATAATGAAACAGAGTTTCATATCACTGGTCGCATTCCCGCAATTAGAAAAAAAAAAAATCTATAAAAATGTCGTAAGAAATCTTCTTAGCTATACAGAGTAAGGAAATGGAACAAACATGTAACCAAATCGAAAATACATGGAACGTCTTGTTACATAACAGAAGGTCGCCATTCAATAGAAGTTCAATGGAAGGTAGGATTAAAACAACCGAAAACTAAATATTAGTTTACTTGTAATAACCTAAGAGCCGAATAAATTATAAACCCTCGTCAATCATTGAGAATCGAACCTGCCTCTGCTACATTTCGGTTTGGAGAGGAGGCGCGAAAAAATGGTGAAAAAATGCTACAAATGAATGCTAAAGCTTCAAAAGATAAACAAGATATACCTTGGAAAGTTCAAACCCTAGAAAAAATCCTTCAGCATACAAGTGGCGTCATCTAGTGAAGGTGTGCAAGGAGTAGTAAAGATTGATGGGAGAGAATAGGTAAATATTTAATACGCCAAATTTATCCCAATAATGAAACCCTAAACAGTACAAATCGAATCTCGAGAAGAACAATAAAATTCGTAATGGAGGCGATACCATGCTAAATTAAGTCAATCTTCATAAATGAATTCAATACAAATACCAAAACCGTTTACGAAGGTGCAATGTAAATGGGACAATACATTACACGTAGTAAGCGAAAGCACATCGAATAGATATAAAATCTATTGGAATTACAAATGGAAACGTTGCTAAGGGAATCGAGCCTTATAGCAAGATTCGAAACATAAACGTAAATATCTTTTAAGTTTATGAAATCGTTTACATGGCTGAAAATCATACAAAAATCTATTATAACGTATTGAATTAACAATAATAGAAATAAATTCAATTGTTCTTGCATTAGGTCAAATAAAAAATTTATAAGTTTATTATAAAGTGAGAATGAAATTGGTTACGAGAGCATAAGGTTTATTTGTACATTAATTTAGAATTAAACAAAGAAACATATATATGTGAGGATTAAGAAAATGCTTTGGAATATAAATGGTCGATTATATATATGGTGGAATATATATATGGGGTGTATTATATAAATATATATATATATATATATATATATATATATATATATATAATATGAAAAATAATGGTGTCACACCTCCTGTTTCACTTTCCCTAAATTTTTTGTTTTTTCTCTACACGATTAATTCCCACAGAGGTATTATATCGTCACATTTAGATTTCTAGTTATTTAATACACCTGTCATGTCCACATGTCAGTATATACCAGTCTCCACCTCCATTGCAAGTTTAATGATGTACTGTTATTGCTCTTTTTATTATAATTTCCACATTCCATTTTATTATTTTCAATACATCTAAACCAACCATTAAGTCTGGTTGTAAGGGTATTATGAGTACCTTTGAGAACTTAATGCTCCTCTTGAGTGGATATTATAATTGGTTACTTGGCATACAATCACTTTCACTATCTTGTAATAATCCATATCGCCATGTATGATCATCATGTTGTCTCCTTAGGACCTCAACATATGTATCATCTACATTATAATAGTATCCACATTACCCTCTCCCTAATATCATAGGGAACCGATCAATTCGATATATATGTATACCACTATATGATTTCTTTTACGCATAGTTACGTTTGGTAAGGGTTTGTCCTTATTGGACTTACCACGTCGTTCTATCTGACTCTATGTTGGTGCTTAATACTTATACCCTTATGCATTGTTCGCAACATCAACTTGACGTACTATCAACTTATTCAAGGTTCGATGCCATTCAAATTGATATGAGGATTTTGTACCTTGTATTTATGGTTCGATTTCACACGTCGACACTGTGTAGTACGCTAGGGTTTGATATTAATTCTGGTTTTCTTTGTGTCTGTTCTATGCTACTGGTCAAATCTGCAACCGGGATATGGAATACCTCACCCTTTATTGCTCCCATCAACTCAATCTGAATGATACGCTGTATTAAAATTACACATTAAAAATTAATATTTTCCGGATTTCATGTGGAGTTACGAGGCTTACCACTTTCCAATGCTCGGAATTTGGGCATCGTTAACCACGTGTATCATGGATATTGTCTGGAGTTAGGGTTTCACAGGCGTATAACCCTTTTTCATTCAACACATGACTTCATTTTCGTGTTTCATAATGAGGGCTTCCCACAGAGCGGCTCCAGAGTTCATTTGTTCCATTTTTCTCTCTTGCTGCACCAGAGAAATCGTTCAGATGGATCGCTCCTCATACCTCCTGAAGCTAAGTGAGAATTGTGTCGTCTCATCCTTCAACTCAGGTAACGATCGTTCGTCCCATGCAACTTCCCAATCCTCCTATCTCTGCGTTTTAGTTATATCAGTGTATATCTTTATTTAGAGTTGGAGTTTAATGATTTGGATAGATTAATACTTCGTAACCCCTCTCTTTTATACATAGCTTCCTTGCTCTTACTTCAATTATATAGAGCTCATCGTATGGTGTACTGAATTTTGAGTTTGATTTAATATCATACTCGCTCTCGCTTCGATGAGTTACAGTAAGAGTTGGTGACTTAGGCGCTCATGCGTATTTGACTCCTTCAACATGATTTGGATTCGTTGCAAGGTTCTTCCAAGAAGGTATGAGTAACCTTTCCATTGCCATTCCCTCTGTATTTCTATATTTCAATTTTTCGCAAGTTTTAATGGCCTGGCGTATTTTCTTGTTCCAGTGTCTTCATTGCCCAAACTCCCTGCATACATCGTTAGGTAAGCTGGAAATATTTGGTTTCGATTTTTTTTTTGTAGTTTAACCTTCAGTTCAGGATTGTAGCTATTATTCTGGTTTATTTTCCCTCATGTATTCGATCTTTTGGTTCATTGAAGGTATGTGACGTCTATCATACTATCTACCAATCATTTGGCTGACATGCGTTTAGTTCAACTACTAATCCCGCTTCTCTCCTACGCACAGATTGGTGCCTCGAAGAATTCCCTCAGAGGGAATGATAATTTAATTTACCCTCTTTAATTCCTTATCTCCGACCGGAGAATTTTTGGAGATTCAAAGTTATAAGTTTGTAATAATCTCTTTTAAACAATACTGTGGTTGACTTCTCCTGCGAGGGAAGAGAATCTATTTTTTTTTAATTCAGGAACCGACTTTCCTGTCGTGCAAATTTTATATGTGTAAATGAATGTACATAACTTAATTCTCTCTATCGTAAATTTCGGTGAAAACATTATGTATAATAGCTTGTAGTTTCTCATCTATACAGGTCGTATTCCTTAATTTTTTTTTATAATACTAAATTGTTAGAACTCTTATTCTGGTATGGCGTCGTCTGCTAAATTTGTTACAGATGTATAGATTTCCTGTCCTTAGAGAATATAGCTTCTATTGTTGTTAGTTTAATCTAACTGAATGAATTCCATTATTTTATTCTCCTGGCATAATATTCCCAGTTCTTTCACTGGGTAGTTTGAGTAACCTGAGTAATAATTTTTATATTTAAACAAAATGTTACAGTAGTTCCATGCACGTAACTGAGGAATTAAATTGTTACATTTATAAGCAGGTCTAGTAAATTTTGTTTCTTTTGACCTACTGGTTTTATTCCCATTCATGTAGGTATCACTCTGTAGAGAATTTATTGCATGTCCTGGTAATGTCTATATATATATACAGAGATTTTATGGTCTGATTTTATCTTGCTTCTACTACCGGAATAGATCTAAAAATCTGATCATAATAACTATAAGAGTATTCTGAAATTTCTCTTATATGTTTGCCTCATTTTTAATTTACTATGGGCACTTGCACCATTATTTCTCATGACATGTTGACTGATAAAAATTGAATGTTTACATTCTGGAATGCGTTTCTGCTCTACTTCCATTATGCATAGTTAACAGATTATTATTATTATTATTTTTTATAATCCTTATGTCAGGTTCAGTTACTTGATTTCTAACTCAACTTACAGCTCATTAGATCCTGCGATTAGCCATTGTAACATACATCTCATACTTCTTTTCACTAGGTATACATGTTAGAATCAATTTACTAAAATAGAAGCAGATTAAAGTTAAACCATTGAATTTCTTTTGGGAATTATGTATTCTCAGATTTAAGCCAATTATGGCTTTGAGATTCTGATGAATTCTTTCTCATACATATGATTCCTACAACTATACAGAAATTGAGGACTAGCTCTGATGACGTTTCTGTTAAAGGTATGGAGTAGTATCACAGACCTCATGCATATATAAAAATTTCCATGCTTCATAAAAATCTACTTCCATAATTCATAATATCAGATCACACATTTATATGTAGCCAATTCATACCACAGAAAGTAAAAACATCAATTAATTTAAATGCATACCACTCATGCAGTCGACCAACCTCCCAACCTTAGAGTCCTTCTGTCTCCCAGAACTCACCCCCGAGCTGAGGTCACCTCCACCACAGACCAACCACTAATCTGTTTAGGAGCAGCTTATTTAAGCTATTGTTCCCCAAAGCCTGTTTCTAATTCTGCGTCCAGAATATCAGGATGCTTTTCTTCCTGTTTTCCTAGGCTTCCCATTTTAGGGATTATTTAAAGCTGTTTTATGCTTTTCCTCAGCTTTGCCAGCTTTTTACCTCTTCCCAACTACCGTCCTCATCATTGGGGAAATTTATATTCTTCTTCAAGAATTTAAATTAGAATTAATTTCTTTCAAGGATTTTTGAAAGATTGTGGGGAAATATTTGCCTCATCCATCCACATGGATTTAGCAAGTGATCTCATAAATCTCATTTTGGTCAATCTGCACACAATCATTTTATTCATTTCCTCAAATTAAATATTTAATCACATTCACAAAATACTTATCCTTTGGGGTCCACTCCCCTTAGGATTAAAGTTCAAATGTCTAGCTTTGAAATTTAAACACATACAATATAAAGCTACAAATGGCTAATAAATGAGAGCTATAGCATACAGCACATTATGCTGTTACATATAATAGCACATACACTGTTATAATACATACACACATATATATATATATATATATATTACTCTATTGGAATATATATATTGGGAATTAGATTAAACATAAAATAAAATAAAAAATTAATAGAAGTATATTAAATATAAGACTCAAAAAGGTAGTTTTGAATACCTATCAATGGGTTAAATGAAAAGAATTAAGTTTCATCAATCCCAAGGAAATGATAACTTTAAAATGAAAGGAGAGTTTAGTCTTAGAGAGAGAACTAGAAAAAAAAAAGATTTGAGTATGTGGAAGTTGAGGGACATTACAAATGGTATCAGAGCCCATGTTATAAAAAATGGGTTGTTGTTGTGCTCACTGCATAAAATAATTTTTCTGAAAAATTATATTGTTACTCATGTTGTCGTGTTTTAGTGTACAAAGGTACTGGAACTGAAAATTCAATGGTTGAAGGAGATGAAATTTATGTTGATCTGGGTGGTGGTGATAACACGCCAAATCCCAACGCTCCTTTGAAGGCTATGTTGCATGAATGGAACGAGGAATGGTATAGATTTAAAGCCACAATGACAGGCTAGCATATATAAAATCAGAGAAAGGTTAAAACACTGGACGAACTATGTAACCACACAAAAATGGTATGTTGCTGTATGAAATTTAAATTTTACTAATGTAAAAATTTGTATAGAAACATTACTGCAGTATAGACCTGCGAATGATGACTGATGAGAAGGGGCTATTTTTCACCAGTGAGAAGCAAGACAAACTTGTTTCATACGTACTCATATACCAATCTTAGTAGTGGTAAAGTTAAGGTAATAATTGAATATGAGTTAGCCTTCTGTTATAATAATGACCAGTCTATAGGTGTCAAAATATTTAATGGAATATTAATGGTAAACATAAAGTGGGAAAACTCCTAAGATATTTACAAAATTCAATATAGGCTCTTTCCATTTAAGGCTGAAGACATCGAAGAAAATTTGTTTTCAGACCTGCATAGGTGAGAAATGGAAGTTAGAAATTGATGTTGTGTATTAAGAAGTAACTGGGGTTATCTACAATAGATAGTGGGATTTCATGGAAGCAGAAAAATTAAAGTTAGAAAACCAAAATCCTGAGAGTTATGAAGAATAAACATGACTTTTTAATTAAATTTCATACCTTATAGAGCGATGCAAATCATATTCTTGGCTAATAGACCATCATAAAAGAAGAAAAACGAATTAAATAAGTTGTATACAACTGTGTAACAAAAGCTCATAACTTAGTTACATGAAAATTAATAAAATTATGCTAGCGTTGTTAGACTGTATTACCTTGGGTTTGGATGAAAGAAATCAGTAACCGATAGGGGTTAAAATATTTTATGAGAAAATGATAATAGAACTATTATCAGATGAAAGTTCAAGTGGAACGAAAGTAAAAATAGTAATACGATATGTTTTTCATAAATCCATAGGAGAAAAGTAGTACCTACGGTCTTGTTAACCATAATAAATGCACCAAAGCTATGATACAAATAGAATGAAATAGCTCGAACCAGAGAAATTTCGAGACCCAATCCCAAATCTCCAACTCGAGATGTAGGGTTTATTAGGGGCTAGGAGCAGAAATTCAAATACAATTAGATAAAATCGTAAAACAAATGAAAAGTTGGGTTTAAAAGCATCGGCCTTTAATTAGTTAAAAGAAAGTGCAAACCATGAAAAAGAGACATGGTTAAGAGAAAGTATGGAGAAACAGAGAAAAACAAGAATCTCTATCTGCATTAGAGGCCAAGTCTATATCAACATGTACTGAAAATTTATGTCCTAATTGGAAAAGAGAAAAAAATAATTTAATAATATCACTAGTGGTATACTGGGGTATAATTGGAAATATATAATAATGAATACATCATATTGAAATAACAAATATTTACAGTGGAGCATTTAAATCTAGGACAGATTGATTGAGAGTTATGGGATATATTAACATATCCTCTTTAATGTGTAATGAAAGGATAGTAGTTGAAGCCAAAGAAGTAATTAAAACTGAAGTAATGCAAAATTACAATTTTAATTAAATCATGTATGTAAGTTAGAAGTATCAGAAATCTTGATGGAAAAATATGCCTATATATTTACATATATAGTCAGAACAATAAACCATTAGAATGAATACTATAAATACAATCAAAGGGATTATTGAACTTATAACTTATGGGAGAGGAAGTTTTAACTTCTAATGAACCAGTCAAGCATACCAATATAATTTCAGAAATGTCAAATCAAGTTTTACATCCATTAAGGATGGGAAATGAATGTAGAAGGGGAATGTAGGGTAGGCGGTTAGAGAATTAAGTGATTGATATATATACATACAAAATTTTGGGGTTCAATTGTGTAGGAAGATGATAAAATGGAAAAGTCACAAAGAAATGACTTGATTTAAAAATTTTGTATGTAGAAGAATTGTAAGTAAAGAAACATCGGGTACACTATCAAATAGAAAGTATTGAATTATGGGTACTCACACCCATAAAATTTGCTATTATAAAATTTAATTTCCCTGATTATTAAATTTGTGGATAGTATAATAGCGCTACATCTGACAGCTGCAAACCTAGAGAAAGGAGGTTGAGTTGTATTTGGATTGGGGTGTGGAGGAAAACCCATCAGATCAACATGTGTGGAGGAAACCCATGATATCAAAACTTTGTCACAAATTTTTTTAAAGTTAGTGGATAAATTTGAGGAAAAGTCTCTTCAACAAAGTGGAAAAAAAAAAACAAAACAATAAGTGGTGTAGGGTGGAAGAAACAAAAATCTCTCAAAGTTTCATGTATGGAATAATACTGCATATTAAAAATTCCTGACCCAAGGAGGGTAAGAGGATAGTTGTTGATGAAATTCCAAAATTAGTCCCAAATAAGGAAGTTACTTATAAGATAAAGATAAAACCTAGTGTTATATGAAAAATTGGTGGGAATTAAAATAGAAGCCATAAGAAGTAATACTGATTTAAAAGCTATGCAATCTATGTAAGACTAAGTATATTCTGGTCATGTTGGTTTGAAGGGGAGATAGAACCCCAAAGAAAAGCATAAAGTGATGACCATTGAATTTATTGAAATTATTAAAGTTCAGAATGTAGTTATGGTTGTCAATATATGTATATGATATTACTTACATAAATTGGTATGAATTGTGGACAGAGAGAAAGTGGAACAAAGGGTTTGTCCAAATAGCCTTCTTGCAATGAAGTAGAAGGGAAAATCAAATTCTGAAAGATATGCTATTAATGTATATGCAAATTAGGTGTTAAGACTAATTGCATTTAGCTGAAATTAACAATAATAAAAACTATTCTACTTCTATAGATATGAGTTTGTTTGAGACACTCTATGGAAGAAAATTTCATACTCCTTTAAGTTGGAGTCAACTTGAAAACAAGTAAATCCTAGTGTCAGATGCTTTGCAGGAAATGGAAAGAGCTGTAAAACAGATTCAGAAAAAACAATAAAACAAATCAGGATAGACAGAAAAGATACGCCAACAATAAGAGAGTTGGGTGATCAGGTCTATTGGTGTATTAAAACCAAAAAGAAAACTTTGCATACTGGTAGTTGTGTAAAATCGGCTCCTTGATACTGTGGACTCCCTGAAGTCTAAGAAAGGATGGGACTAGTGGCTTATAAACTGGCCTTACCCCTACATATTAAAGTTCATGATGTGGTTCATGTCTCTTTATTGAAAAAAATATATGTACATGATGATTCTCACATTATTTATTGGAATGTGTTTCAGGGGGAACTAGAATTCCAGAGCCTCTTCAACACTTGGAGCAAAAAGAAATTGAATTGCGAAATCGAACAGTAGCCAGCGTAAAGGTGCAGTGGGAGCACTTTACTGCTGAAGAAGCTACGTGGGAAACAGAAGCTGAGTTGATGGAAAAATATCCATTTTTATTTTCTAAATAAACTCTAGTAGTTGGTTGTTAACACCGAGGATGGTGTTTTTTTTTCAGAGGGGTAATATGTAAGACCCCTAGTTTTATGTTTTTCAAGTTAGACATTTCAACTTAAGTCCAAAGGGGATTGGAACCCAATGGATAATTATTGTGTGGGTGTAGTTAATTTTTTTTATCAAAAATAAATAAAATGTTTTGTGTGCACTATGACCAAATGATATCTTTGAGATCACTTGCCTAATCCATCAGGTTATGGAAAGAGGCTAAGACTTTCCCCCAAATATTTCAAAAAGACTTGAAAGAATTTATTTCTAATTTAGATTTTTAAGGAAAAATATAAATTTCCCCAATGATGAGGAAAGTAGTTGGGAAGAGGTAAAAAGCTGGAAAAGCAGAAAGCAGCTTTAAAAATCCCTAAATAAGGGAAGCCTAGGAAAATAGGAATAAAGCATCCTAAAATTCTGGACGCAGAATTGGAAACAGGCTTTGGGGAGAGCATGGCTTAAATAAGCTACTCCAGAACAGATTGAGGTTGGTCTGTTCTTGTAGGATCTCGGCTCGAGGGTGAATTCTGGAGATAGACGGATTCTAAGGTTGGGTGGATTGGTCATAGAAAGATTTTGGTATGCACATATGATCTATGTTATATTGTTATAATATTGTTATGAACTGAGAATATGTTCAATAAATGTAACTTAGCTTTTATAATGAACAGTTATATGAACATGTAAGAAAATTTAAGTGTAGACTATTAGCCAAATGAGAGGGTGTATGGAACTCTGAATAAATATGAAATGATAAAAATAATTCTACAGAGTTATAAATATTATTCAGTAAGAAATATAGTTCTACTGAAATCATATAGTATCCAAAAAGAAACGGTAATGTAATATAGGATCTGGTTTTAATAAGAAGTACAAAGTATTATTAAAAACAGAGTTAGAGGAAATCTAGAAATGATAAACAAATATTCCAAGAGTATAAATTAATTATTCTAGATTATTATTTAAATTAAATCAGATCTAAATCATTTTTATACCATATGATAAATGACTGGGAAGGAATCTATCCCTTAAATCATATACAAAATTATGCTATGGATATTTTCAGGAAATCATTAGATTGTAGGGTATTACAGAGAATGATTAGAAAGGAATTCTTGAAATCAATTATTTATAATCTGAATGGTACTCTGAAAACGAATGAAACGGTATCATGCAGAAACTGTATTTAAACGGAAAAGATTTTCCAGAAATCCAGACCAGAAGTATAAAGATAAAATAATTATCTAAAGTTATGTTATAGTTAAATTTGGAAAAACAAATTACTAAACAGATATTACAAGAATACAGATCTAAATGATATATTGATATATATATATATATATATATATATCGAAAGAATATATTCTGTCTGTACTACTGCGAAATAATATATAAAATTCTGAAGAGAATGTATTAATTAGAATTGTATATAAATTATATAATTAAACATTTTATACATGAAGAAAATTTTATCTCTAAATGTCTATTACACAGCTATTAAATTAAAATGGAGTTATTATATCATAATATACTAAAGGACAAGTAGCGAAGAAGTTCACAGTTCATCCTGAAAACCAATGAAATTACTTACATATTTCACACCGCTGTGATTAAAATAAAAACGAGTTGAATAAAATTGTCCGGTTACAATCCAGAGAGGAATATTATCCTTGGATTTAAAACTTCCATTTTAAAACTATAAAAAAAAAATTTCATTTGAACGCAGGAAGACTCCATGAGATGGCATAACCAACCTGGTTACAAGGTCGAGACGCATTGTTAGAAGAAAGTTGAAAATAGAAGTTCCATGCCAAAAACAGAGTAGTTGGAGAATTTCACCATACCTTTCCTGCATACAAGGAATGAGATAAGATTAAATTCATTTATATATATGAAATGAAAGAGAATCATAGATAAAAATTAAGATTTTAACTATTTATATTACCTAAAGGAATGAGGGCGGATAAACCCTTCGTAAAATCGATTCTATCTGCTTAGGGATACGAATTAAAAGATTAGTTCTATTATGCGAATAAAATTTTAACAAGAAAGATTCAAAACTAAGGTTGAGGAATTACCCATTTGTCATAGAGGAAAATGAAACAAAGTTTCATATCACTAGTCGCATTCCCGCAATTATAAAAAAAGAAATCTATAAAAATGTCGTAAGAAATATTCTTAGCTATACAGAGTAGGGAAATGGAACAAACGTGTAACCAAATCGAAAATACATAGAACTCCTTGTTACATAACATAAGCTCTCCATTCAATAGAAGTTCAATGGAAGGTAGGACTAAAATAACTGAAAACTAAATATTAATTTACCTGTAATAACCTAAGAGTCGAATAAATTATAAACCCTTGTCATTCACTAAGAATTGAACCTGCCTCTGCTACATTTCTGTTTGGAGAGGAGGCAGAGAACACTGGTGAAAAAATGCTACAAACGAATGCTAAAGCTTCAAAAGATAAACAAGATATAGCCTACAAAGTTCAAACCGTAGAAAAAAATCTTCGCCATATAAGTGGCATCATCCGGTGAAGGTGTACAAGGAGTAGTAAATATTTATGGGAGAGAATAGCTAAATATTTAATACGCCAACTCTATCGCAAGTAATGAAACCCTAAACAGTACAAATCGAATCTCTAGAAGAACAATAAAATTCGTAATGGAGGCACTACCGTGCTAGATTAAGTCAATCTTCATAAATGAATTCAATAAAAATCCCAAAACCCTTTATGAAGGTACAATGTAAATGGGACAATACATTACACGTAGTAAGCCAAAGTACATTGAACAGATATCAAATCTATTGGAATTACAAATGGAAAAGTTGCTAAGGGAATCGAGCCTTATAGCAAGATTCGAAACATAAAGATCTTTTAAGTTTATGAAATCGTTTACATGGCTGAAAATCATACAAAAATCTATTATAACGTATTGAATTAACAATAGTCTAAATAAATTCAATTTTCCTTGCATTAAGTCAAATAAAAACATTATAAGTTTATTATAAAGTGAGAACGAAATTGGTTACGAGAGCATAAGGTTTATTTGTACATTAATTTATAATTAAACAAAGAAACATATATATGTGAGGATTAAGAAAATCCTTTGGAATATATATGGTCGATTATATATATGGTGGAATATATATATATATATGGTAGATATATATATATATATATATATATATATATATATATATATATATATATATATACATATATATATATATATATATATATATATTACTCTATTGGAATATATATATTGGGAATTAGATTAAACATAAAAAATTATATTTAATAGAAGTATATTAAATATAAGACTTAAAAAGGTAGTTTTGAATACCTACCAATGGGTTAAATGAATAGAATTAAGTTTCATCAATCCCAAGAAAATGATAACTTTAAAATGAAAGCAGAGTTTAGTCTTAGAGAGAGAACTAGGAAAAAAAAAGAAATTGAGTATGTGGAAGTTGAGGGACATTACATTCTATTTGTTTTGGGTTTGTAACTCGCTATGTTTAGCTTTTTTCTCATTCTGCAAGACATCTCGTAAGTGAAGAATGTCGATTCTTCACTTTGAAGACTTCCATGGCCTCAGATCTGCGCTTTCAATACCTTATCCTATAGGTATTTAGATCATACTCCTCGATGCACAAGTTCAGTTGTTTTTTTTTCATTCTATTTATCTTAGAAATAAAATAGTATGCGACTAAAATGGAAATGTATCTATTATTGTTCTTGCAGGTGTAACTTCAAACCTTAAGTTTTTTCCTCTTCATAGTGCTCGATTTGATGATATCAAGATTTTTATTTGAACCTAATCCCCTTTCAATTTATCCAGGTTGGTGGATGCATCCTTGTGCAATGCACTGCTTATTCCCATTTATCGTTGAGTCATCTCGGCAGAGCTTTTCCACTACATGACAGCATTGAGTTTTGGATTTATTTTGGGTGCCTTAGGACACAAAACTTCTTATCCAGGAACCATATATAAGTTTTCTATTTAGCCATGTTTCAGATCTTTATATCCTAGACTGGATTAAAAAATTTTCATACATTATTATTTTTCTGTTTTTAAATCTGGGATTTTCCTCAATACATAGAACTCAATTTCACCTATAGAATAGCTTTAATATTCTATTATAACTCATGTGGGCTTCCTCACTGATATCGTCATATTTATTCTCAGTAGGTATATTTTCATGGAGAATATTGAAATTTTCTAAATCATAACTTTAATGGTTTCAATATAATAAGTCCCCATTCTGATCAGAATGCAGTTGTGACTTCACAGTTTAGAAAAGCTAATTTATTATTTACAGTAGGAGTTTCTACATACTATCCTCAGTGTCTATATATTCCCAATAAAATCTGTAAAGGAGTGTATATAGATGGAAATTGAATTATAAGATGAAATTGTAAATCCACTTAAATCAACCGTGGTTACTGTTACAATTTTGTAAGTAAAATTTTCTGTATATAAAATCTACTCTACTGTAAAACTGTCTATCAAAATATTTTTTTTTCTAAGGACAATAGTTTTAGTACTACTATTACCAGTCATAGTGTACTCTATTTTAAGCTATGAGTAGGGGTTTATCACTAATCAACTTCCTATCTTATTTGGCATTCCAAAAATATAGTTAATTCAATTTAATTTACTATGTTAAGTAGACTAGCTCTAATATTCAACAGTATTGCTTCTAATACTTTCATTCTAGAGTTTTAATACTATTATTGTTGACCTTAATATATGTATTTTTATATATGTGATTCTGCAGATTTTTGAAGAAGAAAATGTTTAAATCTTTAATTATGTTCATAACTTTATGTTGCACAACATGTAAATAATTCCATATATATATATATATATATATATATATATATATATATATGTTGTATTTTCCTATTCATAATTTCATAGATGGTAGCAAATCTTAATCCCTGGTTACATGTTTCAATTATTTTCTGTATGTTACAGTATGAACCAAAATATTAAATTACTAAAATTTATTTTCATATATACAGAATATTTATTTTTCTTTATTCTTTATCCGAAAAACCATAGACTGTAAATAGTCAACTTTGTCCATCGGTAGTAAAATATTTATGTTGATAGAGTTGTATCTTTACTATTTACCCTCTTATGCAAAAATATGAATTATAAACTTATATGGAATTTAACTTTTATAGCTTTCTTTCCATCATTTCCAGTAACTGTTAAGTAATTTAGTCATATACAAGTAAATGTTTCTATGTTTACTATACAGTAAATTTAATCTTATATCATTGTGGATATAACTTGTTGAACATTTAACACCATGCATTCACTTTATAGTTATACCCTAAGTTGCACATGTATACACATATATAGTTTCTACTCCTGAAATGTGTATTTCTTATACAAAATAGATATGCATATAAATCTATGTTATACTAAGGTTAAATCATGATAATTATATAAAATATGGAAATTTCCTTTATAAATACATTTAAATTAATTTTCTGCAGAATTATACATTCTTAAATTTTCATACAGCTAACATCATAGATTCTTAGCAGAATTTTCTTTCTACTATTATCATAGTTGTTCAATGTATTTTTACTTCTAGCTTAGATTACACTACTTCATTTATAATAGAAATATATAGCTGATTTTTCCTGAAATCAATTATTTTCTTCTTGAAGGTAATGAAGCAGATTAAAGTTATAAAATTACATTGCCTATGGGAGGAAGATGTATCTTCAGATTTAAACCAATAACGGTTTAGAGATTCTGATGGATATTTCCCAATAGATTCTATTCCTACAACTATACAGATCTTAGAGAATTATTTCTTATAATAGGATATGTTAAATGTAAGGAATTTCATAGCTACAACATAAGAATTTTAATACTTTCAAGCTTAATAAAATTTAAGATTTCATAATACCAATCTGCAACAGGAATTTATTAATTAGGTGCACATACCAATAACTAAGACTAGTTCCTCCCAACCTTAGAGTTCGCTTCTCTCTAGAACTCACCCCCCAGCTGAGATCCTCCAAGGATAGAATAACCTTAGTCTGTTCTGGAGCAGCTTACTTAATCTATGCTTTCCCCAAGCCTGTTTCTAAATTCCGCGTCCAGAATTTCAGAATGCTTTATTCCTGTTTTTCCTAGGCTTCCCTCAATGAGGTACTTTAAAGATGCTTTCTCTAATTTTCCAGCTTTTTCACCTCTTCCCAATTAATTTCCTCTTCATTGGGGAATTTTTAGATTTTTCCTCTTAAATTTAATTTAGCATTATTCCTTTCAAGGTTTTTTGAAAGGTTCTGGGAAAGTCTTAACTTTATCCATATCCTCATGGATCAAGCTAATGATCTCCAATCTCATCTGGTCATAGTGCACACAAAAATATTCCATTTATTTTTCATTAATAAATATTCAAATAAATTCACATAATAATTCTCCATTGGAGTCCACTCCCCTTTTGGACTTATTTGCATGTCAATTAAAAAGAATAGAACTAGGGATGTTACAACTACTATCATGGTTTTTATTACTATTGATATCTTATTCTTAGGACCATAGCCCAAAGACATATTTCTAATTTGTTTCCATGTCGTTTAATTGATGGAATCTCTTCCAATGGATAATTGCACCTTGTAGATAATGTTTCGTCCTTAACTATTAATATATAATTATCTACCCAAGCTATCCCTTTCCTAAGTTCTATCTGGAAACAATATAATTTCCAGACAATTCTTGTTTTATTCATATCCCTGACATTTATTAATGTGTTACATTAAAACTCTATGGAACTACAGTTATTCCAATTTGTCAAATATGATTATCCCTTTGGATACCTTCTCGCAGTGGTTGGGAAATTTCATTGTCGTGTTTTGACAATAGATTTTAGTTCTGGGTTAATTTTGTCTTCTTTCTAGTTTGACTTACCATTAAATTTTTTATTGTCTAATGCATTTTAGTTAAATTCAAGTGAAGTATTTACCACAAGAGAACACTTCACTCTCCCAGATGTGAAATTTCTCAACTGTTCACCTCCTTGTAGCATTTCCAATCCTTTCCAGGTAAACATTATGCCTCCATAACTTACTTCCTTTATTAATACAACGCTTATTTCTCATGATTTTCAAATTTTCATTTTCTTTATTGGTTGGATCTTCTCATTTTAGAGAATCTAGCAACTTCATGGCCTATGTTCCCTTTTTCAATACTCTCAGGTTTACGTATTAATTAGTAGACTATCCAAAAAAATTGTTTCAGTCGTTTCACTTATACTTTTGGTTCTATAATTTAAATAATTCTTAGACATAATAACTTATGCTTTATTATGAGTTAATGAATCTTGATTTCCACTATTTCAATCTCGTACTTTTCTTTCCTAAGTCTTCACCTGTCGAGTCTCCATACTTTCTGCTATGTCCTTTATCCAGTATGTGTAGGAGTTTTATGAACTCAATTAGTTTCTACCATTATTCTCCTTATTAGAATTTCTCGTCTGTAATGATTTACCTTTTATCGAATTTAAATTGTTTGTGGAGGCAAGGTCTAATAATTTGATTCTCTAAATTGTACAACAATCTCACAATTCAACGTTTCCTCCAGTTTGACTCATTATGATGTTGAAGAGTTTCAGGTAAGAATATTCTAGATTTTAATTAAATTTACTTTGATACTTCAGTTCCTCATATTCTTCATTTTATTGACTTCAAAATCTATTTTACTTAAAACTTTATTTCCCTGTGATTTTTAGTAAGGTAATAATTACCTACACTTCTATTGTTATCTTTATTTTCAATTGCTACTATTAATTGGAATCTATGCGCCAGTTTAAATTCTTAATTTATACTTTTTCCAAGTAACCTCTACCATAATGCCTCGCTTTACCTCTTTCGCTAGTAGTATATATGTCCAAAAATAACCTAGTAAGTTTGGATTTCCTTTTACATGTTGGTCCAGTAACCTCCTTGGGGAATTCTTTTATTATGCATCTGAAAAATTCATAAAGAGATTATATACTTGTAATTTCGGGGACATAATCCTAATTTTTGTATAATTATTTTGGACATAAATGTATATGGATCAAAGTCTCCTGACTTAATATAATTTAGGATAATCTAATATACTCTAATTCCACTATTGAATTTATGTTTACCATTCCTCATATGATGTATTCTATACGATCTATATTTCCATTCTATTAATAATTTATGCATTACTTACTGAAGTTCTGACAGAATATTATGACTTAGGTATAATTTCGAAATATTCAATTTTCACTACAGTAGAATATTTTCTCTGAATTTTCTAAATTTACATTCCTTACTAGACATAATTGCTTCTATTCTCAACTATTTTATTTAATGGATTTTCATTGTTAGTAAAATAATTCTACTTTATTTATTTTCTGCCTAAACTGATTCAGATAGTTCACCTAACCTCAGATTTAAACCTAACTCAAGGTTTACACATTCTGAGAGTTAGTAATATTCTCATAATTATCTATGCAACACTACAGAACTATGTTATATTTATTATAGAAGGTTGTGTTAAATTCACAGACCTAACAGTTTAAAACAAATAGAATTTTTCACATTTTTTTCATACACAGAATATAGTCCTTAACAGATCAAGCTAATTTCTTCCCCACTATCTCAACTTCAATATAATAACACAATTACAATATAAAATCAATTAATTTGTGTATACCATTTCTGGTAGAATATTTTCCACCAATCCTATGAGCTCTTTCTCCACAGCTCCCCCGAGGAGAGATCAATTCCTTCATGTAGTAGAAAGCCTATTTCCTACACATAATTTGCTTATTTAAGCCTTCTTTCCCATAATCTTGTTTCCATAACTGCATCTAGTTAATCAAGATGTTGTTTTCCTTTTTTCCTAAGCTTTCCTTTTATTTTTCCACAAAAGTACTTTAAAACTAGCTTTTTCCTCTTTCTAGTTTTATTCCACCTCTTCCTAGTAAATTTCCTCTTTACTCGGGTATATTTTTACATTTTTTATCTCCAATATAGTTTTAAATATTTAATTTATTTTCTTCAAGGATTTTTGGAGAAATGGGAAAGTCTTGAGAACCTTATCCATCCTCATGGACTTGGATTTATGATCTCTAATTATACCCTAGTATTTGCACAATTAATTCAATTTTCATTTTATTAAATTTAAATAATAAGATATGTCCACAATAATTTTTTTCCCTTGGGTCCACTTAACCCTTTAGGACTATTAAAATGTCTAATAAAATCATAACAACTAGGGATATTACATATTCACCCTCTAAATTAAAACACCTTTCTTAGTGTTGCAAAGAAAAAATATAAATTCACTTTTCAGACAATGATGTATATTTTTCCTTCATATCTTCCTCTTGCTCCTAGGTAGCTTCTTCGGGTGCAAAGTGCCTCCAGTGAACTTTTTCTCTGGCCACTGTTCTATTTCGGAGTTCAATTTCTTCCCATGCTAGGATGTTGAGTGGCTCTGGAATAAATTCCCCTTTTGGTTCCACTTGTATCACATTCCAATAAATGACATGAGTAGGATCATGTACATACTTTTTTAATAATGAAACATGAAAAACATTGTGAACCTTAATGTGACTAGGTAAAGCCAACTTGTATGCTATTGGACCCACTTTTTCCATTATTTCAAAAGGTCCACAATAGCGTTGTGCTAATTTTTCACAACTACTCATGTACAAAGTACATTTTTTGGGATTAATCCTCAAGTAAAAATGATCGTTGACATTGAATTCTCTATGAATTCTCTTTTATCTCCATCGATTTTCTTCCTATCTTGCATTGTCTTGATATATTGTTGAATTTTCTTTACAGTTATTTCCATTTCCTTCAACGCATCGAGTCCAAGCATTAAGTTATCCTCTGGTTGACTCCCACTAAGAAGAGTATGGCACTTTTTTCCATATAATGCTTCAAAGTGACTCATCTTGATTCATGCTTGGTAACTATTATTGTAGGAAAACTCTTCCAAATGAAGAAAGTCTTCCCACTCTGTTGGTCTATCCATCACATACATTGTCAACATGTCTCCTAAAATCTGGTTTGTTCTTTTAGTTTTTCCATTGGTTTGGGGATGATATGCAATACTAAAGTTCAATTTGGTACCCATTCCCCCAAAAAAAATATTCCAAAAAGCTGAAGTAAACTTTTCATATTTGTCTCATATGATCATTTTAGGAATACCATATAACTTTACAATCTCTTTCATAAATACATTAGCTACTTCAACTATACCAAAAGTAGATTGTACTGGTAAAAAGTGTGCAGTTTTTGTCAATCTGTCTACAACTACCATTATAGAATCATGTTGGTATTTAGTTCTTGGAAATCCAATTATAATGTGTATAGAAACTCTTTCCCACTTCCATTCTGGGATGGGTAAAGGATTCATTAATCCTACTGGATGTTAATGCTCTATCTTTACCTGCTAACATTCCAAACCTCTAGCTAGATAATTAGCTGCATCATTTTTCATACCTAGCCAGAACATATTGTTCCTCGAGGTTGAAACCAAATTCTGATACCCTGGGTGTCCTGCATATGGTATTTTGTGATACTCATATAAAATCTCACTTTTTAAGGAGTGCACATTGGGGATGTATAATCTATTTTTATAACAAATCAATCCCTTTTGGTTTTTAGTATACCCCAATATCACATTTTACTGCTATTTTTATTGGATTTTTTCATAGTTTGGGTCTTGACTCATTACTTCTTGGATCAATTCATCAATGTCAGAGTTTGCACTACTCGAAACACTATTCAAATTTTTAAAAGCATTCCTACTTAAATCATGTGAAACCTTACTTTCATTTCCTTTGATATGTTTGATCTCCATGTCAAATTCACTAAAGAAGGACAAACATCTAGCTTGTATAACATCTAAATTAGGTTGTGTGAAAAATTATTTCAAAATTATGTGGTATGTGATTAATATAAACTTTTTCCTAACAGATAATGTCTCCACATCTTCAAGGCATGTATTACAGTAGCTAACTCTAAGTCGTATACACTATAATTATGTTCATATTTATTTTATTTTCCTGACTCATATCCTATGACTAAGTTTTCTTGTAGTAACACTCCTCCTAATCCTTCTCCAAAAGCATCGGTACATACTACAAATTCTTGATTTGGATCAGCAATATTTAGAATAGGAGCAGTTGTGAGTTTAAGTTTTAACTGTTCAAAACTATGTTGACATTTTTCTGTCCACTCAAACTTCACTCCTTTCTTCTCTAGATATGTGATCGGATATGCTAAGGGTGAAAATATTTCTACAATCCTACTATAGTATCCTGCAATTCCCATGAAAGATATTATGAAGGAAACATCACTAGGCATAGGCCAATCCATAATAGATTGTATCTTTTTTGGGTCCACTTCTAATCCTTTTTTTGAAATTATATGGCCCAAGTATTGAATTTTATCTTTATGAAATTTACATTTGATAAGTTTAGCATACAAATTATGTTTTCTAAGTTTTTTTAAGACAATTATTAGATGTTCTTTACGTTCAACTTCATTCTTAGAATATACCTGAATGTCATCAATAAATACTAGAACAAATTTGTATATATATTTACCTAAGGCACTGTTCATTAGGAAAATAAAGGTAGTAGGTGCGTTAGTCAACCCAAAAGGTGGAACTACAAACTCATAATGTCTGCATCTAGTTCTGAATGCAGATTTATTTATGTATTCATCTTTAATTCTCAATTGATGATAACATGTCTTTAAATAAATTTTTGAAAAGACTCTAGCTCCTCTCACTAGATAAAATAAATCATCTATCTTGGGTAAGAGGATATCTATTATTGATCGTCCGTTTATTTAGTTGTCAGTATTCTATACACAGTCTAAATGTACCATCTTTCTTTTTAAAAGACAATACTGGTGCTCCCCATCGGGACATACTTGGTATTATATAGCCTCGGTCCAGCAACTCTTGTAGCTGTAGTTTTAATTCTAACAACTCTAGGGTACTAATTCTTTATGGGGCTCTAGAGACTGGTGTAGCTCCTAGAATTAACTCAATTTAAAAATCAATTTACCATGGGGTAAGTGAGGAATTTCATCTAGAAATACATCCTTGAATTCTCTGATGACAGGTAATTTTCTACAAGTTCTTTTTCAGTTCTTTGTCCCAAGTCTTCCACATGTACAACATACACTTGGTAGCCCTTTATTGCTATCCTTTTTAACTAAAGTGCTAAAATCTATCTAACTAATATTGGTTTGGGTTTTTCTTTTACTATCACTGGTTTTCCCTCACCACCTATACATTTTATTGTTTTATCTTAAAAATTTAGTATGGATTTCTATTTTTCTAACCAGTCCATTCCCACTAACACATCATAGGATCCTAGAGGAAAAATATTAAAACTCATTTTAGTTTCATACCCATTTAAATTTAAAACAATCATTGGTAACTTATGGGTCACTTTTCCTTTTTTTTTGTAGCTACCTAAACTAACCATGCTTGCTGAAATTTTTATCACTTTAATTTACACTTTTCCACCATCTGAGCACTTATATAACTTAAATTTTCACCTGGATCTATCAAAAAATAAACAAGTTGTTCAACAATCATAGCTTCTGTTTTGACCATGGTTGATTATTGTTCAGCTTGACGATCTTCCAGTGCAGCACTGGTTCTAGGGATGTTTCTTGCCACGTCATTTACAGTAGTTTCCTCTCTCACAACTTGTATGTTTTGAATGGTTCAGGGTGGATAGTCTCGTAGCAGATGAGGTTCTCCACAACCGCAGCATTTGAGTGGCTCCCTCATTTTTACAGTTCCATCTCTTTTACTATTTCAATCTACTTGTTTATATCATGTGTGTGATTGGGATGGTTGATTTTCTCCAGTTTTGTTAAACTTATTCCTTTGGTGATTTTTCCAAAATTTCTTCAAATATGATGGTTTTACTCTTTTTCCACCAGATTCACCTTTTTCTTTATTTTGCCTGTTTTTTTCTTGTTCATTTCTCCCTTTGAACTGCTTATAACACAATCTTTCCTTGCGTACAACTTCATCCATTGTCTTGGGGTTATCAAATTCTATCCTCTCATTGTAGATAGTAGGTAGGTAGTATTAAAATCATTTTACCTTGGCCTTCTCTTCTCTAATATAAGGTACATAGTGAAGTAGGTTGGTAAATTTGGTAACAAACTCATCGATGGAAAAGTGTCCCAACCTAATCTCCTGAAACTCTTTTAATTTGTCATCATAGTATCGTTTATTCACATATCTAGATTTAAATTTAGTTTGGAAATCTTCCCAAGTTACATTTTTCTCATCTAGCACATATGCAATTTTGGTTTATTCCCACAACAAGGTAGCCTTACCTTGTAACTGGTAAATATCCAACCTGGCTTTCAATTTACTTGTATATTCATAAACTTCGAAGTATTTTACCATGTTTAGAAGAAAATCTTCTGCATCTCCCTCCTTCTCACCATCATAAGAGGGAGGTTTGATTTTTCAGAATTCTCCTTGTAATTCGTTTTTCCTTATGGACTGCTGTCTAAAGGCTTCACAATCCTCATATTTTTCTGACTGGTTCTCAGTTTATTTTTTCTTTATACCAGAACCTTAACCTTCGTGACTAGTCCTAGAGGTTAATTCTTTGATTACCCTCTCTCGCTCTTGGCTAGCTAGCGATAATCTTTCATTGTGGGATCTCAGTTGCACCATTTCTCTTGGAATCTAATGTATCATGGCCAACATCTGAGAATTTAGATCTAGTGGATTTTCTGCACCACCGAAATCTACATACAACTCATCCCCTTCACTCACGGTTTTAGATGTATAGTTTTGCACTAATTCACAGTACACAGAAGTAAATATTAGTATGTATTTGTTAAAAAAAAAAGCAATTTACAGCAACATAATTCTTATATTTTATTTTCTTGTGTGAGCACACATTTAGGCCCTGTGTTTTAACATGGGCTCTAATACCATTTGTAACAACTACGCTTTCAATTTTTATTTTTTTCTACTTATGAAATTAATACCATTCACATACATCAGACTTAATGTGTTTCTTAACACTTTGACAAACACTATCTAACATACATTTTTTTTTTGTACTCTGGTCTAATTAACTGTCTATTTTTCATTCAATAGTTATCGTCAATAATATTTAATTCTCAATTACTGTTAGTGGCATTTATTGGACATTGGATAAACCAACACTCTCTGTGTGTTTCACGACATGCACTAACTGCCTTTCGTGGATCCTTATCTCTGGCGATGCGATCGTTGACTAACACCTGCGGGTTTTGGTCTAACGGCAATCGTGATTCCCAACAAGTGGTATCAGAGTAGGTCCTTCTGAAGGAGCTTGATCGCTTGAAGGAGATCCGTCACAATGGGAAGGAAGAAAAAGAAGAAGGCTACTCAAAAGGAGATATCTCAGAAAACATGTGCAGCAGAAAATGAAGAAGATAAAACGAGTATTGATTGTTGTTCTTGTGATTCACCTTCTTGTGCATGCAATGGTGAAGATAGTGAAAGTAATGTTATGGATCTAGAAGAAGCTCTCAATATTAAAGTTGAAGAACAACAAATATCATCTAATAAGCAAGAATCTATCTACAAAGAAATGATCTCTATAATGAAAGAACAGATAGATATGATGAATGGTCAGATATAAATGTATCAAAGAAGGATAGAAATGTATCAAATACAACAGGATAAAGTAACCAATTGAAATGAAAGACTTGAAGCAGAAATCATATCCCTCAAAGAAGATCTGGAAAAATCAAATAAGAAGAATGAAGAACTTTTACAAACTTTTGAAGAACAAGAAAATGAGTTGAAGGAAGAGATTTTAAAATTGAATGATCAAGTAGAAGAAGGAAGAAGGAAAGAAGAAAGAATGAAGAAGCAATGCCAAAGTTTGGAGGTTGAGGTAAATATTTTGAAAGATAAATTAGAAGAAAAAGATAAACTCTTGAGGTTTCAAGATAGTAATAAGATTATGGACAATATTCTTAGTAGTCAAAGGTCTCCCTCTATTAAATTTGGTCTTGGTTTTCATGAAACTATTAAAGGAGAATCTAGTTCACAAGGAAGTGCTAAAGATTCAAAGGATATCAATGCAAAACCTGAAGTGTTGGAAGAAACAAAAGGTCAACCGACAATCATGAACTCTCAAAAGAAATCATTCCCTCCTAACTATAGAAGCATAAATAATGTTGAATGCTTTAAATGTCATAATTATTTGCATGTTCCAGCCAATTGCAGAAGAAAATCATTTCAGTCACAAACAATCAGATACTACATAGAAAGGTACTCTGGTTTCTTCAAGGGATATTTTTTTTCATGTAGCAAGTATGGTCATAAAGCAGCTGATTGCATGAGAAGAAAGAATAGAAAAACACATTATGATCCTTATGCTTAATTTTCTGGTCACATAAGATGTTATTCTTGTAACAAGTATGGACATGTAGAAAAGGAATGCCTGATGAATAGATCTAATAAATTGGATAATTTTCAGTACACAAAAGGAAATTTCAAGCAAAGCTGGAAAAAGGAGGAGGACCGGTAAAAAACGTAGGGGATAATAATCCTACTGTAGTCATCCGCTTCTAAATCCTACTTCTCATAATGGTTGTAGGATGATGTGAGATACATTATAGGGATTAGTAATGTATCATCACAGGGGGAGCAATGTATGATGATTCCCATGGTTGGTGTGGTAATTCTGGTTATGTTTATTTCTGACAGTGCATCTGATGTGAAGAAGACAGGTACAGGTGATACAAATTCAAGGGGAGATGAAGCTGTGGAAATTTTCAGTGTTTCAATTTCCATACACGGGTTTAGTGAACTAAAGCCGTGTATACACGCGAGTTCTGCTGGAGACAGTCGCGTATTATTTTCTGATAAGAAAAATAGTAAGATAGCTAAAGATTAGGAGCACAGGTTCAGGGGGAGCATCAGTCTAACAAATGATTGCATTGTTGGCATTGTATTTGATTATTCCTTAGTTATTGCTCAAATTATGATGACATGATACATGGTTTCTTATGATGAGATTATGAATGAGCCCTGTTTTCTTTTTGCTGAAGAATATCTTTTGTTTTCACAATATGGATAAGTTGGAAGTCTTATGATTAGATCATGTAGAATTTGTTGCTATGGTTGAGACCTTTTTTCCTACGCATATTACATCATGATGAATCTTGAAGATCTTGGTGATTTTAGATCACATGGATGATTGCTTCACACATATTTTCTATTGAAGAAGTTGTTCTAGTGTGATAATTCCTATTGGGAAGAATTTGTTGATGTTGCAAAAAGTCTGAAGGCCTGGTTACTGATGCACTTATGCTACAAATGTTGGATGACACTTGAAAACATAGCTACCTTTTCCGATCTTTCTTCTCTCATGTATCCCAGGGAAGCATTCAAGTTGGGAGTTGTCTTTTCCATGTACAAGATCAGATCTACTTAAAACTGCATACGCGGATTTCATGAAAGACAGTCGTGTATATACGCGAGTTTATACAGATAAAACCGCATATGGGTGGTTGCTGACAATTTTTTCTTTGGGTCAGCATTCTTCAGCACAGCTATGGTGCTGTTGGGTATCTCTGGTGATGTTCCAGCTCTTATATTTCTATTTCATTCTCTGATATTGTTGATGAAGATGCCTTGATCATTTGCTGTTGAAAGTGTTCAGGATACAGAAGCTAAGGGGGGAGCATTGGTCATGTGGAAAGGATGCATTGTTGGCATTCTCTTGATTTTTTGTGATCTGATCTCATGATTGAGATTCCTTGATCTTGATTATAAAAATTCATATTTGTAATTTGATGAAAAGGTCATGTTGAGACCTATGATGTAAAATTGTAACATTCAGTCATGTAAGGACTTGTTCAAATGTGTAAACTCACTTGGTTGGGTACATGAGTCATTTATGTAAATCCACTTGGTTGGATCCTTGATGTAAGTAAGATTCCTTGGTTATAAATTCATGTACTTCATTGAAAAATATGTTTGAAAATTCATCATGAACACAGGGGGAGAAAGGTAACTTTAGTGCACATCAGATCTACAGAGCTCTTCTTTCTACATGAGGAGAAAAACCGTGTTTTTGTTTTCATCCGCCCTTTTCCCTTGATGTCAAAGGGGGAGAGTAACATGGTGTTTGAATAAGGGGAGAGCATCATGGTGTTTTCATAATGGTTATATTCAATATATATATCTGTTTTGGTGATCAAACACCATCATAGTTTCCATCAAGTCCAAAGGGGGAGATTGTTGGCATGTGTTGTCCTTGATGGCAACCTACTTGATGAAATGATATTGTTGGCTATATGATGCAGAGTGTTGTCCTTGATGGCAACCTACTTGATAAAGTTGATGACAGCCTAACTTGATGAATTTTTCCTTGATGGAAACCTACTTGATGAAGTTAATTCATTGTTGGCTTTGTGATGATTCTGAATTATGATCTCTCTCTTGAGGTAGTTTTGGTATTTGTAACAAAAGGGATCAAATAGATAATCCAGCGGTCAATACAATGGGTCAATACCATGGTAACACCCCTGGATTTATAAATTTAGAGTGCAAATAGCCATACGCGACTTGGCACGTATTTTTCCGCGTGCATACGCTACTTCTCCTTGGGAAATTGTTGGCAATGTGATACAATGTATTGACTTTGATGGAATCTGCTTGATGAAGTTTTACTTGATGGAAATGATGTAAATCTGATGTATCTATGTGTTGAAATGAAGGATAATATATTTACAGACTAGCTCAGAAGTAACAGAAGAAAGGAATTCCAGTAAAGTTTCAGAGAAATGATAAATAAGTCATGTCACAAGGCATACGCGGGTTTGTTAAGGAGAAGTAGCATATGCACGCGGAAAAATACGTGCCAAGTCGCGTATGGCTATTTGCACTCTAAATTTATAAATCCAGGGGTGTTACCATGGTATTGACCCATTGTATTGAGCGCTGGATTATCTATTTGATTCCGTCCAGGAATACCATCAGAAGTGGTGTGGTTTTGGCTCATGGTATTGATAAAGGTTAAATCTATATAAGGAGAAGAAGATCATTATGCAAAGTGTGCATGAGTAAGGGTTGTGAATGAATAAATCTCTCTAAGGAATATTTGCATGGATGAACTATGTTCTTGATTGATAGATCTGAATCTATGATGCACCTATGAAGAAAATGATGAAGAGGGATCTCTAGATCTGAAATGTATATGTATTTTCTAGATCTGTTTATGGAATTCTTAGATCTGAAATGAGGCGAAATACTTTCTGAAGTAAAGGAAGAAATCTGATTTTTTTATCTGATCTGAAGAGTTTCACAGTCCTGAAAAGTTTCAGATGTATACACAGGTTTGCTTCATCAAAAGCACGTGTATACGCGGGTCTGCTTAAGGAAAATCACGTATGGGAAGATAGGGTTTTCTGAAGAATGCACAGAAGTATACGCGGGTTGGTGTGCATGAAAGCGCATACATACACAGGTTCAATGAAGTAAAAACGCGTATGGAATCTAGGATTTGCTGAAGTAAGTGGAATGAAATGTCTGATATGTTTTGTTGTTTTGCTATTATTTGTCAATGATGTATTCATACAGAACTGGGTTGTTTGAATGATGAATATGCTACTGATTATGTTAATTGAAGATCAAGTTGTTGGTTGATTGGTTGATGATTCAATTAATGAATTGATGGGGTTATAAATTTCAGTTTGATGAATGTTGAGCTTAAATGTGTGGAGTGGGTCCACTCTGAAAATATAATGAAAAGTGGCCTACAAGATGTGTTGTATGGAATTTGTTAGATCCAGTATGAAAATTGATGAAACGTGGTCCATGGTGGTGCTGAGGGTCGAAGCCTTCAGTGAGGGGGTTGTAGCTCCCTTCCAGTGGTAGCTGGTAAACGAGTGCAGGGGGTAGTGGCTCCCTACCAGGAGAGGCTGGTAAACGAGAGCAGGGGGTAGTGGCTCCCTTCTAGGAGAGGCTGGTAAACGAGAGTAGGGGTTTGTAGCTCCCTTCCAGGAGAGGCTGGTAAACGAGAGAAGGTTGTAGCCTTCTGCAGGTGGGTGCCTGCGTGCTGGTATGAGTCTGCACCAGTACATGGTTGTACGATGTTTTCTTTATAATAAAATATTGAAGGCTGAGACGACGGCAACGGTGGTTTTCTCCCGAATTGGGTTTCCACCTTAAATCCTGGTGTTCATGTGTGTTTCTTATGTGTGATGATTTATTATGTTCTTACTGCACATGTTTACTGCTTACTAAACATCTAATGAAGGAATGATGCAATGATCTAAGCTAAGAATTATCAGCATAATGAAATCTCTGTTAATACGCGAGTTTTATTAAGGATATCTACGTGTATATGCGAGTTGGCTTCATTAAAGTAGCGTATGGGTTTTAGAGAAAGAGAAAGTAAAAAAATTCCGATCTGCACTAAATACTGATTCACCCCCCCCCCCCTCTCAGTATTTTTCCCAACAATTGTTATCAGAGCGTAGGACACGAGTTCGATACACACCCGGCTCGCGTTGGGGGGGAGATTGTTCGACATTGGATAAAACGACGCTCTCTGTGTGTGTCGCGACATGGACTAACCGCCTTTCATGGATCTTTATCTCTGGCGATGTTCCAGCTCTTATATTTTTGTTTCATTCTCTGATATTTTTCATGAAGATGCCTTGATGGTTTACTGTTGAAAGTTTTCAGGATACAGAAGCTAAGGGGGAGCATTGGTCATGTGGAAAGGATGCATTGTTGGCATTCTCTTGATTTTCTATGATCTGATCTCATGATTGAGATTCCTTGATCTTGATTATAAAAAGTCATATTTGTAATTTGATGAAAAGGTCATGTTGATACCTATGATGTAAAATTGTAACATTCAGTCATGTAAGGACTTGTTCAAATGTGTAAACTCACTTGGTTGGGTACATGAGTCATTTATGTAAATCCACTTGGTTCGATCCTTGATGTAAGTAAGAGTCCTTGGTTATAAAGTCATGTACTTCATTGAAAAATATGTTTGAAAATTCAGCATGAACTCAGGGGGAGTAAGGTAACTTCAGTGCACATCAGATCTACAGAGCTCTTCTTTCTACATGAGGAGAAAAACCTTGTTTTGGTTTTCATCCGCCCTTTGCCCTTGATGTCAAAGGGGGAGAGTAACATGGTGTTTGAATAAGGGGAGAGCATCATGGTGTTTTCATAATGGTTATATTCAATATATCTATCTGTTGTGGTGCTCAAAAACCATCATAGTTGCCATAAAGTCTAAAGGGGGAGATTGTTGGCATGTGTTGTCCTTGATGGAAACCTACTTGATGAAATGAGATTGTTGGCTATATGATGCAGAGTGTTGTCCTTGATGGAAACCTACTTTATAAAGTTGATGACAGCCTAACTTGATGAATTTGTCCTTGATGGAAACCTACTTGATGAAGTTAAGGGGGAAATTGTTGGCAGTGTGAGACAATTTATTGAATTTGATGGAATCTGCTTGATGAAGTTGTCCTTGATGGAAATGATGTAAATCTAATGTATCTATGTGTTAAAAGGAAGGATAATATATTTACAGACTAGCTCAGAAGTAACAGAAGAAAGGAATTCCAGTAAAGTGTCATAGAAATGATAAATAAGTCATGTCACAAGGCTTACGCAGGTTTGTTAAGGAGAAGTAGCGTATGCACGTGGAAAAATACGTGCCAAGTCACGTATGGCTATTTACGCTCTAAACTTATAAATCCGGGGGTGTTACCATGGTATTGACCCATTGTATTGAGCACTGGATTATCTATTTGATCCCGTCCAGGAATCCCATCGGAAGTGGTGTGGTTTTGGCTCATGGTATTGATAAAGGGTAAATCTATATAAGGAGAAGAATATCATTGTGAAAAGTGTGCATGAGTAAGGGTTGTGAATGAATAAATATCTCTAAGAAATATCTGCATGGATGAACTCTGTTCTTGATTGATAGATCTGAATCTATGATGCACCTATGAAGAAAAATGATGAAGAGGGATCTCTAGATCTGAAATGTATATGTATTTTCTAGATCTGCTTATGGAATGATTAGATCTGAAATGAGGAGAAATACTTTCTGAAGTAAAGGATGAAATCTGAGTTGTTTATCTGATCTGAAGAGCTACACAATCCTGAAAAGTTACAGATGTATACGCAGGTTCGCTTCATCAAAAGCGCGTGTATACGCGGGTCTGCTTAAGGAAAAGCGCATATGGGCAGATAGGGTTTTCTGAAGAATGCACAGAATTATACGCGGGTTGGTGTGCATCAAAGCACGTACATATGCAGGTTTAGTGAAGTAAAAGTGCGTATGGAATCTAGGGTTTGCTGAAGTAAGTGGAATGAAATGTCTGATCTGTTTTGTTGTTTTACTATTATCTGTCAATGATGTATTCATACAGAACTGGGTTGTTTAAATGATGAATATCTTGCTGATTATGTTAATTGAAGATCAAGTCATTGGTTTATTGGTTGATGATTCAATGAATGAATTGATTGGGTTATAAATTTCAGTTTGATTAATGTTGAGCTTAAATGTGTGGAGTGGGTCCATTCTGAAAATATGATGAAAAGTGGCCTACAAGATGTGTTGTATGTAAGTTGTTGGATCCAGTATGAAAATTGATGAAACGTGGTCCATCGTGGTGCTGACGGTCAAAGCCTTCAGTGAGGGGGTTGTAGCTCGCTTCCAGTGGTAGCTGGTAAACGAGTGTAGGGGGTAGTGGCTCCCTTCCAGGAGAGGCTGGTAAACGAGAGCAGGGGGTAGTGGCTCCCTTCCAGGAAAGGCTGGGAAACGAGAGCAGGGGGTTGTAGCTCCCTTCCAGGAGAGGCTGGTAAACGAGAGAAGGTTATAGCCTTCTGTAGGTGGGTGCCTATGTGATGGTATGAGTCTGCTCCAGTACATGGTTGTATGATGTTTTCTTTATAATAAAATATTGAAGACTAAGACGACAACAACGGTAGTTTTCTCTCGAATTGGGTTTCCACCTTAAATCCTGGTGTTCATGTGTGTTGTTTATGTGTGATGACTTATTCTGTTCTTACTACACATGTTTACTGCTTACTAAACATCTAATGAATGAATGATGCAATGATCTAAGCTAATAATTATTAGCATAATGAAATCTCTGTTAATACGGGAGTTTTATTAAGGATATCTGCGTGTATACACGAGTTGGCTTCATTAAAGTAGCGTATGGGTTTTAGAGAAAGAAAAGGTGTACCGTCCGCACTAAATACCGTATTCACCCCCCCCCCCTCTCAGTATTTTTCCCAACAACATTTCTTACTCCTTATGTCATTAGAGCCATATTGAGATGTGAGTGCATCTTATAGCATAATATGACTATCATCATTTTAATTACTATTGATATCTTCTTCTTATGACCATATCCCAAATACATATTTCTAATTTGTTTCCATTTCATTTAACTAAACAACTCTCTTCCAATGGATAACTACACCTTGTAGTTAAGGTTTCATTCTCAACTATTACTATATAATTATTTACCCAAGTTAACCCTTTCCTAATTTTTATCCCCCAACAATATAATTTCGACACAATTCGTGTTTTATTCATATCCCTTACCTTTATTAAGGTGTTACTTTACACCACTACGGAACTACACTTATTCCCATTTGACACACACACACACACACAGATATATAGATATATACGAAACCTTAGTTTCGATTTTTCCTCTTTAAATTTACATGGCTGATTTGGAATTTTCCTTCCATGCTATCCCTATGAACCTATGTGCATCGATATTAATCTCATATATATGCAAAAATTACTTGTTCTCAGGAGTTCTCCATGTCATTCACTACGGGACACGTCAATATATATAAAACAATTTTGGTATTTATGAGTGGCTTAATGGGACTTCGGCTTCGTATGGTATTACATTCAATGTCTGCATCGTATTATTATCTCGGGATCATATTTAATTTATGCCATAGTACATATTTAGTACAATCGTCACATGGTTCATTCCCTTTTTCATTTAACCATCTAGCTACGTGTTAAATTTCCATCATCGAATATGTTCTACATGGACGATTGAGATCTGAGTGTACCTATGGTTAGGGTTTCCTTCCTTCATATGTTTTTGTTGTATCTCTCTTTCCTATTATTCATTTTTGTTTAAGTAGTATCCACTCGACCTCCACATATATTTTGTTTAGCCTAAACGAGAAAACCCAGTTCATGGCATTGAGGTTAAGCTCTTCGATCTCATCTGGTTTCTTAAGTAAACGAAACTCCCACATTGTTTTTAACTGATATGACATCGATTTAAACTTGCATATCTCTATATTTTTATTTCATTTTGATCTGAATGATTAATCACCTCATTATCTCTTAAATCGATTTGATTTTCCTCTGAGGGTTGCGGCGATGGGTTCATTCCCATAACGTTGTGTCATTCATAGAGAGTCCCTTGTTCAAGTTCCTATACGACTGTGGAAATGCAAATGGTAAAAATCATATTTGGCATACAACGTCAAAGAATCCCCTGTCTATGTATTTTTCAAATATGATTATGCCTTTGGATACCATCTCACAGTGGTTGGGAAATTTCATTTTCATGTTTTGACAATAGATTTCAGTTCTTAGTTAATTATGTCTTCTTTGTATTTCGATTTACCATTAAATTTGTGATTTTTTAATGCATTTTAGTTAAATTCAGGTAAATTATTTTCCATGGAAGAACCCTTCCCTCTCAGACATGTGTAATTTCTTAATTGTCAACCTCCTTGCGACATTTCCAATCCTTTCCAGGTAAACGTTATTCCTCCATAACTTTAATTCCTCCATTATTACAATGTTGGTTTCTCATGCTTTTCAACTTTTCATTTTCTTTACTAGTTGGCTCTTCTCGGTTTAGAGAATCCAGCAACTTCATGGCTTACATTCCCTTTCTCAATACTCTCAAGTTTAGGTAATAATTAGTGGGCCATTCAACTATATTTTTTTAAGTCGTTTTGCTTATACTTCTGGGTTTAGAATTTAAATAATTATCAGAGATAAGAATTTATACTTTATTCTGAGTTAATAAATCTCGATTTCCATTATTGAAATCTCGCAGATTTCCTTCTAGAGTCTTCACCCATCGAGTCTCTATACTTTATGCTATGTCCTTTATCCAATATGTGTAGGAGTTTTATGAACTCAATTTGTTTGTACCATTATTCTCCTTCTTTGAATTTTTTGTTTGTAATCATTTACCTTTTATCGCATTTCAATTATTTGTATAGACAGGGTCTAATAATTTGATTCACTAAATTGTAAATGAATCTCACAATTCTACGTTTCCTCCAGTTTGACTCATTAGGTTGTTGAAGAATTTCACATCAGAATTTTCTGGATTTTAATTTAATTTTATTTGATTCTTTGGTTCCTCATATTCTTCATTTCACTGACTTCAAAATATCTATTACTTACACATTTATTTCTCCGTGATGGTCAGTAAGGTAATAATTACCTACACTTCTGTTGCTATCTATATTTTCAATTGTTGTTATTAATTAGAATCTATGCACCAATACTAAATTCTTAATTTAAATTCTGTGCAGGTAACCTCTACCATAATTCCTTGCTTCACAACTTTCGTTAGCAGTATATATGTCCAACAATAACATAGTAATTTTGGATTTCCTTTTACAGGTTGTTCCAATAACCTCCTTGGGGACTTCTTTTATTATGCATGTGAACAATTCTCAGAGAGATTATATGCTTGTAATTTCAGGGAAAGAATCCCAATTTTTGTATAATTATTTTGGACATAAATATACCTATGCAGTAAATGTATATGGATCAAAGTCTCGTGACTTGCTCTAATTCAAGATAATTTAATATACTCTAATATCACTATTGAAGTTATGTTTACGATACATCATATGATGTATTCTACAGGATCTATATTTCCATTCTGTTAATAATTTATGCATTATTTACTGAAATTGTGATAGAATATTATGACTTAGGTATAGTGCCCAAATATTCAATTTTCACTACAGTAGAATATTTTCTTTGAAAGTTCTAAATTTACATTCCTTACTAGACATAATTGCTTCCATTCTATACTAGTTTATATAGAAAATTTTCGTGGTTAGTAAAATAATTATACTGTATTTAATTTCTGCCTAAAAAAATTCAAATAGTTCATCTAACCTCAGATTTAAACCTACTTCAAGGTTTAGAAATTTTGAGGGTTAGTAATCTTCTCACAATTATCTATGAAACACTAGATATCTATGTTATATTTATTATAGAAAGTTCTGTTAAATGCATGGATCTAACAATTTACAACAAATAGAATCTTTCACATTTTTTTGTCATACACATAATCTAATCCTTGAAAAATCTAGTTAATTTCTTGACCACCATTTTAACTTCAATGTAATAACACAATTGCAAGATAGATCAATTAAATTGTGCATACCAATTCTGGTAGACTATTTTCCACCCAACCTATGAGATATTTCTCTGCAACTCCCCCCAAGTAGAGATCAATTCCTTCCAATAGTAGACAACCTCTTTTCTACCCATAATTTTCTTATTTAAGCCTTCTTTCCCATCAGCTTGTTTCCATAACTTGTCTAGTTAATCAGGTGTTGTTTTCATTTTTTCCTAGGCTTTCTTTTTGTTTTTCCACAAAAGTACTTTAAACCTAGATTGTTTCTCTTTCTAGTTTTATTCCACCTCTTCTGAGTAACTTTCCTCTTTACCGTGCTATGTTTTTATATTTTTATCTCTAGTGTAATTTTCAAAGTTTAATTATTTTCACCAAGGATTTTTGGAGAACTGGGAAAGTCTTGAGAAAATTATCCATCCTCATGGACTTGGATTCCAAATATCTAATTATACTCTATTATTTTCAAAATTAATTCCATTTCCATTTTATTAAATTTAAATAATAAAATATGTCCACAATAGTTATTTTCCCTTGGGTTCAATTGACCCTTTAGGACTGTTCAATTGTCTAATAAAAGCAGAAAAAAAGGGGATATTACACCATGAGTTTGAATTTTATTTATATTATTCTGGGAGAGAAAGAAAATAATTTTGAAACAACACCAGTGGGAAATAAAGATGGGTGTAAGCCCTAAATAAAATACAACGTGTACTTCATACATGTTTTATGTATCATTTTGATGATTAGCGGGCTATACCTCTCTCAGTAATTCTTTACGTATTATGATCAAATTATTATTCGACATTGCATAAATAATTGGTAATGAAAAGTAAAAGTTAATTTTCCAACAATAGAATAAAATCAAGGATGTAATATTCCAAAATAGAATAAATAGGAACATAGAACATTTGCAACATTTCAAATAAAGAAAAACCGGAATATATCGCTAGAATCTAGAAAATGCTCGGAATAGGATGCAACAGGAACTTACACTAATAAATCATAACCATGAGCATAAATAATTGGCTCATATAATTACAATCAATAGCAAAAATAAAGTACACAGTGCTCCAAAGAAGATGCACTAAAGCCAACAAGAAGTGGCTAAAATAGATCAAAATCCTACCACTAGAAATGTGGTTACTGCTATTGCTACTGGAAGGCCGTCTCTATGTAGTGTTGATGGAAACTAATTCTGTTGGGAATAAGAACCATGTGAGAGAGGCTACTGGAGTGCTCAAAAATATCCATGATTTTAACCAAAACCTCTACTCGAAAACTGATAAAAAATAAAAAATGGTTTGGCCTGGTTATGAATTTGGAATTTCAGCCCTTTAGGGATGCAAAGCACACATCGCTAGTTGAGTTACACACTGCTAGGAGATGGATCAAATAGTTATAAAACTAATGAAAATACTCCAAATAAGCTCTACAGATGAAGAGTTGATCCCCCCACTAGATTCCAAGCTAGGAAAATTGTATCCTTCCTCCTCCTCTAAAGTTGCCACTACTGGATTGCGTAATTTCTGAAGGAGACTATGATGTTAATAGGGGAAGTGGTATGGATTGATGCAAGATGATGTGATAGCACTCTAGAATAATGAAATAAATTCAACGCAGTGAAGGGTTGATCCCTTCAAGGGAATCGAAAGAATAATTCTTGGAACTTCCTTCCACCTCTGAAGCTTCGACTGTTGGGCTACAAAATGTTGAAGATGACCACGCTGCAAAAGAGGGGACATACCTTGGACTGATTCTAGATAATACAATACTTATCTGAATATGCTAAAATATACTCAAAAGTGAAGGGTTGGTCCCAACACAATATTCCAATATGAGATGCTTGGAACTTCCTTCCTCCTCTCAAACCCTACTGCTAGAATGCGTAATTCCTGCAGGTGAATTCTCCTTCATGGAGGGACAGAATGATGGCTTGATGCCTGATGTTGAATTTTTTCTCAGAAATCACCTTTCCTGAGTGGGCACTTGAAGTTCCCTAAGGATAAGGGTGGGATTTCCACTCGGAAACATCTGTGTGCTAAATAGCGCAAAAAACTTTGCTAAATAGTTGAAGCATGTGGAAAGTCATAAATGAAAATACAACATCAATATTCTGAATGCCTTCTATGGCTGTCATACCTTTCCATTTATTCTTGTGAGCCATCTCACCCTTGGCCCCACACAATAATGATGCTTCTCTCTTCGCCACTAACCTCCATAATAATTGTGTTTTCCTCCACTATCTCCACTACCTCCATGTTTGTGATGTTGATATGGTCATCTTGACTCCATCCACATGCACTAACCCACATTCACACAAAGAAGTGGTTTATTCATCTTGACCCCATCCATATGCATTGATCCACATTCACACTAAGAAGTGGTTTATTCTTAATAAAGGGATTTATGGTTCCCTCTACCGTCTTATTCATCTATCTTATTAACAAAAAAAAAGAAAATATTCCAATTAGCTAAAAGATAATTAGGAATATTACAGAGAATGATGTTTTCTTTAAGGGAGGGACTATGTAATATCCCTGACGTAAGCTACTGTAAAAACTCTAGTAAAATGAGGTTTGTCGAATAATTAAATATTATTAATCCTTAAACTAATATTCCATGAAGAATATTCTTTTTATTCTTAATTATAATAATATTACAAGAATTAATTATTAATTTCTTTATTTAGAAGAATTTATATTCTTCTGTCTAAATCAATTTTATTTCCATGTTGGTATATTTATGAGCTTTATAAATAATGAGTAATAGTTTTAGAAAAGCCATGGATAAGTGATATTTCGTTCATAAGGAAAAAGAAATCTAGCTTGAAATGAAAATCATGAGAGATTTATTGATGCTTTATTGAGTGATTGTAGAATTTAGAAAAATATGATTTATGCAGTGATTTATAGAAGTTTTTTAGGATTTAGAGAAGCTATTGAATTTTATTCATTCTAGTTATTGTAAATCTATGAGAAAAGATGAGAATGAATGACAAAATACATGTATAATGGAGCCAATAAAGTGGAAGGAGATATTCCAAACATGCATTAAAAGATAAGTAAATATCCTTTTTTCTAAATTATTGAGTTTGCATATGGTGCATAAAGAAATAAGAATTGAATTTATTTGTTTGAAAGTTTTTATATGATAAAGAGTAAATATTATTTTCTTGGGAAAATATCCATGGAATTTTGTGAATAGAGGAGAATTTTTTTTTTCCATTGAATTTTTAAGATATTTCTTGTGCATGGAATTCTTAAAATATTTCCATGGCTAAGTAATTGTGTGAATTACATGAGTTATTGGAAAATAGGGTCAAAATATGTCTTTGTATCTCTCAAACCATGCTAGGTGTGTAAAATGTAAAATAGGTTTATGTAAATGAGTCTATTATCTCAAATTCTCTTTCATATTTGAACAATCCTTTTTCAAATTCTCTAAATGAGATCCCAAAATGATGACAAAAAAGGAAATTATTTGATTTTTAAATTTGGAAATATGGGCTGCAAAGATTCAATAGGATCGTCCAAACCGTGATGCCTTTGTAAAAATGGCGAGGTTTTTTTTAGTGATACATTAAAAAAAAACCTATTTTGTTTTTCAAAAACACATTTCCACATGTTAGGAAACAATGTCAAAACTTGATGACTAAAACCGAAAAAACATAGTAAAACATAGTACTTCCATTTGATTTTTCTTCTGGATAAGAATAGTTTTTTTATGTAAATATAGAGATAACTATAGTTTCAATAAATTTGAAAAGAAATAAATTATTTTCATTAAAAAATAAATAACCCTTAAGTTTTATATTCTTGAAAAGAAATAAGTTGTTCACATGTATAAATAAATAGAAGAACTATGGTGACAATTCTTGAAAAAGAATTATGTGAATTCATTTCAAAGGTTACCAAGGATGTCCTCATGATGCATATGAGTTATATTTTTAAACATAAATATTAGACTCTTAAAGATAATATGTGCTTATGTGAATATGCATAATATCTATTATATTGGATGTACTTGGAATGAATATGTGATTTTACATGCATGGGAAGCTTGAGTTGTGCCAAAGGAGATACACAATTTTTTTGAGGAAGATTTTTCATAAAAGAAAATAGGTTGTGTTATTTGAGAATGATTTTTTATTCATGCTATTTCTTGAGGAAATATTAAAGGATTTTTATTCCATACATAATAGCTAGAGTGTTTTTTTTGGTAATTTAGGCTAAACTATATTGATTCGAAAAAGAAAAAAAATTACATATGCTACAGGTTGAGTTGGTAAGTTGTGTTGATCTAGTCCTATCCTTAGATTATTTCATAGTTGCGCATGTATGGGGCTACCTCATTGAATGAAAGAAGCCCTATAATAACATCAGACATAAAATTACAAAATATGCCATGGTACCTGTGAAAGTAAAATTCCTATGATAAGAGCTGGAATAATAGAAAAATTAAAAAAGCTGAACTACCTCACAGTGAAGGTTCTTCTGCATAATCCTCAGTGTCTGGATCCTCCTCCTCGATACGACAGACATAATCCTATGCTATGGCCTCCTCCTTAGCATTAGGACAACACAGAGGCTTATAAGGAGGTGCGCAGAGGATGGGAGCGATCGAGTAATCATCATCCGTTACATGCATCCAAGTGCCCTTTGAGTCCGTGATCCATACATTGGTGTCTTCCCATTATACCTCCTGAACACGAACAGGCTCAATTTTTTGGGGCCTAAGGTTCTCTTGGTGTGCAATGGTGGATTTCATGGGTCCGCTTCTTCCTCTCTGTGAATCATGAATAGGGGCCTCCTCCTTCTAGTGATGCCCAATGCTCTGGGGGACATCCCTAGCATGAATTCCATAAGAGAAACCCTCAAAGGACTCTAAAGGGTTATCAGGCCCTCACTGGTAGCGTCTAGGGAACACACCTCTTTGGCTGCCTATGATTGTTCTTTGGTGCAATATTAGATCCATGGGATAGCGTGGCATGTGGGAGATGGGGGGCTGAGACTAGAGACAAGAGGAGAGATTTTAAGAGGGAAGTATTAGAAAAAAATGAGCAAACTTTGAGTAACACTATGGGGAAGGGCCTCCCCTTTTGTATCCATGCAGCAAAAGCACAGATGCTGTGCATTATTATGACATGCTCGGAGGTGCATGATACGACTATTTTCATGTAGAGGCATGCGATTCAAGTTATGGAAGAGTGTCATATCCATCCAGGAGCTCATTCGAATGATTGCAATAGAGAGGTTCCACCAATGCTGGTTGCTAGCTTTGTGTATCTTCTTGAGTTCTTTCCTCTATCCCCTCATGTGAATTATTGCTGAGAGGTGGATCCACTTCAACCGAAGGCCTACGTTGTAGATCTTCATCATCTCGAACATGGGAGGTATTGTTTCCACGCGTGCGTCCAATGTCACTCGCATCTAGGGAAAAATTTGTGCGCTTTCACCTGGTTTAGTCTAACCACTCGCTCGGTGAGCCACGACCTTGATTAGGATAGAACATGAGACCAGTTCGTAGTTACGAGGCTGACCTTACCACTCTACTGCCACCAACGACCTTGAAATGTAGTGGGATTTGACCCAGTTTAGTATAAATACTCGCTCGGTGAGACACGCCCTTACTCACGATCGAACACGATACTGGTCTGTCATTACAAGGTGGACCTTACCACTCTGACACCAAAAATGACCTTGAAATATAGTGTGATTTGGCCTCATTTAGTCTAACTACTCGCTCGACGAGCCATGGCCTTGCTTAGGATCAAACATGAGACCAATCCATTCTTATGAGGTTGACCTTACCACTCTTCCCCACCAAAAACCTTAAAAGGTAGTGGGATTTGGCCCATTTTAGTCTAACTACTCTCTCGATGAGCCACGAACTTGCTCAGGATCAAACATGAGACCGGTCTATCATTACGAGACTAACCTTACCACTCTGCCACAACCAAAGATCATAAAAGGTAGTGGGATTTTACCGAGTTTAGTCTAACTACTCGCTCAGCAAGCCACTACCTTGCTAAGGATCGAATATGAGACCGGTCCGCTATTATGAGGTTGACCGTACCACTTTACCGCCACCAAAAACCCTAGGTAGTGTTTCAGCTATCTTTTTCAAAAAGAATAATTAGTTTGTTAGACTCCATATGTATATTTGTATGCAAGGAACTATTTATTTGTTAAAACTCATAAAAAATGAAGAGAAGATAAAAACATGTCCTTGAATGCATTATTACATAAGATTATTAGAGAGGAAAATTGGTAATCGCATGTTGTATTGTGCTAAGATTTATTTCAAATATTATTTAGAGAAACATATACACTCTCATGAAGATAAAAATATATTTTTGGTATTATATTTCTGGAGAAAAAGAATGGTTGATCACATAATACTGATTGTATTAGCCTTCTTAAGGGAAAAATAATATTCATTTGCACATCTAAAGGGAATAACTATAGTATTATTTTTCTTTTTCCATAACATTATGTATATTTATTGGGCTAGATCTTTTGGTAAGAGGAAAATGTTTCTTTGCATGAAAGAATAAATATTATGCGTTTGATCCCTTGGAAAAAAATGTGTTTATTTTTCCATGCAAGATTTAGTTAGTTTCCTTTGGAAAGAAATATATTTTTTACATGCAAGAATAAAAAGCTATCATGTTATCTTTTTTTAGAGAGGAAAAGTAGTTGCATGCACGAAATTATAGCTATTAAGTTAAATTTGTTTTAAACAAACCTTTAATTTTTATACATAATATCCATTGTGAATATCTCTGATGTGGAAAACACGGAAAAATATAACCAGAGATAGACTGGGAGGAAATTTACTGGATATTTCACCTCTAAAAAGAGGATGAGATCTAGAAGCTACCTGGCCCTTTCTAGACTCTGTCTAAGAGTGAGGTAATATCCCAAAAATGGATTTCTCAGCAAATCATGCCAGAAAAATGCATTTTTCAGGAATTTTTGCTTCATATATCATAAAAATTGTTTAAAAACACTCATAAATTCACTCCAAATACTTCAACAACCTTTACTCAGCTTTTATGGGCAAAAAGGTGGGGAAAAGTGAGGATTTTGGCCCTAAAATGAGTGTATAGGAAAATATGCGTAAAATTAAGGGTAAGTGTTATGTAATATGTTATATTAGGTCAAGAGGGATATTATTGTCGCATTTAAATAAAAAAAAAGGTGTTTTAATAAGTTAAACAGTTCCTCCTTCCTGACTAGTCAAGAAAAACCCTGATTTCCCATGACTTTGAGTATGCAGAAATTTACTGAAGCAAGGGAAGCGTATTTTCTAAAGGTATAAGATTTAAAACAGTATTAAAAATTATATAATGAGTTTAGGAAATTGGCGTAGGAATTAAGCAAGGTTAAACAATAGTTTTACGTAAACAATCCCTCAAGATTGAGGTGCTGCAAGACAAGAGAATGACCTAGAAACCCTTCAATGTTATTTCCAGGAGTCTGAAGCTCATTTATATTATATTACAGATCTAAAACTGATAAATACATGAAAACATAGATCTATAATGAAACAAAATGCCCAAAGGACTCTTTATTACATTCCCCTTGGGGATTTCAGCAATACATGAAAATGCTGGAGTGGTTGGGCAGCTACGGAAACTATGGAACTAGAAATATGTAGAGAAGGATGAATAAGATGAAAATATATGAATTAAAACTCCTCCAATGGATCTCCAAACTGGAAGGTTGATCCTTACACTTGAGATCCCACCCTCCAATCAATCTGCAAAACCCCGCAGCAAATGCACTATAAAAATAACGCAGCTATTGCAGAAAAATGTGCAATAGGGGAAATAATAGGTGTTGTAATCATGCCAAGATCTGAAAATAAGCTCTCAAGCTTCCAAAATAACCCTCCAAAGGCAAGAAATACTCCCCCTCTGAAAAACAAGCAATGGAAGAGGTGTTGTGGAGTCTCCATGGGAACACCCTGCAACACAGTATTATGTTGTTGCAGCAATAATGATGTCCTGGAGGATGATGCTTCAGTATTGAGCTGAAATAATGATTGAAAAACCTCACCCCAGCAGGAACTCGAAGTCCCCCGGGGCTGAGGATGAGATCTCTGAACAGAGACACTCGGTGCACTAAACAGTGCTGCAGACTAGTTAAACAACCAGCGTGCTCAAGAAGTCGAAATTACCAACTCAATATCATAAAAATATGCACGAATTCCAATATATTTTCTCCCCTCCATTTATATAGCAATTGGAGACTCCTCATGGGCCCTTCCTCTAGAAGCTTCCCCCATACGTTGTCATGTAGTGCTTTCCAACTCATACCCTACGCTGGTTGACTTGGTCAAACCTCTTTGCAAATATCTCCTTTCACACATGAGGGTGTGAAATATGGTTCCCTGGCTGATCCATTTTCATACTAGAGGGATTTTATTTATGTTTTTATTATCTTTGGGCCTCCATACCCAATTATTCATCTCCTAAATGAGTTTAGACAAAATTTTAATGTTCCAATTTATTGAAGAAAAATTTGGAACATTACAATCCTCCCCTCCCAAATGTTGCTTGTCCCCAAGAAACTGCAGGGATAGAACTGAAGAGTCTCCACTCAAGGCATGGATTATGAAATATAATGAGAAACATCTCCCTCATGTGGATCCTCGATCCCCAAGAAATCATCCAAACAAAATGAGCCACCTCCCAACAAGGCAACTCCTGAAAATCTCCTTCCACCTTAAGCTCTGGTAATGAAGGTGGGCTAAAAATATGAACTTAGCAAGCATCATAGAATACCTCATGATGTCATTCTCTCCACTCATGACAAGTGTATAGTGTATGGTGATCCTGGGCTACAAAATTATTGTCCTCCAATGGTAAAGTGAAGAACAATCCTCCAAAGAAGGCTCCTCCAACAATGAAGAACAAGATGGCCCAAACCAATCCATCCATGAAGAATAGGACATGTTCATCATGGAAAATCCTAATGAGAGGTTTGCTGAAGGTTTTACATGATGATACATGATGCAAAAAATTTCTCACAAGGATACAGCGCGGTCTCATCCACTGCAACTTCAGAAAATTACATGGCAAGCAATGTCCATGATTCATCACATCTACTAAAGGATAGTAAATGGCTAAATGTAACAACAATAATACATGATCAATAACTTTCCAATGCCTATAAAATGGATGAATATCAATCTTATTTCCCACCTCACAAGAGAACAAACATTTGGCTATGGTGGCCATATCTCCTGGCATACTCTCATTAGAACATGTAGTGCAAAAATTGTGATAATTTTTCCCACTCACGGACACATCCAACTCATGTATCTCTCTCATAATCAAGCCTCCCATACAAATATGATCTATATCAGAAAATGAAGACATGATCAGTAGAAAAATAAATAAAATTCTGAAGGTTACAAGTGATGCAAGAAGGTACCAACAGCTTTCCCCGTAGCGACAGAGCAGTTTTAGAAGTTGCTGCTTGATAAGAGTACATGGAAAAATGTTTCTTTTTACATGGTTAATCATGCATGTCTTTATATGATACCTGCTATAGTGTAGAAAATGAACATACATGTAGTGATAAAATATTTTCCCAAGGCCACAAAAGAGATGGCTTCCTCCATCATGTAGATTGGCCCAATACAGTTCATGGAGCAATTTGACGAGATTGCCCTCTTGTGAAGCAATGCACTGTATAAAAATGGTAAGAGTGTGCAAATAAATGAATGTATAAACAATATTCTCACCATATTCTGGAAGTAAGATGCTACATGGGTCCATACATGAGTCCTTCATAGTGTTTTGGAATGCTATGAAGAAGAATGAACCATGTGCTGCAAAAATATAATCCTCCAGATGCTTGAAAACCCAAGTCAAGAAGAATATGCAATAGATGTCTGTATCATAATTACCTCCTCTTTGTTCCTCAAGTGCAATAAATATTAAGTGATCCTGGGACCTATGGGTTATGGATCCACCAGATCTCTGCCGGGCACACTTCATCCATAAGTCTTTACTCGAGGGTGAAAACGATGTGAGCTTATGCAAACAAGCCCATGTCAATACACAACTTTGTTCTTTGACATGCTCCTTGTCAAAGATTCTTCCAATAATGTTGCAACAAATATGGAATACCTCCCAAGATGGAAGTGCTTCCCAATCATCATCAAAGACCAAGGAGATAGTGCCATCCCTTCCTCCTACAACATCATACAAAGTGTGAGAGAAAATCTGCCCTTGCTCTCCCAAGCAAAGAAACAAAGTATTTTGCTGCCTCCTCATACTTCCATCATACAACTCATGTGATGAAGACACATCAACATCATGCATCCATTCTCTATGTTGCTCAATGATGCAAGTATCCTGCCATATTTTCTCCATCCTCCCACTCTTAGGAAGAGTGTTTCCCGAGTGATGGCCAAACTCTTTCAAGAGTAACCAGCGCAGCCAAGCCTCCTATTGTTCGATATCATAGACCTATAAGTAGCTTCCTAGATCCTTTCTCATCAACCACATCCACTCAATCACCTTTGGATGCCTCCTTCTTCTCCTCATCTTGGTACTCCTCCCATGAGGGCTACCATCCTCCCAAATCAAATTCCTGTCTTTGCACTTCATGGGATTTTGAAATGTAAGCTTCTCAAGGATCAATGAGACCCTATCAAGAATCAAATATTTGGTAGGCAAAAACCTCCCATCATGATGTGTATGGCTGAAGGGATGTCTAACACAAGCATGAGAGATGTTATCCATCCTAATATGTCCTCCATATTCTATCTGCTCTTGTGAGAAGGGAAGAAAAGTACTGCATTCCATGGTGTGTCGAAGTGCATCTCCAATGAGATCTCTCCTTGAGACCTCCCTTTCATCCATAGTCTTCCAAAACCAATGAGGTTTTGGATCTGAAAGTAGAATTTTCTCTTTAAGCTGAGAGGAGGTCATTGAGAAAGTGTCATATTGAAGGGAGAAAAGGTTTCTTACTCCAATATGTCTACCATCAATCTTCAAATCTTCAAACCCCAACCTCCAATATGATGTACAATCCAAAAATGGCTCATGATAATGATGGTTTGATTCCTTCTCAAGTGTTTCCATGTTGCATAGAGTAGTGCAACCAAGCTGCTCTATAGTAGAAATGATATTTGACCCTTGGTCGTGCAAAAGTAAATCTCCACATTGATCAAAAGAATTTGCTGCAACAATGGAATGTGGAAATATTTTCATACCTTGATGTGCATTTGGAACTTCTTGTAGGGCTACAAGAGTCCCTTCCTCAAAAGTGTTGGCTGCCCCAACTGTTGATGCATGTGGCTGCTCTTCCACGAGGGTGACAGCGTTATCACAAGCCTCCTCAAGAGGTGATGTGATCTCTTCTTTCTTTGCTTTTTCTCCATCAAATTTTTGGATCAACCCTTGAGTGAACTCTGCAAAAGTCTCCACCCTTGCATGGATCAAGTGGCTGCACCACCAATCATAGGCTTCACCCTCCAAGTGCAGCGCTGATATTTCAACAGCTTCCTTCCCTGCTATAGGATGTAGTAGGGAAAATGCCTCCAACTTCCTCACCCAAGTTCTTGCATTCGATGACCCATCAAAGGTAGACAACAAAAATCTATTGCCTTTGATTTCTTTTCTGCTGCATGGTCTCTTCTCTTATTTCATCTGAATGAAATGAGGAAAATATAGAGTCTCCCTGAAGGCTCTAGGTTGAGATCTATACTCAACAAAGTAATCATTGAGAATCTAATGATCCAAATATCTTCCATGCTCAATATCTGCTTCTTGATGAGAATAGGAAGTGCATGGTACTTCCTCTTATTTTTCTTCAATCTTCTTGACCTCCTCAAAGGTGGGTGAATTTCCTCTGGATCTGAAAATAGATGAGAGTAAACTCATCTTTTTCAATGTTCTGATCTTCTTGGGCTTAGACTCACAGGGATCAGTGGATCCCTCATACATGGGAAAAGGTGACCTCCTAGTGGTATGCTGCAACTTTGAAATCTGCATGCTAGATCCCCCATTGTTCCATTCACTTTCATCCTGCCTGAGCTGACAGGAATCTTTGAAAAGAAAACCTGCTCTGAAGTCTTCCCCCATGGACTGCCATTTACGGAAATAGTCTCCAAAGGGTATATGATCATGCTGCCTCCCTTTCTCACTCGGTACTAGAGGTAAGAATGTAGGCATTGTGATCCTGGTTGGCCTACTGAAAGCTGGTGAATTTTGGTCACAATTTTGTGAGATCCCCATGGTTTCTCTTTCGGTGTCGTAGATAACTAGCTCCACAGACTGAGCCAGAACTATGCTCTGATACCATTGTAATATCCCGTTTCGGGGATATCTCTAAAACACGGAAAAATCCAACCAGAGATATACTGGGAGGGAATTTACCAAATATTTTTCCTCTAAAAATATTATGATATCCGGAGGCTACCCGTCCCTTTCCAGACTCTATCTAAGAGTGAGGTAATATCCCAAAAATGGATTTCTCAGTAAATCATGCCAGAAAAATGCATTTTTCAGGAATGTGTGCTTTATATATCACAAAAAATGTTTAAAAACACTCATAAACCCACTCCAAATACTTTAGAAACCTTTACTCAACTTTTATGGGAAAAAAGGTGGGGAAACGTTAGGATTTTGGCCCTAAAATGAATGTATAAGAAAATATGAATAAAATTAAGGGTCAAGGTTATATAATATGTTATATTAGGTCAATAGGGATATTAATGTTTAATTATAGAAAAAAAAAAGGCGTTTTACTACGTTAAACAGTTCCTCCTTCCTGACTAGTCAAGAAAACCCCTGATTTCCCATGACTTTGAGTATGTAGAAATTTACTGAAGAAAGGGTAGCATATTTTCTAAAGGTATAAGATGTAAAAAAGTATGAAAAATGAGGTAATTACTTTAGAAACATGGCATAGGAATTAATCAAGGTTAAACAACAATTTTACATAGAAAATCCCTCAAGATTGAGGTGTTGCAAGACAAGAGAATGACTCGAAAACCCTTCAGCGTTATTTCCAGGAGGATGAAGCTAATTTTTATTATATTAAATATCCAAAACTTATAAATACATGAAAAAATAGATGTATAATGAAACAAAATGCCCAAATGACTCTTTATTACCTTCCCCTTTGGGATTTCAGCAATACATGAAAATGTTGGAGTAGCTGGGCAGCTACAGCAACTCTGGAACTAGAAATATGAAGATAAGGCTGAATAATATGAAAATATCTGAGGTAAACCTCCTCCAATGGATCTCCAAAGTGGAAGGTTGTTCCTTACACTTGAGATCCCACCCTCCAATCAATATGCAAAACCCCACAGCAAATGCACTATAACAATAATGCAGCTATTGGAGAAAACTGCATAGTAGCGGGAAGAATAGGTGTTTTCCTGATGCCAAGATCTGAAAATAAGCTCTCAAGCTTCCAAAATAATCCTCCAAAGGAAAGAAAGACTCCCCCTCTGAAAAACAAGCAATGGAAGAGGTGTTGTGGAGTCTCCACGGCAACACCCTACAACACAGTATTATGTTGTTGCAGCAATAACGCTGTCCTGGAGGATGATGCTTCAGTCTTGAGAAAAAATAATGATGGGACGACCTCACCTGAGTAGGCACTCTAAGTCCCTCGGGGCTGAGGATGAGATCTCTGAACGGAGACACTCCGTGCACTAAACAGTGCTGCAGACTAGTTAAACAAACAACGTGCTCAAGAAGTCGAAATGACCAACTCAATATCATAAAAATATGCATGAATGACAATAGCTCTCATCCCTTCCATTTATATATCAATTGGAGACTCTTCATGGGCCCTTTCTCTAGAAGCTTTCCTTCCTCGAGAATCTTCCCTCCTACATTGTCATGTAGTGCTTTCCAACTCATACCCTGCGCTGGTTGACTTGGTCAAACCTCTTTGCAAATATCTCCTTTCACACATGAGGGTGTGAAATCTGGTTCCATGGCTGATCCCTTTTCATACTAGAGGGATTTTATTTATGTTTTTATTATCTTTGGGCCTCCTTACCCAATTATTCATCTCCTAAATGAGTTTAGAAAAAATTTTAATGTTCCAATTTATTGAAGAAAAAATTGGAACATTACACATAAGTACAGAATCTATTGCATTAATCAATTTGGAAAAGAAAACATAATAGCAGGCACAAAGAAAATTTCTTGTTGAAATAGTTAACTTCAAAGCTTCTTATGAATTTCCATGCACAAGAACATTATCTAGTATGTTGGCTTTCCTTTCCAAAGAATATGAAAGTGCATGTAAGATTTTGTTAGAATTTGTTGGGAAGATGGCTCTTGATAGTGATTTATTTTTTAATAATGCATGTGAAATTGATGTTACAGAAGGGATTTCATGAAATTATGGTTATGTCTTATACATGCATATAAATAGTTGTTGAAGTTTCGTAAATACAGATTGATTATTGGATTATTAACATCTTATCTAGTCATGATATCAAGTGTGCTGATGAGAGAAATAATAGGTAAAGGATTGTTGATATTTAACATTGTGGAAGATAAATATTTGTTGGTCCATGCAGGTTTAGGAGTTCCAACTGTAGGATGACCCACTCACAGAAACAATATGACCACAAAGACAAAGTTTCTGGATTCGTCAGTTAATGATATTATGATGATCGTAATAGCTTATATCTATTTATGTTTCATTTAAGTTTATTTTTATATGTAATATTTTATTAAATTTTCAAGGGATGGACTCCCTTATAACCTTTGAGTGAGGGGTGGACATACTCACAAGTGTTTAATAAGAAAATTAAACATTTGCTGGTTTTTACCCTCTGGGGTTTCTAGGGTATACCGTTGTCTAATGATGTGACATTTTATTACGTCATTCTTATGATTTTAATTCCTTTGATTATGTGATGTTTATATTATCAAGTATGTGATTTACTAATTGAGTTAAAAGGATCATGGAATTGAATCATAATTATAGAAGGAAATTTAAATTAATATGCTAGAACAATCAGAGCTAATGGTTGTGTTACTCACTATGCTTTCACTAAATATTTCTATAGGTAATGATGATGGTTATTATAATTTTCATTAAGGGAATATAAGAAGTATTTTAAAATCTTACAAATTATAAGAAATTTGGAAAAAAAATCCTAATTCCATTGATTTTCAAGCAAGTCTGCGAGGGGATGTTACAATTATGTTCCCATATTTGTTTTACATGTGGATCCAAAATACATGCACTGCATTTTGGACCAATAATTCAAGCCACTCATTTCATGGTGCATCCTTCGATTCATTATCACATAATCGAAATCATACTTTATAATCAAATTTTTGGCTCTTAATTACAATATGCACAACCTTAGTCTTATAACCTAAGGGAGTGTTATCAATTGGAATCATCCTCTACAAAGAGTATCCTAGTGGTCAGTACGATACATTATTTGTTTCATAAATACTCTCTCTCTATAAGTTCTAGACTAGCACATGTTGGGTTGAAGGGGTCTCCGTGGATTTATAAAGTATACTCTTCTAATTTAAGTAATGAAAATACCTCCAAATTTCTCATCAAATTTTGTAATGTTCCAAATTTTTCTTCAATAAATTGGAACATTAAATTTTTTCTAAACTCATTTAGGAGATGAATAATTGGGTAAGGAGGCCCAAAGATATTAAAAACATAAATAAAAACCCTCTAGTATGAAAAGGGATCAGCCATGGAACCAGATTTCACACCCTCATGTGTGAAAGGAGATATTTGCAAAGAGGTTTGACCAAGTCAACTAGCGCAGGGTATGAGTTGGAAAGCACTACATGACAATGTAGGAGGGAAGCTTCTAGAGGAAGGGAAACCCTAATTCGATGTAGGGCCCATGAGGAGTCTCCATTTGCTATATAAATGGAGGGGAGGAGAGCTATTTCCATGGAGGCATATGTTTATGATATTAAGTTGCTCATTTCGACTTCTTGAGCATGCTAGTTGTTTAACTAGTCTGCATTATTGTTTAGTGCACCGAGCATCTCTGTTCAAAGATCTCATCCTCAACCCTAGCGGACTTCGAGTGCCTGCTTGGGTGAGGTTTTCCGATCATTATTTTGGCTCGAGACCGAAGCATCATCCTTGAGGACAACGTTATTGCTACAACAACATAATATTGTGTTGTAGGGTGTTGCCGTGGAGACTCGACAACACCTCTTACATTGCTTGTTTTTCAGACGCGGAGTCCTTCTTGCCTTTGGAGGATAATTTTGGAAGCTTGAGAGCTTATTTTCAGATCTTGGCATCAGGCCAACACATATTCTTTCCCCTACTGCACAATTTGCTCCAATAGCTGCGTTATTTTCATAGTGAATTTGCTGCGGGGTTTTGCAGATTGATTGGAGGGTGGGATCTCAAGTGTAAGGATTAGCCTTCCACTTTGGAGATCCGTTGGAGGAGGTTTACTTCAGATATTTTCATCTTATCCATCCTTCTCTACGTATTTCTAGTTCTGGAGTTGCCGTAGCTACCTAGATACTCCAACATTTTTTCCATTTTGTATGTTTTAGCCAATCCTTTAGAGGATTGATGTATTATTATTTCTAAGGGTTATAGCTTCGCTGCCCTATTGTATTTGATCCATATATTTTCATATGCATGTATTGAAATCTGTCAAACCAGGAGGTAACTCCTTAAATCAGAATGTGTATTGAATGAAGAATTAAAATGTATTTATACATGGAGGTGAGGCTATTGGGATACATCTCCCAATGACTCTCGTCCTTCCTTATTTCCTAATATTATTTATTATACAATATTACATATCCACACCCAACCCATAGGATTAGGTGTCAACATTTCCCCCTTTAATCCGAAGGGATGTTTGTGAGTCCAAGCATCGATCTGAACTTTTCAAACTTTTCTCTGCCAAGTGCTTTGGTGAAGATATCAGCAGTTTGCTCATTTGTGGAACAGTGATGTAGATGGATGGTTTTGGCCTGAACATGATGTTGAATTAGATGGTATTTTGTATTGATTTTCTTTTTTCGATCATGGAACTTTGGGTTATTGGCCAACTTTATTGCAGAAGTGTTGTCGATCATGAGTGGTGTGGAATACATTTGTTTCATCTGCAAATCTTCCAGGATTTTCCAGAGCCACAATTTTATTACTTCATTTCTTTCCTCAAATGCTGGAGTGTAGATGCGCAACATGCTCCTTCACGTTCTAGACTTCCTGATCCAGGCTACTTCATTCACTAATAATGACCCTGCTATGTTATCAGTGGTGGGTATTGGTCAGCTAAAATAACTACTGTACGTAACATTTGGATGCAGGTCTTGGTTACTTCATTACTTCTTGCTCTTTTCTGCAATGATTCAGCTATTCACGGTTTTATGAACAGGGATTAGCAACAATTAAATATATAGAATGCAGTGGTGTGATGGGAGTGAAATCGGAGCTTCTATAAAATTTATTATATGGTTTCCATCCTCAAATTCCTTCCCTTCAACGAATACTGAACGTGATTTTGCATTCATTGGGTGAATTTTGATTCATTTAATCGTAAACTTGTTGAAGAATCCTAAATAGTATACTTCTTTTGAGAAATAAATATAAATTTAGGATGTTGAATTACTTCAATACCCAGATAGTAATGAACATAACCCAAATCAGTCATTTCAAAACCTTTCTTTAATTCTTTCTTCATGGATGCAATATAACTCTCATTGTTCCCTGTCATCAAAATATCATCTACATACACCACAAGATATACAACTGTTTTTCCAACTTTCTTAACAAACAAAGTTGCATCATCAAGATCAAAATGTTTGAAGTCAAGTTTCAGAAGATGCTCGGTTAATTTCTCATACCAGGCTCGTGGTGCTTGCTTGAGGCCATACAAAGATTTTATAAGCTTGCAGACTTTGTGTTCTTGGCCCTTTACAAAAAATCCTTCTGGCTGGGACATAAAAACTTTCTCCTTTAAATATCCATTAAAAAAGGCAGTTTTTACATCCATCTAATGGACTTTCCATCCATTCCGAGCTGCTAGGGCAAAGAGAGTCTGGATGGTGGTCCATTTTGTTGTGGGAGCAAAAGTTTCATCATAGTCGATTCCTTCTTTTTGTGCAAAACCTTTTGCCACAAGCCTAGCCTTGTGCTTGTCAAGTGAGCCATCTGCTTTATACTTGTTCTTGTAGACCCACTTATAGCCAATTGGTTTTGTTCCCAAAGGCGGATCAACCAGCTTCCAAATGCCATTCTTTATCAAGGCATCATACTCCTTTTGCATCGCTTCTTTCCATTCATCATGAGAAGTGGCTTCTTTGAAGGAAGTTGGTTCATGATCTGTAGACAAACTCAATTCACAGTTATAAGCAATATCCATATCAACAGGAGAATCAAAATTATCTACATCACCTTCGATTTCTTGAGTGGAACTTCTTGTTCCTGTTTTTCCAACCTCATCAGGATGAACATCCTCCAGTGTCTTTGTCAGCCATTTGGGAGGACCTTTCCGAGATGGCCCAGGCTGGTCATTTGACTGAGTTGGGATTGATTCAAGATTCAATCTCCCAATTCTGTCAATCACATCATCCAATGTGTCATCCATGGTTGTTTCTTCATGTGGGGAAGATGATTCCACAGTTTGATTCAATATCGGAATCCCCCCTTCAAGATGTGGAATCACATTATCAAATTCTTGGAAAGACTTTGCATGTGTGAATCTATCCAGGCGATCAAGTTGCCGCTCAACAACCTTGTCACTCTTGGAAGATTCAAAAAATATGACATCTCTTGCTATCACAAACTTCTTATTTGCTTCATCATAGAGACGATATCCTTTGGAGGTATTGGAGTACCCCAAGAAGATACATTTTCTGCTTCTAGCACCAAGTTTGTTCCTTTGACCCTTGGGTATCAAGGCATAACAGGTGGACCCAAAGACACTGAAATGCTTTACCGAAGGAATGTGGCCATGCCACATTTCAAAAGGATTTTTGTTTCTAATTGAACTTGAAGGACCTATTGTTATGTAAAACTTCAACATGAGCATATTTGAGAAACATCAGGCTTACATTATTGAGAAAATAACCTTGATGAATACCAACATTTAAAATGATTGTATTCATTCTTGACTACATGATTCATTTGAGATTATACAGCACAATTTTCTATAGTTTCCATGTTGACGAAGATAATTTTCAAATTCTTTTGAAGTGTATTATTTTCCATTATCAGTACGTAGAGAGCCAATATGTGTTTGTGCATCATTTTCAATCCATGCATGAAAATTCTTGAAAGTTTGAAAAGCATCAGACTTATTCTTCAGTAAGTAAATCCAACACATTCTGGTGTAGTCATCAATAAATGTCATCATGTATTTATTTCCATTTGCAGAAGCAATAGGCATAGGGCCACATAAATATGAATGAACAAGCTCCATTTTTCTATGCGCTCTGGAGTGTGAATCATGAAATGGATGTTTACTATGCTTTCTTAGAATACAAACATAACATTCCTTAGGTTTCCTAGGAATTGTAGGCAGTCCATTAACACCATTTTTCTTCAACAAACGAAGGCTTTCATAGTTTAAGTGTCCAAATCTAGCATGCCATAAAAGACTTGATGGGAATGTACCTTCATCATGATGTGAACTGAATGCAAAGTTTTGAGCATGAGCAGATGAACCTTTCAGCTTCAAGAGTCTTCCTTCTTCTATTCCCTCCATGACAAGTGAGTGATCTGATGCTTTTCTGACCTCTGCCTTGCCATCAAACAAGTGAATGGAGTGTCCTTGCTGGTGGATTTGGACCAGGGACAACAAGTTTCTCCTCAACTCAGGGAGGTATAGAACCTCATGTAGAATATGATCTAGAAGACCAGGCAACTTAAGCCTGACTGTGCCAAGCCCTGATGGCTTGAGTTTGGATTTATCTGCGAAATATACTGCTCCATCAACTTTTTCAGTGAATTCTTCAAAAAAATCTTTTCTAAATGTCATGTGACATGTTGCTCCTGAATCTAGCAACCAATCATCTCTCCATGAAGTAAATGAAACATCAAATAGGTTTTCAGTTACTCCATTGTTACAATGTGCTAGAACATAATGAGCTAATTCAGGTGCTTTACCTTTGTCTTTGTCATTAGTTTTACCTTTGTCTTGATTTCTTTGCTTCTGAGTTTTATATTGTCTGCCCCCCTTTTCTCTGAGGTTTCTTCTTCCTCTTCCTTTTCTGCCATTTCTTCCTCTGGATGAATCTGAAGCATGACTCTTTTCTATATGTGCCAAGTATGCAGCTTCTTCAGAAGATGAAGGGACTGTCATCTTCTTTTGAATGAGGAAAAAAAACGTTGCTGGAAAATTTTTCTTAAAGGAGAGAAAACAAAAAAAATTCTTTGTTGGAAAATATACTCAATTTAAAAGGGAAAAAACTCTGTTAAAAATACATTGAATTCTGCAAAAAAAAAATATATGTCTTTTTTTTTTTTGGAGAAAAAATTTATATGAAAACTGTATTGAATGGGAGGCGGTATTATGAATGTATGAATGGGGCGGTATTGAGAATGTGGAGGGGTCGATGGTACAAATGAAATGGTATTAAATATGACAAAGGAGAGGCGATTTTGAAGTTATGGAAGGGCGGTATTATTTGAAAGGGTGGGAATATTATATATGAGTAGGGGAGGTATTATTTGAAAGGGCGAATAGTGGTGTTGTGAATATTATATGACATCGTATGTATTGAACATATGACAGAGTGAACGGAGCAGACATATGATAGAGCGTTGTAATATATTAAACAGTGGAATATGCAGTAGCTGGATGGGGCGGCGTTTTAATCTGACAAAATGTGGAGGGCGCATTATAAATGGAGCAGACTGTATATATATGGTGGAGTGTTATAATCGAATATAAAACTTGGCGTATTGTAAATGACAGCGTATCATGTGGAACAATGATAATATGGAACAATGGACAACGTATTAATATGCAGATGAGCCAGGCCACAGGCGCAAGGGAATGGCAGTATCTGGTGGTGGAGTGGTATTCGATGCAATATAACAGGCTCCAAGTGACATCGTATTATGTATTGGATATGGAGTTAAAACAGCATGGAGAGGAATGAACTGCGTATGTGTAGTGATGTGGTAGTGCAGACAGCGTGGAGTTATTGCAGTCGGGTATGTAGGTAGGAGGGCCGTGAGGCCATTGCTGTAGTTGGAATGTAGCAGGGCTCAAGGGTGTTTGTGTGAGCGCTCGTAGAGCTGAGAGGGGAGCGTGGTGAGTAAGAGAGGGACTGTATGGAGGGCAGGGTGAGTGGGTGTGCAAGATTGTGAGGTGAGGGGAGCAAGCCGTGAGGGAGTGAGGGAGAATGGTGAGCGCTGTGCAAAGAAGGTGAGTGAGAAAGAGGGAAGGTCGAGTTTAGGGAGAGTAGGTAACAGATAGCACATGAGGGAAGTGTGAGGGGCATTGGGTAGGTGAGATTTTGAAATTGCAGGACTTTAATAACCGAATTTGTAGGTGTGTGCAGGGGCTGCAATTTGCAGTATTTCAGGAACTGCAAGATTGAAAAATCTTCAGGAGCTGCAAATGTCAGAGTTGTGCAGAGATAAAAAAAAATGTAGAATAACAGTATATAGCATCAATTTAATGGAGCAGCAAAAATATATATAAAAACTGACTGAGCAAAGGAATGCGGGAGTTACACCACAGGAAAAAATGCCAATAGTGGGGCTGGCTTTGATACCATGTCAAACCAGGAGGTAACTCCTCAAATCATAATGTGTATTGAATGAAGAATGAAAATGTATTTATACATGGAGGTGAGGCTATTGAGATTCATCTCCCAATGACTCTTCGCCTTCCTTATTTCCTAATATTATTTATTATACAATATTGCATATCCACACCCAACCCATAGGATTAGGTGTCAAAAAAATCATTTCAGAGAAATATTCTATCATAGACTGCATCCTCATAGCCTGGGTTTATGCAGAAATAGCAGTGTTCTTTCATATTCATGTACATGTATTATTGAGGCTTGTATTGGTTTTCTTGAGAGGTTGTTTCCTCAAGACTTGTACACTCCTTTGCTGCTATACATTATTCTTGGCTATATGTTCATCTTCTTGTCTCACAGCTCATTGTAAAATGATGTCTCTTCATGGTATGCTCATATATGCGTTTGCATATTGCTGCAAGTCACTTTTGAGTGGAATTCTTCAAGCAGCTCTATAGAAAGAGTCTAGAAAGGGCCAGGTAGCCTCCGGATCTTGTGATATTTTTAGAGGTGGAATATCGAGTAAATGCCCTCCCAGTCTATCTCTGGTTGGAGTTGCCGTGTTTTAGAGATATTACTAAAATGGGATAATACAGTTGTATCAGAGCATAGATCTAGCTCAGCCTGTGGAGCTAGTTATCTACAACACCGGAAGAGAAACCATGGGGAAATTTTTCTATGAACAAAGAGAGTAGGCAGAATATTACCCACCATAGGCCGTAGAGGTGACAAATATGGGGGTCTCACAACAGTGTGACCAGCATTCACCACCCTTCAGTAGGCCAACCAAGATCACAATGCCTACATTATTACCTCCAGTACCAAGTGAGAAAGGGAGGCAGCATGATCATATGCCCTTTGGAGATTATTTCTGTAAATGGAAGTCCATGGGGGAAGACTTCAGGGAAGATTTTCCCTTCAAAGATTACTGTCAGCTCAGGCAAGATGAAAGTGGAAGGAATAGTGGGGGATCTAGAATGCAGAGCTTAGAGTTGCAACATACCACTGGGAAGACATATTTTTCCACGTATGAGGGATCCACTGACCCCTGTGAGTCTATGCCCAAGAAGATCAAAACATTGAAAAATATGAGTTTATTCTCATCTATTTTTAGATCCAGAGGAAATGCATCCACCTTTGAGGAGGTCAAGAAGATTGAAGAAAAGGAAGAGGAAGTACCATGTGCTTCTTATTCTCATCAATAAGAAGATATGGAGGATGGGAGATATTTGGATCATCAGATTTTCAGTGATTACCTTGTTGAGTATAGATCTCAACCTAGAGCCTTCAGGGAGACTCTATATTTTCCTCATTTCATCTAGCTAAAGGAAGAAAAGAGGCTATGCAGCAGAAAAGAAATCAAAGGCAAAAGATTTTTTTGTATACCTTTGATGGGTCATCTCATGCAAGAACTTGGGTGAGAAAGTTGGAGGCATTTTTCCTACTACATCCCGTAGGAGGGAAAGAAGCTGTTGAAATCTCAGCATTGCATTTGGAGGGTGAAGCCTATGATTGGTGGTGCAGCCACTTGATCGATGCAAGGGTGAAGAATTTTTCAGAGTTCACTCAAATTTTGATCCAAACCTTTGATGGAGAAAGAAAAAATAAAGAAGATATCACATCACCTCTTGAGGAGGCTTGTGATAACACTGTCCCACTCATGGAGGAGCAGCCACATGCATCAACAGTTGGGGCAACCAACACTTTTGAGGAAGGGACTTTTGTAGCCCTACAAAAATTTCCAAATGGACATCAAGGTATGAAAAGATTTCCACATTCCATTGTTGCGGCAGATTCTTATGATCAATGTGGAGATTTACTTTTGCATGACCAAGAGTCAAATCTCATTGCTACTATAGAGTGGCTTGGTTTCACTACGTTGTGCAACATGGAAACACTCAAGAACAAATCAAACCATCATTCTCATGAGCCATTGTTGGATTGTACATCACATTGGAGGTTGGGGTTTGAAGCCTTGAAGATTGATGGTAGACATCTTAGAGTAAGAAACTTTTTCTCCCTTCAATATGACACTTTCTCAATGAGCTCCTTTCAGCTCAAAGAGGAACTTCTACTTTCAGATCCAAGACCTCATTGGTTTTGGAAGACTATTGAAAAAAGGGAGGTCTCAAGGAGAGATCTCTTCAAAGGTGCACTTCTACACACCATGGAATGCAAAGATTTTCTTCCTTTCTCACAAGAGAAGATAGAAGATGGAGGACATCTTGGGATGGATAACGTCTCTCATGCTTGTGTTGGACATCCCTTGAGCCATACACATCATGATTGGAGGTTTTAGCCTACCACATATTTGATTCTTGATAGGGTCTCATTGATCCTTGAGAAGCTTGCATTTCAAAATCCCATGAAGTGCAAAGACAGGAATTTGATTTGGGAGGATGGTACCCGTCATGGGAGGAGTACCAAGATGAGGAGAAGAAGGAGGCATCCACAGGTGATGAAGTGGATGTGGTTGATGAGCAAGGAGCTAGGAGGCTACTTGCAGATCTATGATACCGGGTAGCAGGAGGCTTGGCTACACTGGTTACTCTTGAAAGAGTTTGGCCATAACTTGGAAAACACTTTTCCTCTGAGTGGAAGGATGGGGAAAAGATGGCAGGATACTTGCATCATTGAACAGCATAGAGAATGGATGCATGATGTTGATGTGTCTTTATCACATGAGTTGTATGATGGAAGTATGGGGAGGCAACAAAATGTCTTGTTGCTTTGCCTGGGAGAACAAGAGCAGATTTTCTCTCACACTTTGCATGATGTTGCAAGAAGAGGAGATGGCATTATCTCTTCGGTATTTGATGATTTGGGAGCTATTCTATCTTGGGGAGTATTCCATATTTTTTGCAGCATTATTAGAGGGATATTTTGACAAGGATCATGTCAAAGAACAGAGTTTGGTATTGACAGGGGCTTATTTGCATAAGCTCACAGCGCTGTCACTTTGGAGAAGAGCAGTATGGATGAAGTGTGCCCAGCATAAATGTGGAGGATCCATAACCCACAGGTTCCAGGATCATTTCATATTTATTGCACTTGATGAACAAATAGGAGGTAACTATGATAGAGACATCTGTGGCATATTCTTCTTGACTTGGGTTTTCAAGCATAAGGAGGATTATTTTCTTGCAGCACATGGTTCATTCTTCTTCATAGCATGCCAAAACACTATGGAGGACTCGTGTATAGACCCATGTACCATATTACTTCCAGCATATAGTGAGAAGTTTTATTTTCACACTCTTACCATTCTTATGCAATGCATTGCTTCACAAGAGGGCAAGCTTGTGAAATTTCTCCATGAGTTATATTGGGCCAATATACATCATGGAGGTAGCCATCTCTTTTGTGCCCTTGGGAAAATGTTTTATCACCACATGTACGTTTTTTTGCTGCACTACATCATGTATCATATAATTACATGCATGATTAACCATGTAAGGAGAAACATTTTTCCTTGTACTTTCTTCAAGCAGCAACTTGTAGAACTGCGTTGTCACTACTGGGAAAGTTGTTGGTACCTTCTTGCATCACTTGTAACCTTCAGAATTTTCTTTATTTTGCTTTTGATCATGTCTACATTTTCCGATATAGATAATATTTGTATGGGAGGCTTGATTATGAGGGAGACACATGAGCTGGATGTGTCCGTGAGTGGGAAGAATTCTCACAATTTCTGCACTACATGTTGTAATGGGAGCAAGAGAGGAGATATGGCCACCACAGCCAAATGTTTGTTCTCTTTTGAGGAGGGTCATAAGATTGATATTCATCCATTGTACAGCCATAGGCAAGTGCTTTATCATGTATTTTTGTTGTTACATTCAGCCATTTACTATCCTTTAGTAGATGTGATGAATTGTGGACATTGCTTGCCATGTAATTTTCTGAAGTTGCAGTGGATGAGATTGTGTTGTATCCTTGTGAGAAATTTTTTGCATCATGTATCATCATGTAAAACCTTCAAAAAACCTCTCATTAGGATATTCCATGATGACCATGTCCTATTCTTCATGGATGAATTGTTTTTGGCCAACTTGTTCTTCATTGTTGGAGGAGCCTTCTTTGGAGGATTGTTCTTCAATTTTCCATTGGAGGGAAATAATTTTGCAGCCCAGGATCAGCATACACTCTACACTTATCATGAGTGGAGAGAAGGATAGCATGGGGTAAGCTATGATGCTTTCCAAGTTTAGATTTTCAGCCCACCTTCATTACCGGAGCTTCAGGTGGAAGGAGATTTTTAGGAGTTTCCTTGTTAGGAGGTGGCTCATTTTGTTTGGATGATTGCTTGGGGATGGAGGATCCACATGAGGGAGATGTTCCTTATTATATTCCAGACTCCATGAATTTAGTGGATATTCTTCAGTTCTATCCTTGCAGTTGCTTGGGGACAAGCAACATTTGGGAGGGGAGGACTGTAATGTTCCAAATTTTTCTTCAATAAATTGGAACATTAAATTTTGTATGAAATAATTTAGGAGATGAATAATTGTGTAAGGAGGCCCAAAGATAATAAAAACATAAATAAAATCCCTCTATTATGAAAAGGGATCAGCCATGGAACCAGATTTCACACCCTCTTGTGTGAAAGGAGATATTTGCAAAGAGGTTTGACCAAGTCAACCAGCGCAGGGTATGAGTTGGAAAGCACTACATGACAACGTAGGAGGGAAGCCTCTAGAGGAAGGGAAGCTTCTAGAGGAAGGGAAACCCTAATTCAAAGTAGGGCCCATGAGGAGTCTCCAATTTCTATATAAATGGAGGGGAGGAGAGCTATTTCCATTGAGGCAGATGTTTATGATATTGAGTTGGTCATTTCAAATTCTCGAGCACGCTATTAGTTTAACTAGTCCACATCACTGTTTAGTGCACCGAGTGTCTCCATTTAGATATCTCACCCTAAAACCCAGGGGAATTTGACCCATCATTATTTTGGCTCGAGACCGAAGCATTATCCTCCAGGACAACATTATTGTTGCAGCAACATAATACTGTGTTGTAGGGTGTTGCCGTGGAGACTCCACAACACCTCTTCCATTGCTTGTTTTTCAGAGGGGGAGTATTTATTTCCTTTCGAGGATAATTTTGGAAGCTAGAGAGCTTATTTTCATATCTTGGCATCAGGCCAACACATATTCTTGCCCCTACTTCACAGTTTTCTCTAATAGCTACATTATTTTCATAGTGCATTTGTTGCGGGGTTTTGCAGATTGATTGGAGGGTCGGATCTCAAGTGTAAGGATCAGCCTTCCACTTTGGAGATCCATTGGAGGAGGTTTAATTCAGATATTTTCATATTATTCAGCCTTCTCTAAGTATTTCTAGTTCCGGAGTTGTCGTAGCTGCCCAACTACTCCGACATTTTTTCCATTTTGTATGTTTTAGCCAATCCTTTAGAGGATTGATGTATTACTGTTTCTAAGGGTTAGAGCTTAGCTCCTCTATTTTATTTGCTTCATATATTGTCATATGCATGTATTGACATCATTTCGGAGCAATATTCTATCATAGACTGCGTCCTCATAGCCTGGGTTTATGCAGAAATAGCAGTGTTCTTTCATATTCATGTACATGTATTATTGAGGCTTGTATTGCTTTTCTTGAGAGGTTGTTTCCTCAAGACTTGTACACTCTTTTGCTGCTATACATTATTCTTGGCTATATGTTCATCTTCTTATCTCACAGCTCATTGTAAAACGTTGTCTCTTCATGGTATACTCATATATGTGTTTGCATATTGCTGCAAGTCACTTTTGAGTGGAATTCTTCAAGAAACTCTATAGAAAGACTCTAGAAAGGGCCAGGTAGCCTCCGGATCTCGTCCTCTTTTCAGAGGAAGAATATCTGGTAAATTCCCTCCCATTCTATCTCTGGTTGGAGTTGCCGTGTTTTAGAGATATTCCCGAAACAGGATATTACAAATTTGTTGTTCCATAATGAAAGCATTCAATATTAACATGGATAGTATTAAATCAACACATCTATCAATTCAGATCTCCAATAGAAAATGTCAAAATATCACACTGTCCACAAAAATCCACAATAATAAAGTTTTAAGTCTACAAGAAAAGTTTTAGAACTGCAACTTACATTTTCAAATTTGTAATGAAACTTTCCAAAGATAATGATGAGTTACTACAATATAATTTCAAATTCTCCAAGAAAATATTAATCTTTAGCTTTAAATTTATTTTTTAATAGGTGCAATAGTTGAAATTGGATGGCTTGAAGAAAAGAGGAATACTAGTATTCCAACGAAGAAGAATATTAATAACAATAACTTGTGAACGAGAATGCTATGCAAGAGAGATAGCATAAGATAAAATTATCACGCCAGTGGTATACTTGAATTAGTCACCACATACAATGAATTTTATTTCTTTATCGAACATAACAACAAGTTCATATATCTAAGGCACTCATATTGACTTCACACCCTCAAAACAATATTAGGGAATATGGAGATCAAGTCTCAGGACATGTACATCTAGAACACCAACATTATGAAAGCAGTATAAGAGAGACACCCATCTCAAGAACTCAATGGTGTCTCAAAGAGTCTGAACACTCAAGAAAGGGAAAGAGAGAGAAGAAGAAGGATGAAAATTTCAAGGCATGAGTCACCAATATATTTCTCCTTATACTTGAATTCTTGAGGATTGATTTATTATTATATCTCTCAAAAGAGAACCCTGATAAAAAAATAGTTTCCATCTAAGGCCATCTTGTCCAAGTATAAAATAATCAGGAAATAACACTAAGAACTGCTAAAGGAAATGTCTTTAGGTTTACTTAATCCTAATCGTGACATGCATAATATTAAAGAGAAAAACCACCTTCCCTATCCATTATATGACACACTAAACCTTATCCAAAATATTCTGAATAAGTTCGCCTTGTTTGCATATAAGATGAACACAACAAACATTAAAAGAAAAAAAAATATGGCTTCAAAGAAATGGCTCCAACTGTCACAAACTGAAAATATATCCAAAATATTATTCTTAAGATTAACATGATAAGGTTGTTCTAAAATATTTTAAATAAAGGATATTGTTAATACTTGGAACTAGAAGGGCTACAAGGTATCACGTGAATGTAAATTATCAGCTCACATAGTATCCTTATACTATTAGCTAGTGATTTCTATCAACTTGGGGAATTCCTATGCATTTAATGAGTGAAGAGTGAACATTAAAGACCATAACACACTGCCAAATGACAATAAAATATTCTCATATTTCACTCAGCTTTTTTCTCTCCCAAGTCATGATGTCATTCATAGAACCTTCTTGGCCAAAATGAGACATGAGGGAATTATAGTGCAGTCATTGGAATAACATGCCTATCCCATTTATTATTTCTTTTAGATCAAACTAACAAACTTGGAATATGCGCTTAAAAACACTGAAGAACAAATTGAATTGCGGATTTACATATAAATATTTATCTCTGCCTTTGGAAATGTGCATGTCTATTGTCAAAACACTAAAATATGCTCATAAAGGGAGAAATATGCATGCATAAAAGTAAGAAAATTGTTTAAATAAGAAAAGTATGAGTAATGACGTAAATTCCTTGAAGCTTTTGTGCTATAGAGATTAAACAAATAACTACAAGGGAGTAGTTCCTACTATTAATCAATACAATAATTCAAATTAATGTAAAAGAAATAATAAAACGACTAAATATAGTTGTTAAACAAATTTTACCCCTTTAATTCCAAAGTAGTAAGTAAAAGGATTGTTGAAGGGATACTAATTTCACTTATAGGATGTCCCGAGGGTGTTCCACCACTTCTGAAGAAGATTGTTTCCTAGTGTTTAGGGATAAAATCATGTGAACACAATGCAAGAAACCTCTATCTCTATTATTCACTCTCACAATAATTAAAATAAAAATAAAGAGTATTAAGTGACTACAACCCAAGAAAAATCACTAGTGAATAACATCTTATCTCCCTTCCTTATACCTTTCCCACATTTACAAAAAATGCATATGAATATACAAAAATATTGCATCTATAAATAGTAGTATCAAGTGAAATATGTTAATATAAATCCTCTCAATAAGGGAGAAAGAGGAAATAAAAGCATCATAATTATAAGTAAATCCATTACAAACCTTGAGCAATCCATGTGCTCTATCTCTTTGATAAATATAGGATACGTAAACTACATGAGTCTTGCTCATTTTCTAAAGTGAATTATGATCTTCTAATTTGATAACTTCCAATTATTTCCTTAATCAAGTTTACTTATGTCACATATATTGTTAAGAAACTATACACACAAAATCTGAACAGTAATATAATAATGATAGTAGGATCATAAAGAGGAAACCACGCACACAAGTAGACACAATTGTTTCACGTGGGAAACTCAAACTCAGAAGAAAACTCAAAAATCTTTTCGAGGACAAATTATTTAGTTAAAATAAGTAAATATGATATTCATAAGTCAAATTTGGTCAAAAATACCACAGATAATCCCATAGGTCCAACCTGGTCTGCACAACGACTTGGTAAAACCTCCCATAATGTAGTAATGATGGTAAAATTCCTTAGAAATGCACACAAACTGCCATTATAGACTCAGTCAAACACTTAGAAAACTTTTTCAAATTGACCTCAAAACTTCAGTCAAACAATGCCATAATTTTTGTCAAACAGTGGTCAATGTTGATTAAAATTCATAAGGCTCGGTCTACTTATCCTCCTCCTCCTTTCACAAGTGAAAATAAAATAGATGTATTTTAGTGATAGAAATTGATATCCAATTGAGGGAGGTTGAGTTTGTATTTATAGCGGTATAGATGTGACCAAGGGGAACGCTTCCTTGTGATGACATAACACAGTCATTTACATTTAATTATTTATTTTTTCTTGATATTTGAATACCAATCACAAGCACCAAAAACCAACAAGTCTCCCATCAAAGGCCATGTACTTTAATCTTGGTAGAAAACAGAAATCATAACGAGTCCATTTCAAAAATCACACTTCTAAAGCATACAAAAATAAAATATCTCATACTATGCACTATAAATGAGGAAAAAATAAGATTTCTAATGAAGGATACTGAACAATATGATCCTCCTTAACCCATTATATTTACCACTTGTCCAAAACGATTATTATTGTTAGTAATTTGAACTCTTGATTGAAATCCACTAATTGTAACTATTCATTAAATTACTTCGCGTGATAAAATTGCAATATTTATTTTTTTGTATAATCTATATTATCCTTGCAAGGATATAGGGTTTAAATATTGTATGTCTTGGCAAGGCCCTAGGGTTTTGGATAATCAAAATTTAATACTAATTAGTTTGTAATTTTAGGTTTCATATACTCTAAGTGTGTTAGAAAAAGAAAAATATAGGGTTTATGGATAAAACGCTAGGAATATTATTCTAGGGGTTGTATGAATGTATGGTTTAGATATAAAACCCTATATCATAAAACTCCAAGGATTGTGGTTAGGGCTAATCGGCTAAGGCGTAGGGTAAATTTTTTCTGGAAACCCTAGTTCCATGATGCATACATATTAAGGATCGATGAAACTAATTCCAAGCTCCATATCAAGGTTGTGGTGGGTGAACTTGAGAATATTCTTAGTTATCTGTTTGACTCCTCAATAAAAGAGTCGATTGTTGAACTAGGTAAGAAGAATCTTTTATTAATTCCCTATTTGGAATTAGAATTCTAAAGTTTACCTTGGGCAAGGGAAGAATGAGACCATGATTCTATTATAGGTATTGATCATCATATGAAGGTAGATAATGGGGTTTCAAGGATTTTCTAATTAACTCAAAATTATTGATGATATAAAAAACAAAACTAGTGGTTAGTTTTGGCTCTCACATGATGAGCATAATTAGTGTTTTATGGTACCTAGTTCAACTAATGTAGGGCGTATGGAAACATCTGTAGGGACTTACAAAGAAATTTATCGTTGGTTTGTTTTAAGAAGCTATATGAGAATCAAATTCTATATAAAAATATAAAGCGTATTTTCATCAAGTATCATCACTTTCATGACTTGATGGAGAAAGGAGAAGTGAAGCCCCTGTATATCTCCATTATTGAGTCCTTCTAGGTCGGGTCCTACAATAGATACATAGCTTTTCTACTCTTTCTTACAAAGTGTAGGGAGATACCTATAAATGTTGTGAATATATATTACCTTTATCGTGTGGCACTCTATATGATTATGAGTCTAGGATGGGGCCTAGATATGCATCAAAATCAGTATTTATAGATCAAGATGTTGGTTGGGAGAAACAACTAGGCTATGACCTAGTCTGAACTATTACTCAAGGCATGCTTATGAAGGTGGTTGAGGTATAAGGTTCTGTCAGATGATCAGGGTATATGTTTCAATTATATCCCTTTGTATACTATAGTATTATCTTCTGCATATGATGAAAAATGTCATGTTTATTGAACATTATCAAGACATTGGAAAAGGAGACATTAAAAATGTTCATATATTATTGAACATGATCGAGAAACAAACTTAAAATAATCCAGAATGAAGAATACTTTCAAATAAAAATGTTGAACATAGGAGATGATGATTCTAGCATGAATTTTTCTCATCTTGGTTCAGTACCTATAACAATTCACCAAAAAATTCAAAATTTCCATATTTGTTTCCTAGTTTGTTCAAAATCTCAGTATATCTACGTATAGAAAATGATCTTTGGAGTTCCGTCATTTATGTTGGGTTGGATTTTCTTCTATTTATGGATGTGCTCCCTTGTTAACCCCTCATATTATAAATAGAGGAACCTACTTCCAACATGTCATTATATTATGGTGATTTCTTTGATATTTTGGCCTCTTTGATCAATTTATGCAACTAATGATTCCATAACTTGGATGAAATTTCAAAAATACATACTAAATTTTCTTCCTCCTATTGAGTGGGTTATGAAAGGAGATTTCAATATGGTGGAATGGGATAAACATAGAATTTGCACAAGACCAAAAACTAATGTTCTTTAAGATTTATCAACTTAATATCATGTAATTCAATGGACGCTTCTAGAGAAGGTAGGGAATATTTGATAAGGGGTTCCATCCATTGTATTATGCTGGAAATTATTCTATTATGTGAGCATTAAAGAAAATTGAGTTAGACCTCTATTATTACTTGAACATATTATTTTTGGTGGGGATTATTGCCACAAAAATAATAAGGAGGAAGTGGGAAGAATTTTTTGGTTTCTCCCTAGATATAGAGTTAAGATGGATTCACACTTCCTAATGAAACAACACACATTCAAGGTCAAATTAGGGAAATCCTCCTCCTTAAAAGCTAAATTCTTAATATGCACTTTATTGGCTCTCCACTCAAGCCAAAACTGACACAAGATCTAGCTAAAAGAATAATGTAGTTCGTTGACACTTTCACTCAAGAAACGAGTATTGTTGTGGGTAAGAAAGAAGTGTTCATAATTGGTCTCAATGGATTTCTAGATTGACTTCTATGGTGTGTTGCTAGTTGACTAATGGAGATGGATGCTATGCATGTTTCAAAGAGAAATCCATAAAACGCCTCGTAGAGACCTTCCACTAATTTGAATCTTAGCCTAGTTAATATAAGTGTGAAAAAAAATATGTAATTCCATTTTTCTTTCCTTTATCCCATCCATTTATGGATAAAGAAAACTATATGACTTTTGAGGAGTTTCCATTAGGAAAACCTACCAGGAATGAACGTGGTTGTTGATTATAAACTTGTAACTGATATTTGACTTACGTAATAGTCCATATAGTTGAAAAAATATAAGATACATTGTAGGGGAAGTCCCTTGGAAGTTTATTATTTCATGCCATATTACTAATTTTGATCACGGGTGCAATATCAAAGGCAATTTTAAGACCAACGATGAATTAGGAGGAGCTAGAGATTTCAACCTCATAGGTTTAGTTATTCTTAAAAAATATTTGGAAGGCATGAGTAAAGTATCCAAGTCACATTGGGAAATCAATAGGACACTAAATGACTCAGATTTGGTAGGGACATTCATCTTGAAATTTCCATTTACAAGAAATAATATTAGTATTTCTCGGACAAGATGGCCTTTAGTTGAAGTACAAAGTGGTGAATAAATCATAACAATTTATTTTTAGAAGAAACACACACTTTTTGAGTTATGCAACATTATATATCGATATATTCTCTTCAAGATTTATCTGAATGCTCAAGGATGAATTTGGAAGCATTGGAAATGGTTTTACAACAAACCATGTCTCAAACTATGAAGGTTTTCATTTGATACTTACTAAGGGATCCCATACTTGTGGGAATGGTTGCTATCATCTTGGTTAGCCTTGTATACTAGAAATTTAGTTCTCTATTGAGATAAGAATCTTTACCAAATACACAATCTCTTTGGATATTAGGCAAAAGGTTGAAATACCACCACTCTCAGAATATATGAGGAGTGGATGCTTGTTTAGCCACTGCTTCAAGTATTTATTTCTACACATATGTATCACTTGATCTATCTTTTTGCACAATAAGGTAATATATGATGCATGCCTTCAAAACAAAAAAATAAAATAACTAAATAAGGGACCTGAAGATTTCCATAGAGATTAAGAGAATAAAAAGAATTTTCTTATATCAATACCACATACATAGGAATGCTTCGAGCAGGTTGACTTCAAGAAAAGTATACTGATGCAAAACATTAAGTGAAAAGTGCGACAATAGTTTGCAACTTTGCATGCTAGAGACCTTTAATCTAAGAACAATCACCTACCTTCCAACATTGCTATCCCTCAATGAACATATCTCAGACATCGTGAATGTACCAATCCCCATGATAACCTCATTATGTTGTCACTGTTCCTTGTACCTTTTTAGAGCCCATCTCCTTCTCCAATAGCTTTACTATCGCGGTTCTGAAAATTCATGAAACACATTAGAAGCAATACAACTTACTCGATAAAAAAAACAACAAAAAATATTCTCGATTTGTAGTTATTAATAGATACTTGAAGAAAAATCCTATATGGACATATTGTTTGTGAAAATAAAAGCACGAGGAGAACATAAAACATTGAAATTTGGTGGCTCAAATATGGACCCACTAAAAATTAAGAGAAATGAGAAGGTCAGTTGCAACTCCATGAGTCAAGTTATTTGCAACTTGTAAGATAACCCACAAATAAACTATGTTGTATCATATTTCTTTTCATTAGTGTTTTTTAGCATGATTTTAATTGAAGCCATCGGTTTTATAAGATTCGTTGCACACAAAATGGTACGCAGAATGTATTTGTCATAAAGTAATCTCCTATTAACCTTGAAATTTTTATTGACCCGATTATATAAGAAAATTTTTAGTTAAGGCTCAGTGACGAGTCAATAAACTTGCTACTTAACTATATGCTAGATAAAATGTTTATAATACACTAGATGTGGGTCCGGTGCAAGTATATCTAGTTTAAAAATATGGTGTATTTTAGCCAGAAATGTCAAGACCAATTAGGACATGGCCAAGTTCCTCCTTACCAAATAAGCCACTCAGAGGGGAATTCAGGAGACTTACAAAGTAGTAAATGGCCCCACCACCTTTATCCGTTTCCATCCAGAAACATTTCCTGAAAATAAACAACCAAAAACATGTAGGAAATAACTATTAGAGTTTCCCTCAGTTGTTTATTTTTCATTTTTTTTGTCTCCGGAAACATTTTGCAAGTTTTTTCTTGATTTGGAAACATTTTGGTCATGTATGCAAACCTAAACAGGTAGGTAGTTAAGTAGTATTCACTTTCAAAATGTTAATAAAGCTCTTGGAGGGAAAATGTTCTGCAAGTTTGGCATAATTTTGACTAGTTTGAGAAATATACTTTTGTTTTACAAACATTGTTTAGGTATTAGGTAAGAATACCTACTTGAAATGATAGACCACTTTCAACCCCATGATGTCTCAAAATCCCCACATAAAAGTTGAAGAAATCAAAATTCTTTCAATGGGCGCCAAGAAGGAATTTTGTGTATGGATATTTCTTCAAGGAATGTGATAGTAGATCTCATCTATAAAATTTTCTATTTCCTTAACACCACTCATTTATACCTCTTATACGCTTTATCGATGTCCTCCTTTGCTTGCTCCAAATTATGTTTTGCAACAGACGGCGGAAAATATGAGATCACTTGGTGGAAAATAGGAAAAATATGATGGTTGTAAGTCTTCATGTACCTATTAAATATCAAGTGAGATTAAGCGTGTAAACCTAAACATGGATGACCGTTGAGGATTTGAAGCATTCAAAATACTTATCACAGATTTTCCAGGTAAATTGGCGTAGAAAATTTGCATTATAATAATTATTTTTGCACTGTATCTCAATTTACGAGGATTTTTTTAGGTCATACTTTATTATTGAAGAAAAATATCATTGACTACATCAAATCTATAAATTTTCGTGATCATCCTCGATCCACCTTAAGCACATATTCACTAAGAGGGACAAAATCTACCTACAAGTAAGTGTCAAAAGAGTATTACAGTCCTTTTTTTTAGAACAATGGATATATGTAATGAAAGGGGAATTAGATGTGACATCGGGCATCGAAATATTCAACACAACAAACAACTCCATGAGACTGTAGTGTAGTAATGTGACATAGACTCGAAAAAGCTCTGCAACAGAAATATTTTGGAAGAAGGGTTTTCTTTTTCTTTTTCACATTTATATCTGAAACCAGTAAGTTTTCCATCCACCCATGAGTTTTACTTGTCGGGCAACGAACAACAACACAATTTATCACAGGCCAAGGTATTCCCCACATGTAATTGAGAGTCTCACCCACTGGTGCAATTTAACTCGTTGGTAGAGAGTCAGGCTTGGGACTGAGTCAACTTCGTTGAGGAACTAGCCTACACGGAATTTTCTTCACACGTATTCCCAAGGCTCAAAAATATTTCTAATTATGGTTACAATTATACTAATTATGGTTACAATTATACTGGAAGTGCTATGTGATATAAATTGGTATCCTATAAGCATCTGATAAAAAAATGTTAATATGATAAATTTTGGATTGCTAAAAACGTTTTCAACAATATCAAGATGTCACCATGTTTTGGATTAGGATAGGGTTATTGAGAAATTTTTAGTAGTGGGGGTTGTCAACAATGTCAAGCCATGACTGGGGTTTTGATCTGGTTAGAGTTATGGTTTATTTCTCAATCAGAGATATATCTTCAAAGAAAATATTCAACACTTTTATTTTCAAATCACTTATAGCAATGCATGTGAGATAAATTAAGGGTAATGGTTCCTTGAATTTAAAGATTGAGAAGAATTGAAGAGAAATTGAGCTTACAGAAATAATTATGAATTTTCTCATAGGAGGTTATCACCCAATCCGAAGAATTATCCAATGCAAACCATGATGTTGTTAATGTTTTTCGACATGTTTCCTTCTCGGTCAAATATAATTTACCTGTTGATGAAAATATGGCGATGGAAACCAAATGAATAACAAGTACATGTATCTTTCAGACTAAGAGATGAAGAAAACTTTCGTAAATCGTTCTTAGACTACTAGTTAAGTGCATTTTTTAATACGCTTAAGTGAGGTCCCATTCCTCTAGCAATATCTTACCACCGTTAGGGAAAATATGTTTATGAAATTTTTAAAAAACTATTAACTATATATATTGTAAACAAAAAGATTTTAAGTTCCAAATCTATTTATAAATTCAAAAATATAAATTTAATAAAGGAAATTTTATTTTTAACTAAATATTATACAGTTAAATTATCTAGTCAAAATTGCATTTTTTTATTTTATTTTTACTTTTATGATACTCGGATGTTTTGTTGAAGGTTTTGGTTTAAATTTTTTATTAACTACTCATATATATAAGTATTTGTTTTTCTAGTTCGCTGCAATTTTTAGGGTAGAATTTATTTTAACGATGTGGGTACCTTGTAAGATTCCCCTTGTTTGGGATATTGGAATGGAACTATGTTTATAGGTAGTTGTTATGGGGTTTGATCTTGTCTCTAGTCTTGCTTATTGCTACAACTCCACATACAGCTACATGGATTGCATATCTACTAATAGAGTGAGTACCTTGTCAAATTTTCCATTTTAACATTTTGGTGAAGGATGCTTAAGCTAACATTATAGGAGTATCTAGGTTACCTTTAAAAACTAAGATAATGGCTCCAACTTGATGTGATTTGACATCTAGGAGAAGTGTTCCACTATGAGGTTCAACAAATCATATGGGAGTTGTGAATTATATCTTAGCCAAGGGATGGAAGAGCACCCTAGGCCTAAAATAAAAAAATTTCATGTTTAATATCCATATTGAACAAGGTATTAGAATGGGAGTATGGGAACAATTAGTATGTTTCTCATAATAAGACTGGGTTTTATGCCCTCTATGATAGATAGGGCAATAAAACAAGATTTTTAGTCCCTAATCAACACTTTTGTAGTAGTTCAATGGATGTGAATAAGGCCTCAAACCACCACATATATCTTATATATGATATATCTAGCCTTCAGGTACGTTATCAGTGATATTTTAAGTTTTTATAAGACATATTTGAGTATTTGGGCCTCTAAGTTATTCCTCAATAAAATTAGGAGGTGTTTTCTACAATGCATGGCACTTGCGGCCTTAACCTTGGTGATGGAAGGATCATAAGGTGATTGGGTCATATTTGAATCTTCACATTATCTATATTCTTGAACAAGTATTCAAATTACCACATAGGACATCTCTAGGGTATATTTGGTGTTTATGGGGGCTCTTAGTCACCATTGGTATGGTTTACATGATAGGAATTGGTCTTAGGGAATATACTATCTCTATGGGAGGAGAAAAGATGGCGTTAGGCCCTAGATAAAGCTTCTAGAGTCCAAGGAACATGAAGTAACCCTCAAACAATCCCATAGATATTCTCTAAGGGATATTCAAATTTCAACTTGGATATAAGAGCCATGTCATGTTATTTTATGTAAAGAACCACTAATATTTTTAGTATGCATGGCTTTCTAATAATAGTTCGTGCACATTATAAGAATGTGATTGTTCTATTACAATTTATACAAACTTTTGTAAGGCATGTATCTGCAGAATTATTTAGAGAATAATATGGCTTTAGAGTAATCTAGATTTATATTAATTGACCATGTTTAAATCAAGATACTTTCAATTCAAATTAATAAAATCATTGTATCTATGAATCTAGTGCAATAATCAACCATGACATGTAATAACGCCACAAAAATCACACAAAAATAGTGTCTCATATCTCTAAGATGTGTTGAAAAAATTCATGCTAACCCTTAAAACCATTATATATCAGTTTCAAACTCTTTTTCTTATCCCTTCTTTCAAAGGGGGTATAAAACTATTATATATTGTAAAAGTGTACCCTATATTGTATATAATTGTTATAATTCTAGCATAATAGATGGATTCATAGACCCCTTTAAGGGGGTCATTGAATATACCTAGCTCAATTTTAACATTGCAAACTAATTTATAGGCCCCCCTTAAAATGGTTTCGAATTTTAACACTGTATATGGATTCAGAGACCCCTTTGTCTCTAAATATTAACGCTACACATGGATTCAAAACCTGATCTTTGAATCCATCTACAATTTTAAAATTTATTGAAATGTAATTTTTTCGTATCAAAATTGCAATTTTCAATTTCTGTAGTGGCACAATTAAAACTAACTAGCATAAATTACTAACTCATGCAATTTTTGTATTTGTTAGTTGATCATGTTTTTATTCTTTAACAATAGAATTTGTTTATGTTGATAATTTTTAATTTTGACACTAATTATCTAGTCATATATTTTAGTCACAACGTGAAATATTTATTTAAGTTAGTCATTTTTAGTTGGTTCACTTATTAGGTGGTCGTATGTTTCATCTCTTAATCGAAATTAGTCATTTAAGTTAGTAATTTGTAGTTGGGTCACTTAAAATTACTCAAACTTAGTAGTAATTCACTTGAAATAATTGTGGTGAGTAACTTCTTTAGTCACATAGTCACTAATATCTCATTTTGTAATAGTGTAATATTAGCTATTTATAGAAATATCTATTGATTAAAGTCCTTGGAATTCTTTTATACAGTTCTAAGTCTTGTGATGACCTTTCTTGTTTTATTTAATTCACAACTATAAAACCATACTTAGGTGACATGCACTACTTCTACTTATATAACCAGTGTATATTCACACACTAATACAATGTTTTAATTGAAATGTTATGCATTTCTTTAGATTTGTTGCACGTTATTCCATAATTAGTATTAGCAACAATTAAAAAAATTTAGTTTCCGTAGGTCTAACACATCCATACATCCACAAATGTTCAACCATTTCGTGTGATTGACCAATTCTCCACTACGCATGAGCCAAAGATTCTCCATAACTAACTACTTAACACATGTTTCCATTCACGCATTATGATGTAAGCATATCTTCTTTTTATCTAGTAAACCTTTGGAGGTGCTTTATTTAACTCTTCCTCATTGTAAAGTTTTACATTATTATTTTCTACATTACCATCTACATATATATTTTTCTTTAGGGATTCATCTTTTTCCTCCTCTACCTATGTATCTAGAGGTTTGTGATTGGAATTTTCATTCACATACTTAATGAGCTTCTCCTTCTCAGACATTCCTTTAGTAAATTCTCATTAGTGGCCATGATACTAGAAAATTCTTGTCTTTTTTCTTTTCCAATAATTGAGTTGTTGTAGGTGAATTTTCATCCCCTAACTTAACCCAAATCTACTATCCTTTATTAGGATATTTGGTGGAAGTTTTCACCATTTCTATATTATTTTATTCTTATTACATAGTACCATAAAAATAAGAATTCAATTAGTTTATGTGGAGACAAAAACAATATTATAATTAATTTGTCGTTTTTCCCTTAGGCCTAAACTTTAAAAATATCTCTAATACCCCATGTAACATACTTCTATAATACATCATTTTTTCCTTTTTTTTCACTAGCCTATTTAGAAACTAGTTCTTCATGAGTATAACACATATAAGTACAATATTGATATAATCATCTCTCCATTTCGTCTACAAGATTGAGTTTCAGATTGGTTTCCTAACGCTTATCCTAAAACTACTTACTTTCTAGTTTTCCACACTTCATAAAAGCACTACTCCATGCTTTCATGATAAGCACATGTAATATTTTGATTCCTAGCAACATATATACATTGCTTATGGCATTATCTATAATTATGCAATTTTCTGGGGGCCCTTGTATCTCCTTTGACCCGTTATTTCTATGGTTTTAATTTTTATACATAGATTTTCTTCCATCCATCAATAATGAAAATAAGGGATTTGTCCCTATATATATGTACGTTTAGATAAGGTTAGGGGCTACGCCTCTATTTCTCCTACCAACATGAAATTATTTATCTCATGAATACATTTTTACTGTGCGTTCTTTGACATAAAACTTTTCTTAAAATTTCTAACCCCTTGGAGTTCACGACTTACTTGACATTATCCCTGAGGTGGAATACTAATCTATGGTAAGTTCAAATGTTTATCCATGAATTTCTATTTGGTTTAGCAATGAATGGGCTCCCACCTACCTTTAAATGACAGAAAATGGAAAATCATACCTGCAATCGATGACTTGGATTCTTTTATCTAATTCCTAGGATGCAATTACAGGGTTTCCCTTTCGTTGAGAGAACAAACATCCCACAACTAATTTGGTGATTTCTCTATGGGTTTTTTACATCCATAACAGCGCTTGGCACAAATTTTTCATAGGTTTTGTTTTGTTGCCACATTATATACATTGCAACGCCTGTAATTGAAATTCCTTCCCTGTATTGTCTCATCTGGATTCAGAGGATATGCATTTCAACTCCGTCGTTGATTTTGGTACGAGTAATAACTAAATTATATTGGGTTTTATGCATTTCACTCTTTTCTCAGTTCGTGACTTTCAAGATTCAATTTAATTTAATTCCATTGCTTAAAATGTAGGTCAATAGGAAGTAAATCTAATGGATATGCCTAACATTTCCATGATACTTTATTATTGTAGTATGCATTTGTGGTTGTTCGCACTGAATTCAGGTAATGTAAAATCAAATGGTATTTTAATAAACTCGGTAAGGGATTTTTCATTTGTGGAAAGATTTTATTTTAAGTTAAATCAGTTTAAGTTTTTCTTATACAGGCATTCGAATTGATATAACATTTATCTCTTGAATCCTCGACATTTGTATCTTCTCATGGTAAGATTTACTCATCCTCAACTTTGTAATGGTTCCCATTAAAAGTTAGGGTTTTAAAAATTTCATGGACTTGATTTTTTAAGGGTATAACCCCGACATACCATTTTGATACTTTTCCATAGAAATTGGCCACAAAATTGTCTGACTTTGCACCTAAATACCTCTCCTTAAATTAGGTTTACAACAACTTTATGGGTTTTTGTTTATTTAATGCGCTAATATTTTCATCCTTCTGGGAAGTATGTTGACACTGTATTATTGTGTTGATTTCCATATAACTTATACTCTATTAGACTTAATTCATTTCCCATGTATATTTTGTTGGCATTATGAGAAATGTGTTGTCCTTAATGGCCACCCTTGATGGCAACCCTTGATAGAAACCTACTAGATGAGTTACCTTTTGATGGAAACCTACTTGATGAATATGTCAAAAATATGTGTCTATATGTGATAGAATTTTTGGAAAACGGCATAAAAGTTCAGAGATACAGGAATGATGAAGGGGATTTTTTAAGAGGTGCATGTGGGTTATGTGAAGTAAAATCATGTACATGCATGGGCATGAACAAGAAAAGGCACACACAATTTTAGCACCATGGTGTTATAAATTCCTAGGGTCTTTACCATGGTATTCTCCCATAGTTTTGACCCCAACAATGAATATTTGATCCCGTCAAAGAATACCATCAGAATTAATGTGGTTTTGACCCGTGGTATTCGCGAAGGCCTAATATATATAAGGAGATTAAGATAAAATTTCTTAGGGTGTGAAAGTGATGGATATATGATGAGTAGTTAGATTTGAAGCAGGTGTGTATTTAATGGGCTATTAATGAATTGTTTTGATATGAAACTAAGTATGCACCCAAGAATTTGATGATGTATCAAATCCAATAGATCTGAAATGACTATATTGGTAATGGATTGGTTTTATTTGTGATATTTATTTCTGACACATGTTTTATAGTGTATAGTGAGAGATGGGTTTGTTCTGAAGGTTTGATGTGTAGTGAAGGTACAAGTCAATAGTTGCATATTTGTACACAAGTTTGATAACCTAAACGACACATGCATATGTCGGTTTGATAACTTGAAAGGCACATACATAAGTGAGTTTCATTCTCGTAAGTGGTTTGTAAATTCTAGATTTTGGATAGATATATATGTGATTTTGATTCATGAAGAGTATGTATACACAAAAGAATGTTTTTTGTAAAGGTCGTATATAAGATAGTTTTTTTTTGAATAATATGTTTGATGAGTCTAATGAGTCTTGTTGTTTTTCTACTATCTGTCAATGAAGTCTTCATGTTGATCTAGGTTTAATAGTAATGTTTTAAGTGTAATTGATTAAGGATTGATATGTTTAAGTGTGATGATGAAACTAGATATATGTGATTGAAGATCGGTGATGGTTCTGTGATTATTTTAGAAAGATTCAATAGTTATTTTTGTGACTCAGAGTTTATTTTAGAATGACACTGATTCAATTTCAGGGTTCAATTTTTTGAGATATCTACATAAGTATGCTTCAAGGGAGTCACATATGCGGATTTGATAAATTAAAGTAACATAAATATTTTGAAATTTTATTGATGAAGATTTTCGGTTGGCTCAGTGACTTGATACAGTGTTTGGGTTTAGTATTGGTATTATGGTTACAGTTATCTAACTTATTTGATTGTTTGATAATATTTTTATTGATTTGGGTCTGAGTTGGTGTTATGAATCCAACTCCTAAAATACAAGAAAAAAGAGATCAACTCCTTATAAATCAGCCACATCGAGGGGGAAACCTCATTCACATTACATAAATTAAAAATCCTTGGATGATACAAATGAAAAAAACTCCTTTCTATATATAGGATTCCATGGGGTCACAATATAATCTCAGCTGACCTAATAAAAATAATGTAAGGGCACAACATAAACAATAGTGGGATTTTATGGCAAATAATAATAACAATATGGGTACTACACGGGTACAAAAATAACAATAAGGGGGCTACACTAACAAAAATAAAGGACTACACTAGTAATATAGTGACCTAACATGCCCCTCTCCTTCAAAAAAGTGTTTTCCTCAATGTTTGAGTATCTCTGGATACTTCTGTATAACATTCTCATCCTCCCATGTGGAATCTTCAGTGGGTAAGTTCTTCCACTTGATGAGATACTTTGAAATTCATCGATTTTTTAGTTTTTGAGTTCTTTTTTCCATGATTGCTTCAGGTTCCAATATGATTTTTCCTTCCTCATCAAGTTCTCGAAATATTATTTGAACTCAAAGTTTGTCACCTATAACCTTATTTAAGCATGAAACATGAAAAACTGGGTGCACTCAAGAAGAAGCAAGAAGCTCGAACCTGTATTCCTTAGTACCAATATTTTGCAACACCTTGTAAGCATCATAGTACTTTGGCCATAATTTATTATCCCTCTTAGCTTGCTTGAGGGAAATTATTTTAATGGTTGCAGCCGTAAAAATACCTAGTCTCCTACATCAAAACTTCTCTCGTTGTGATGTTGATATACCTATTGTTTGATTCGATTTGGTCCGAAAATTAGGTTATCGTTTAAGAGTTGGATAACTTGTTGTTGATGCTCGATGTGATCTTCCATTGTTTGAACCTTAGAATATCCACTTAAATATGATGTGATGGATGGTGGATGACATCCATAAAGTGCCATAAATGGGGTAATTTTTGCTGCAATATGGAAAGAAGTGCTATACCACCATTCAGCTAGAGGTAACCATTGACCCATTATGTTTGTTTATTAGATACAAAACAACAAAGATATCCTTCCAAATATTTGTTCACTATCTCAGTTTTCCCATCAGATTGAGGATGATAAGATGAGCTATGAGCTAGTTTAGTACCCAAACAAGAAAATAGTTCCATCCAAAAATTTCTAGTGAAAATGGGACCTCTATCACTTACCATAATATTTAGGTTTCCATTTATATTTTTAATTGTTTCCATAAATGCGTTACAAATTTTACTATCTTTAAATGGATGAGATAATGCACAAAATTGTGCATACTTGGTAAGTCTATCAACTACCACTATGATGAAACTCTTTCCTTCGAACTTAGGTAAACCAATAATGAAATCCATTGAAGCCTCCTCTCAACGTTGATTCGGAATGGATAAAGGCTATAGCAGACCCAAGGACTTAATTTTCTCAACTTTATTTTGTTGGAAAACCAAACATTCAGCAACAAAATTTTGAATATAATATTTAAGGCCATCCCAAAAAAAAAAATTCTTCACCCTATGGTAATTTTTAAAAAATCCCGAGTGTCCTCCTATGGTAGAGGTGTGCATTTCCAAAAGCCTTTAATTTTAGTTGGGAATTATTACAAATATATAAGTGATATTTGTGCCATAATGAATAATTTTTCAACTAAATGTATCAGATGTACTGGGATCTTGTTGCAAATTTTGAATGAGTGTCCACACTTATTTGGCATTCTTCCATTCCTCCCTTGCTTCTATTATCCAATCTCATTGGATATAGAAATGGCAAAAATTAATTCTTCCACCTCCTCATACTTTCGTGAGAGTGCACTTGCAACAACATTTAGCTCCCCTTTTTTCTAGATTATTTCAAAGTCATAACCCAACATATTTGTGACCCATTTTTTTTTCTCTTATGAATATAGTCTTTGTTCCAAAATGTATTTAGGACTATCATGATTAGTTTTTACGTTGAAGTGTCTTCCCATTAGGCAAGGTCGTCATTTCTTTAGTGCATGTAGTATTGTCAATATTTAATTCTCATAAATATATTTTTGTAAATAATTTCCTTTTATTGGACGAATTTTAAAAGGAATAGGTCTTCCTTCTGGAATTAAAATAGCAGCACCAATTTCATTTCTTGAGGAATGAAATTCCACAATAAATTTTTTTGTGACGCATGGCATAGCTAAGACTCGTTCTAGGCACATTTCCTCTTTAAGATGTTTAAAGGCCTTAGTTTCTTCAGGAGTCCATGAAAATGCATCATTCTTAAATAATTTTGTTAGAGGTGCTAAAATTCTCCCATAATTATTAACAAACTTCTGATAATACTGTGTTAACCCAAGAAATCCTTGAAAGTGATTTATGCTTGTGGGTAATTTCCATTCCTTAATGGATTTAATTTTGTTAAGGTCTACCCTAACACCCTCCTGACATATAATATGACCCAGATATTCCACCTCTTGTACTCAAAAGATACATTTGGAGGTTTTTTCACATAATTGTTTCTCCTCCAATAGTTCAACCACCTTATCAACATGTTGAACATGATCCTTCCAAGACCTGTTGTAGATTATTATATCATCAAAAAATACTAACACAAATTTTCTATTGAGGGGCTTGAAAACGGAATTCCTTAACCATTGAAATGTAGAAAGTGCATTGGTAAGGCCAAAAGGCATGACCAGAAATTCATAATGACCCTCATGAGTTTGAAATGTTGTTTTCATAATATATTTAGTCTTAATTCTAATTTGATGATATCCTGAATGAACATCGAACTTTTTAAAATAAATTAAACCATGTAATTCATCTAATAATTCAAGAATCACAGGAATGGGAAATTTATCATTAATAGTGAGCTTCTTGAGCTTCCTATCATTCAAAAACATGCACCATGATCAATCCTTCTTGTGCATCAATAATACTGGAGAAATGGAATAACTTGGACTAGGTTTAATGATACCAACCTCTAACATTTCTACAATCATACATTCAATTTCTCTCTTTTGGACATAAGGATATCTGTAGGGCCTCTTGTTTGGAGGATCACTTCGTGGAATCAAATGAATAACATTATCATGATCACGAATAAGTGGGAGGCCTTTGAGAGTTTGCAAGACCTTGGAATTATTGTCCAAGACTTTTTGGAGATCTGGAGAAATATGTGATTTTGATGCTGGGACTTCTAGTGAGCATAATTTTGAAATTAAGCCTCACTATTTCTTCAGAATATTTATCATGAAATTAGAGCTTATTATATTTATCAGCTTCCATGCGATACCCTGTATTTCAACTTCCTTTCCTTCTGAAAAAAATTCAAGAAAAGTTCTTGAAAATTAAAATCTACCATCCTTAAATATTGTAACCATTGTACTCCTAGTACAACATCAGTACCTCTCATTGGAAGGGAAAGCATTGGACTATTCAATACGTATTCCCCCATGGTTAGCTTAGTATTATGACATTTTCCAGAGCAATTTAGAGTTCCTCCATTTGCAACAATCACTTGAAACTCTCGTGTTGGGTATAGTAATAAATTCAATTCCTTGGGTACCTTACAATGAATAAAATTATGACTACCACCTGAATCAATCAACACTATTACATTTTTCCTCTTGATATGTTCTTCTATCATGAGATTTTGAGTGGTAATTCCTACCAATGCATTACAGGATAAGGTCAGACTCATTTCTTCTTTCTCTAGGGTTGGTTCCTAGTGTATATCCTCTTCATTTGAAGTTTCTTGTTTACATTCTTTCTCCTCTTCACAATATATGTAAAATAATTCATTATGATCACACTTATGACCTTTCATGTATTTTCTATCAGAATTGTAGTAAAGGCATTTTTCTCATTTTTCTTCCAATTGTTCCGGTGTCAACCTTGTAGGTTGTGGAACTCTAAGAGTATCAACTCTTCCATCTTTATAGATGTGAGTAGTAGGCTTCCTTGTCGTCATAAATTTACTTTCAATTTTTTTTTCCAACCTAAATGCATTCTCTAATGAATAAGGTTCTGAAAGGAGAACCTCATGCTAGAAGTTATCCTTTAAATTCCCTATGAAGACATCAATCCTTAATTCCTCTGGAATATCAGTTACCTTTATATTCAAGTTTTAGAAGTCCTCAATGTGCTCCACAATTTAACCCTCTTGTTTGAGATTTATAAATTGGCTAAAGAAGGTATTTCTCTTTGTATCCTCATAAGGTGCTATCATTTCCTCCATAAAAATTGACCAAGTGAAAAAAAATTACGAGAGAAAAGCCATCGATACCAAACAAATGTATTATTTTTTAAATATAAATTTGCAATGCGTACCTTTTGTGTGTTTATCACATTATGGAGATCAAAATATTGGTCCATCTGTAGTATCCATGTTATGAGATCCTTGCCATAAAATTTCCTCATATCGATCTTTCGAATATGGTGGGTCTTCAATAAAACATTAGATTTTATGAAATCATGATTAATATTTATTTTGTTCACATCATGAGTTTCCTCTACTACCTTTTCGCCATTTCGAATCATTTCTTGTATCGACTTTGTTAAACCTTGCTCCAAACCTTCCATGTTTTCTTTCATTTTTTCATCGATCTTATATTCCATGCCATCCATATTAGCTTCCATGAAATTCTCCAAATCATCCATATTATCTTCCACGCCTTTCTTCAAACCATCCACATTGTCTTACATGCCTTTCTTCAAAACTTCAATTTCATTTCTTTTACTCTTTACGAGAGCGAAATTTTGTGCACTTGGTGTTGTAATTTTGATATATCATGTTCCAATTATTCCTCTTCATGAGCCATAGTAGAGCCTTAAGAGTGCTTAATGGGTGTTGAATTTTTTTTTGGGGCCATTTCAGGACCCAATACTGATATATATCCTTCAATATGCCCTTGGAATCACTTCAAACTATTTTTTCAAATAAGATTTATGAAATTTGAAAAACATAATACACACCTTGTTCTTATTTTTTAGGATCTCGATATTGAAACTGATGTATCTCTATAATTTTGGATCCGTCATATTTTATATTTATTCCTTTAATTGCACTAAAAATCTTATTTCCAATGCTATAGGTATGACCATATTTTGATTCTTCAAGAAAAAGTTATGCCCAATCTCCTGCAATGACCTAATTATGGAATCGTTCAGTTGAGTGAACTTTTACGACGTGCCACATGTCATTGTTTCCTCCTTCAGCTCTAAAATTAATACATGGGAAACTACTGTCTATGTACTTTGTGTCGTTTTTTACAAAATTCTAATTCGATGCTCACAGAGAGAGGTATCACATTTTTCTGAAGGTCACCTCTTTGAGATGAAATTCAGGAGACTGCAAAAACCCTAACTTCCACAGACCATATATTTGAAAATATCATGAATCAATATCTGAAAGTATTACATGAAGTTCCTTAGGATTTATTTGCAAATGGGTTGTGTTTTTATAGCTTCTAAACCTTCGTATAAAAACAGTTATAGAGAGAATTCTGTGATGACTTGTTTGAAGGTGCGAAACACTAGAATTCAAATCTCTCATGCCAAATGTTATGAAATGAGCTCCAAAAATAGAAGAGAAAAGATATCAAGACCTTAGAAATCTACGAATCTAAGAGGAAAACCTCATTTATATTACATAAACGAACAATTCTCTGATGATACAAATTAAAAAACATCATTTCTATATATAGGAGTCCATGGGGTCACAATATAATATGAGGCGACCTAAAAATAATAATGCAAGGGCACAACAATAACAATAGTGGGATTTTATGTGGCACAATAATAACAATATGGGGACTAGAAGTGTACAACAATAACAATAAGGGGGCTAAGCTAATAGCAATAAGGGTCTACCCTATTAATATAGGGACCTATCAGTTGGTTGAGTGATTGGTTGATTCAGTTAGTTCAATGTTTAAGTGATTTTTTACAATGATTAGTTTCAGTCTTGATATTTGGTATTGGACTTAAATGATGATATTTGGCCCAATCTAAAAATTTGATGAAAAGTGGCCTATAAGTTGTAATGTTTTGAATCAGGTGGATCGAGAGTGAAAATTTATGAAATGTGGTCCACGGTGGCGTTAAGGGTTGGAGCCTTCAGTGAGGGAGTCGAAGCATCCTTCTAGTGGTAGATGGTAAATGAAATCAAAGGTTAGGAGCTCGCTTTTGTTGGGTGTCAATAAGTGATATTAGGGGGCTTGAGCTCCCATCCAGTGGGTGCTTCAGAATGAGAGAATGGTGTAGCCTTCTATGGGTCGGTGCCTACATGCTGGTATGAGTCTGTGTGAATACGGGATTGTTTCTTTATAATAAAAATAATAGATATATGACAAAAATCATGGTTCTCTCCCACATTGGGTTTCCACCTAAAAATTATGGTGTTCATGTGTGTTTCTTATGTGTTATGGTTTTTTTTGTTCTCACTAAACATGTTTATTGTTTAATTAATTCTTAGTGAGGTACTGATGCATTGGTTAAAGTTAAACAGATGATGAATTAATTTAAAATTAAGTTTATTGGATATATTCTAGTTGTATGCATAATACTCATATACATACAGAAGTTTACATTAGTAAATTCATGTACATAAATCTAAATAATAAAAGAAATGTTTAATGATTTTCAAGCACTAATTCTTCCCTGCCCTCTCCTCTCCCTCCCTACTATGTACTTTTCCCAACAATTTGTATCATAGAAAGTCCTTCAAAAGAGGCTTAATCACTTGCACGAGATCCACCAATATGATGGGAAAGAAGATGATAGCTTAAATGAAGGATGAAATTTATAGACATCATCAAATATTTAGGTTTTGGAGTGCCTATATTTCTATTGATCAAGAATTAAGAAGACAGTAACAAAGAATCATCATGTATGCGCTCTTGTTCTAATTATGGTCCATTTCATTGTTTATGCAACAATGATGATAGTGATGGTGACAATGAATAAACTAAAGTTTCACTCATGGGTAAAAGTGAAAGTAAGCACTCTAAGGAGAATTTAGATTCATTAATAATGCCTCTAGAAGGACAAAATCAAGACAAGTTAGAAACAATCGCCAATGAAGGTGTGCCTATGTAAAGCAAAGGTAATTATCAATACTAGAAAGAAATATGAAGTCTAATCTAATGAACCTTGATGTTTGGTATCTATTATGTAATGGCTACGCGAAGATTCCCCCTTCAGACATGGAAGTGAAAAATAACAGTAAGGCATTAAGCGACATATTTTTTATCATATCTAGCTTAGTGTTGAATAAGTTAATGAATTATACAACTACAAAGAAAATGTGTGATAAGCTACAAGGAATCAATGAACAAAATAAAAAGGAGGATTGATCATTGTGGAAGCTACTAGAAAATCCTACCCCTATCAATGTGTCAAAGAATGAACATCATAATAAAAAAACTCATATCATGGAAAATGAAGTTATTGATTCAGAAGACAACATGTTAAAAGAAATTTATGATATTAGAGAAAAATTTGACCTTGGTTTGAAAAATATATTAAATATTAAGGATAAGTTTTACGCATGTGATCTACCAAGGATCATATTAAATTAGTAAATGTTGGTGTCGAATCTAACCAATATTATGAGGTTCTTGACGCTGAGGTTGCCTCTCTAAAGGTAGATCTTGAAAAATCAGATAAGAGGAATGAATAATTACTTGAAGGATTTTAAGAACAAGAAAATGGGTTGAAAGAAGATATTTTAAAATTAAAAGAGAAAGTAGAAGAAGTAAAAATAGTTGAAGAAGGTTTTAAGAAGTAGTATCTACAAAAATAAAATAAATGCCAATGAATGGAAGTTGAGGTAAAAAATTTAAAAGGAAAATTATAAGAAAAATATAAACATTTTATATTTCAAGATAACACTAAGATTATGGATAATATTCTTAGTACTGAAAGGTCTCCTGCTATTAAATATGGGCTTGGTTTCCATGAAAATGTTAAAGGAGAATATATTTCTCAGGCTAGTGTTAACAATCCAAAAGATAACAATGGAAAATCTAAAGTGTTTAAAGAGATAAGAAGTCAACTTCATCAAAAAACAAGCATCATGAATCCTTAAAGGAATTTATTTTCTCCTAACTATAGAAGTGTCAAGCGATTTTCTCCTATGATTAATAATTTTGAATCCTTTATCTGTCATAATTATGGACATGTTGCATCCAATTCAAGAAGTATATTATTTTTTCTCAAGCAACTAGTCCCTCCACTGAAATACCATCATCTCCCAAATACTCAGGTTTCTTTAAGGGATATTGTTTGGCATGCAACATATTTAGTCATAAAGCTATTAAATTAAATAAAAGGAACATGGGATAGAAATATTATGATTCTTCATTTTCCTTTTCTATTCATATTAGATGTTATGCATGTAACATCTTTGGTCATGTAGGAAGTGAATGCATGAACAAATTAGTGAACCACAACAGACAACATGGCAAGCAAGCATATAATAATATTGAGGACAAAATGACTAAATAATATGGACCCACCAAAATTCCTCTTAATTGGAAGAAAGTATAAGAAGAAAATATAAGATGTGGTCTTGCTCTCTGTTCATTTGAAAATGTATATGAATGGAACATAGATAATGGATGTTCTCATCACATGGCTAGAGATAAGAGTAAGATGGAATACCTCAAGAAAAACCAAGATGGTAATGTTATTCTTTCAAATATTTTTCTAGCAAAAGTTCTAGGAAAAGGTAGATCCATAATTAATAAACATAGAGGATTAGTTGATACTTTATTAGTTCAAGGGGTAAATCAAAATATTATAAGTTTAGGTGAAATTTCAGATAAAGCAAATGTAATTGTGTTTACTTCAATGAAATCCAAATTCATAGATGAAGAATCTACAAATTTCATAGAAAGAGGATATAGAAATCCATTCATATTATATGCTTTTAAATAATTAAATTCTCTTATGTATGATGAGGATTCAGAATTAGAGTAAAAGAAGATGATGTCTGTTGCAGTCGATTGATTCATAAATTGACTACATAAGTGATGTGACATACATGACCTCATAAGAGTAAAATATTATTATGAGGTCCTTAGGATCAATGATATATAATCTCAGGGAGATAGATACATATGATGATGAATCTCATGGTTTTTTTTATATTAATGTTGTTTATATTAATAAAAATGCATATGGTGTAGTGAAAGATAATAGATAAATAAAGTATACGCTTAGGGGGGGTTGTAATCATGAAGTTTGGTTACTTTACCTTATGTACGTGGATACTATGAAATAAATTCATGTATATAAATGATTTATGAAACATAAAGTAATGTATGTTTCTCTATGATGAAGAAAAAGTGATATAGACTCAGGAAAAGGCTCTCATATGCTTCAAACAATTATTATTTGGATTTCCCTTTCTAATGATCGATGGTTACATATTCTTGTTCCTACTTAGAAGTGTTCTTAGATTTTATGAGTTCCTGATGCATTGATGGAAAACTGATTGATGATGATACTTTGAGGGCCTCACTAACATATGATATGATAAGATCAAATATGACCATGAACAATTGACACAGGTTCAGGGGGGAATTTTCTATGCTTCTAATAATGCGTTGTTGGCATTATGTTTAGTCAATAATTCCTTGATACACAATGATGCTTATCTATAATTCTTATCAAATGTGGAAATATAGAAAAATATGCAGTGATGATGCATATATATATGATATATTGGGGATTGATTATGAAAATATAATGTAGACCTTTCTATGATTATTTGATGATGATGTGTTGTCATGGATGAAATATATGTTTCTTAGACATGCTACATGTACATGATATGATGTAAATGGATTTTTTGAAGATATGGTTATATATATATTACGGCTATATCTATTGGATGATACTTGGAGACATGCCATATTCTTGGTTCTCACATATTTTGTTAATGCATGAAAATATATGTTTCTTTGAGGAACATGGATTGAGGCTATTCCTAGAAAGGGAAGGAGTAAGTTAACCTTGATAAGGTCAATATGATGGGTCAATATCTAATATCTCCCAACAAATCTTACGATGTTGATGTTGAATACGTTGTCACAGGTTGATGATAATTAAAATATGCATGTTTTTTCTCATGATGTTGACATATACTTATGGCGCAGATCTTATTCAGTATATGATGCTTGCTGATGACTATCATGTTCTTGATACTTCACTATAAAGGTATTTCTGTCTCGGTGATAAATTTCATATTTGTGTCTTTATGTAAAAGTCATGAAACTACCCATGATGTAATCACTTTAATACTTACTCATGTTTTCACTATTGAGGGTCAAGATAACTATGGATGTAATCCCATTTAGGTTATTTTTTATAATAATGAGTGAAATATTTAACCCCACTTTGATCAGTCATTTACTTCTTCGAACATCTTTCAGAAGATTCAGCATGTGCTCAGGGGGAGCATGGATAGTACATAGTACATATCAAATCTATAATTCTCATGACTCTATGAGGAAAGAAAAGCATTCATTCAATATTGGTCATCCCTTTTCCCTTAATTTCAAAATGGGAGAGTAACTTGATTTTTGAAAATTTGATGTGTTTTATAGGTATCCACAGGTTGTGCTGACTAAAAGTCAAAGTGGTTTCCATCAAGTCCAAAGGGGGAGATTTCTGACATTATGACTAATGTGTTTTACTCAATGAAAACCTATCTAATGTATTGTCCTTGATAAAAACCTACTTGATGATTTTTTTTTGACAGAAGCCTACCTGATGAAGATGTCAATAAGATGTGTCTACATGAGATAGAAATTTTGGACAAATTCATAACAATTCAAAGAGATAGGAATGATGAAGGGGATGTTTTCAAAGGTACACATTGGTTTTTGGAATAAAATTAGAGTACATATGTGGGTATAAAGAAGAAAAGGTGTGTATCGTCTCCCCACAATGGTATTCTAAATACCAAGTGTGTTTACCATGGTATGATTCTATAGTATTCATCCCAACAATGGATATTTGATCTCGTGAAATAATACCATCAGCATTAGTGTTGTTTTGACCTATGCTATTGGCGAATGCTTAAGATATATAAGGATATGGACATCAAAGATATTAGAGTGTGAAATTGATGGATATTTTATGAATAGTTAGATTTGAAGCAAGTGTGCATGTAATGGTATATTAATGAATTGTTTGATCTAAAACTAAGTATGCACCCGAGAATTTGATGATGCATTAGATCCAATAGTATTAAATTACTATATTGATAATGGATTTTTTTTAACTGTGATATTTATTTCTGACACATTTTTTATTATGTATGGTAACAGATGGTTTTTTTTTAAGGTTTTATGTGCAAAAAAGGTACAGGTCAATAGTTGCATATTTCTACGTGGTTTTTCTAACCTGAAAGGTGCATGCATATGTGGGTTTGACAACCTGAAAGGCGCATACATATGTGAGTTTCATTCTGGTAAGTCATTTTTCGGTTATTCACATTGGAAATATCTATATGCTGGTAGTATTCCCAAAGAGTGTGTATACATGCAGAAGTGTTTTGTAGAAAGCATGTATATAAGACAGGGTTTTGTTGAATAAGATGTTTAATAGGTCTAATCAATCTTGTTGTGTTTCTCATGTTTTTAAATGATGTATTCATGTTCACCTTACTTTAATAGTGATGTTTGAATTTATTGAGGATAGATATGTTGAAGAGTGATGAAGGTACTAGATATATGTGTTTGAAGAGCAGTGATATTTTTGTTATTATTTCAGAATGATTGAGTGGTTATGTGTGAGACTCGGAGTTTATTTTGGAATGAGAGTGATTCTATTTCAGGTTTCCATGTTTTGAGATCTATACATATGTATTTTTCAAGGGTGTAGTGTATGCACACGGATTTGATAAAATAAAGTAACATATATATTTAGACATTTTATTGGTCAGGGTTTTCATTTGTTTTAGTGATTTGATGCATTTTTTGTGTTCAATATTTGTATTTTGGTTATAACGATCTAACTTCTTCAATTATTTGAGAATAATTTGATTAATTTGCCTCTAAGTTGGCTTAGTTATTGGTTTATTCAGTGTGTTCAATGATTAAGTGATTTGTTATAGTGATCAGTTTCAGTTTTGATATTTGGTATTGGGCTTAAATGACAGTAGTGGGTACAATATGAAAATTTGATAAAAGGTGGTGTACAAGTTGCGATGTTTTTAATCAGTTGGATCCAATGTAAAAATTTATGAAACATGTTCCACGTTGGTGTTGAGGGTCAGATCCTTTAGTGAGGTATTCAAATCCTCCTTGTAGTTGTAGCTAGTGACCAATATCAAGGGGTAGGAGCTCCATTTAGGTGGTTGTCGGTTAATGGGATCAGGCAGTTGGAGCTCTTTTCTAGTGGGTGTTGGATAATGAGGAAATGTTGTACCCTTCTACATGTGGTTTCCTACGAGCTGGTGTGATTCTGTGCTAGTACAATATTGTAAGAAGTATTTCTTTATAATAAAAAGAAGGGAAAGATGGCGATAGTAGTGGTTCTCTCCCACATTGGGTTTCCACCTAAAAATATTTTTGTTCATGTGTGTTTCTTATGTGATGGTTTATTTTGGTCTTACTGGAAATGGTTATTTTTTAATTAATACTTAAGGAGGTATTGATACATTGGTTTAAGTTAAAAACATGATGAATTAGCTAAAAAGTATGTTTGTTGGATATACGCTATTTTTTTTTCATAACCGTCGTGTACATATGCATGTTTACTTTAGTAAAGTCACGTACATAAATTTGAATAATAAAATAAAATTGTAATGACTTTTAAATATAGATCCCCCACCCCGCCTCTAAGTATTTCCCCCCCATATTTTGTTAGGTCCCTATATTACTAGTGTATTCCCTTATATTTTTTAGTGTAGCCCCCTTACTGTTATTGTTGTACCCATTTAACCCCCATGTTGTTATTATTTTTCCCTTACATTATTATTTTTAGGTCGGCTAGGATTATATTGTTACCTCATTGACTCCTATATATAGAAGGAGCTTTTTTTCATTTGTATCATCCAAGAATTTTTCATTTATGTAATGTAAAGGAGGTTTCCCCATTGAAGTGGATTCTTTCTAAGGCGTTGATCTCTCTTTTATTCTATTTTTGGAGTTGGTTTCGTAACATTTTGTATCAGACCGTTGTCAATGAGTCGAGTTTTTTGGGAATGTAGCCCTAGTTGGGTGGTAAATTTTGTCCATAGCTAAATACGGGCGAGAGACAGATAACAAAGAAGTATTTCTAGTGAAATATAAAAAGGACTTAGAAAAAAGATATCAGTGCCTTAGAAATAAGCCACTTCAAGTGGGAAACCTCCTTTATATTACATAAATGAACAATTCTTCGATGATACAAATGAAAAAACCTCCTTCTATATATAGGAGTCCATGGGGTCACAATATAATCCTAGCCAAGCTAGCAATAATAATGTAAGGGAAAAATAATAATGATATGGGGGATTAGAGGAGTACAAAAATAACAATAAGGGGGCTACACTAACAACAATAAGGGACTACACTAGTAATATAGGGACCTAACATACTTCTTATTCTCCACTTGTTCTTTTATCTCACTAACGCTTTTAATATATTACCCATGATGTTTCTCTTGAAGATAAAAAAAAATTCCCCTATCCTAGGTTCACCCAGGTAAGGGATTGCTTATGAATTTACTCTGCTCCCTGTCCTTCATTTTTTGAGACTAAAATAAAACATTTTTTCTAGTAGGTTTGTCTCGCTTACTTATTTCTACTTATCATTAATCTACCTCTACTTTCTTTTTCTTTTTCTCCACAACATAAGATTAAACGTCGAGGTCATTATTAAGAACATTGCTTTATTTATTCCCTTGAAGGATTTTATACCATTTTTTCAAAGATATTATGTCATTCAATTTTGTACATATTTACTATATCTACTATACTAGGCTAGAGAGCAGTTCTCAATGAAATAAAATATTTATAAATATCTGTGGCATTGTAACTTTCATTTTTTAATATCTCAATTATCAAATTTTTAACATAATAATATAATCATAAATTGTATATTTGATTTTTTATTTTATTTAAATATGTCAATCAATATATGTATTTGGAATAGCACTCTGATAATTAATTTAATTATCAATAAGTATTAGGTAGATACTAGGAATTTAACCTCCACACAATATTCTAGAATATTCATAATAGTACACACAAATCAAATGTTGAGATTTATCTTTGAAGTAGTTTTGCCACTTCCATCATTTTAATTAAACTCATTAATTAAAAATAAAATTATCATATTAAGGAGTGCCATATGAATAAAGTTATGGTTTCTTGGGCATTTTGTTTTGATATACCATGCTATTGCAAAAAATCCTATGTACAAATTAGCAATAACCATAGTAAAGTGGGGTTAAATATCCATAGTTGAGGTGAATATTGTTTAAATTTAACTATGGATTCTTCCCCAAAGGAGACTATATGGATATGCTTCCCATAATTTCAATTTCTCTTGTTTTAATATAATGAATTTCTTCGATGGTTTTGTTCAATCAATGGATTGTATGCCGATTTTTCTACGCAATATTTTGCATGGGTAGTTGTTTGATTTGTAGATTTTTTTTTTTATTCATATTTGTATGATTTTTTCCTCCTTCATTACTAAGATACTCTTATAAATTTCTTTTGTTTTCTTTATATTCTTGATATAATGCACATTTATGTTTACTTTAGGTTAATGATGTATATATTTATTTTTTTTGAAATTGTCTACTACTTGAATGTTAGGAATGTTGTACAATCATGGTGTCTAGTTGAAGTTTTTTTTACAGAAGATAAAGGTTCCTCCTCCTAAACAATTTCAATGATAACCATGAAATATGTGCCGGTGCTGGAAGAGATTTCCTATAGATTGTTTTTTTTACTGTATCTTGGCTAAGTGAACTACTGATATAGTTCATTTTTAAATTATCCAGAAGTTTGTCATGTTGTTGGTAGGTGTAACAACCCTGGTTAAAAATGCATGTAAAAAAAAATAATACCAAGGTCATGGTACATGTACTCAAAGTTGAATGGTGGGAAAACATCCTACTGAGTGTTAATTTTGATTATTATTGCTGAAGGAAATTGGAAAACACAATGGAAAAGGCTTTGGAAATGAAAAGAATCATTTTTGGAATTTTATTTATGAAAATAATGGAAAATGGGAGAAAAGGAATGTGAAAGGTCATAGGTTTCATGTGAGGAGGAAACTAAAGGAAAATAATGTAAAATTAAGAAAATAGAAGCGTCATTAATAAAAATTATTTTTAAGATCCATCGGTATGTTATTTCTCAGAATTTTGTCAGTTTAGATTTGGAGTTCTCTTCTATTCTCTCTCTCATACTTTTGGACACTTAAAGTTTCTTGGAGCACTCTTAGAAGAGTGTAGCATACTTATGATTTGGAGGAATAAGGAAAAGGAAAAATACGAAAGTCTAAGAGGACATTGGTATTAGTAGCTACAACAGATTTTTATTCCAGGAACTCAGTTGGATCTACTTTTTCATCACCAGTTTTGGCATGCATGGAATATGCATGTGGTCTCATGGTAATGATCCATCATTGGCATGTTGGCTTTCCTATATTGCCAGTGAATTTTCCTAGCCTTTTTATTTCTTGAATAGTCATGGCATTGTGGGTTCATTTCATTTTTTTTCTAGCTGGTTCTCATGTTCCTTTAGTTTTGGGTTGAGTTACTAGTTCTTGGAGCCTTAGTTGGAAAAATTCTCTCGCACTCAGTGACAACTTGGGTTGAGTTAATAGTTCGGAAGCCTTGGATGGAAAAATTCTCCTAGAGCCCTTGGTGGGTTGTGTTACTAGTCTTATGAGCCTTTTTTGTGCAAATTCTTTGGAGCCCGGAAGAAACATTGGGCTGAGTTACTAGTCTTGGAGCCTTGGTTGTAAAAAATTCTCTAGAGCCCTAGAAATTTTTGGTGGAGACCAATGTAGTGATGATTTCTATTATTTGACTGTTAGGTGGAATCACTCATTATAGGTGGAGGTGGTTTGGCCTCTTGAAGCGCTAGCTTGATTTTGATTAATTTTTTTTATCAGGTCCCACATTCACGTTTTGAATATGGCACATGGGTGATTAGGTGAAGAGAGATTTGGCTCAACCATGTCTATGGTCGAGTGGTACATGGAAGCCTGAGACTTGGTTGCATTTTACTTATGGAAAGAAAATTTATTTTCCTCTTGTATGGATGGTTAAATATAATTGTTATTATGTGCCTTATATGGTTCTTATATGCTTGCCATTTATGTTTTTTATATGTTGGTTATGAATGTGTTTTATGTTAGTGATCATGTATAGCTTTTATCATTTTTTTATTTGTAAATGAATAGACAATGTATCTATGAAAAAATAGATGATAATTCATTTAATGTGATGAGGCAACAAGGTTTCTTAGTGATTCTCAGATAATCATGAGACCCCTGTACTCATATATGTTCTTTAAACCTGTACATTACATATTTCTAACATGTTTCACGAAATGGATCTCATGGATAGTAGAGGTCCAATCAATTACTTATTCAAGTAGGTGATGGAGTTCTTGGAAGTTACGTAAGTCATAGGCCTGCAAAAATGGCACATATAGCAGTGTTTCAGGTACATAACATCCTCGAAAATTCCCAAGTTGCATGCATTCCCATGATGTATGAGTGAATCAAGGTTTTCAGTCACATGATTTCTCATATCAAGGAAGGGACTAGGGTATTGATTACTTAAAAGTTCGGTTTGTATCAGGGGCTAACTTCCCTGAAGGTTTGGATGGCTCCTGGTTGTCCTATAGCAGGTGGAGATGGTCTTTGTTGTTATGTTTTGTAAATTCCACTTCCTTAATTGACATATAGGGAGTTGAACCATATCATAGTAAAGCTTCATCACTTTTGTACACCAGTTTTTTGGCTACCTGGGTATATGTGGTTGGAGGGTGTTATAGAGTAGTATCAGGGCCAAGTTTCGTGCTCTTTGGGTTGTTTCTAGTTTCTGTTCTCCTTTTTTCATATATGATACCATAGAGTGGTATGAAAGCATGGTTAAACACATGGACTGGATGGAATGAATGTTTTTGTAATGTATACACGTCAGTTCCATATGTGTTATGTATGTTTTTGGACTATGCGCTTTTTGTGTGTGCATGGTGTCGGTCATTCTACAGTTGTGTCACCATGTGGAAGTTGACGATGTTGTTGTTGGGATTCATTATTCATGATTGTATGTCAGTTATGCATTAATTATGCATGTAAGTGTTTATATGTTGTTATTCATGCATTTTCATGGTTAATTTTGTTATCCATTAGGTCATTATAGGCATTTTAGGTCATCATAGTGTTGCTGATATGTTATGTTGTTGATGTGTTGGTTGAGATAGAGAAAGAGATGCAGATCATAAAATTGAATTGTAATGCTAGAGATTGGGGTAAGCATAGATCATCACAAAAGTATTGTATGTTTGGCACACACGTATTTTAGTTAATGGATTGTTATATGCATTAGGGTTATATATATGTTTTCCATTTTATTGTTGTTATAGTTACATGCATGGTAGATTCTAGTGAATCAGTGTGGTCATATGCACATATGTTGAATATTCATGAATGATAGTAACTTGTTGTTATATGCATCGTTGTTGTTGCTTTATGTTATTTAACTTGGTGATTATGCTATATGTTGTTAATAAGTATGCTATATATTATCTTGTTGATTGTTATATGATAGTTAACTTGATGATTATGTTATATGTTGTTGATGAGCATGTTATATGTTAACTTCCTGTTGATATATGTTCCTTAACTTGATGAATATGGTTATTTCATTAATATATTGATGTTATATGTACCTTTTTGATCTAGATTAGTCTATGTAGATGGCTATGGTTATGAAATTCAAGTATGAGATGATATATTTGTGATATTGTATTGTACTAACCAAGAGTTACTATGGATATGTGATGGTTTGACTATTGTTTATAAGTTGATGAGGTGGAAATTTTAGATAGTTATTGTTGTTGATATCACATCCTTATTTATGATTGAGTTAATATGGTGCGAGGTTATATTGTGATAATCTAGATTGATTGTGTAGAAAATATAGCCTCCCCTGTGATACATTAAGGTATGGGTTGGATTATTTCATCTACTTCATGCTTGACTTCTTGATTATGTCATCTCTTTGGTGTTTGGGTGTTTGGTGTCTATTGTTTCATCTAGTTGATTTATCTAACATTCTACATTTATAGTTTATTTGAATGTTTAATAAATTACACGATATGAGTATCTGTATTTAAGATTTCTTGAATAAATGATCTTGTTTTAAGATGGTGGTACTAACACCTATGTGTTGAGACAACTAATATGTACTTGTGGTATAATTAGGTGATAGATCTAGCAGTATGTATTATGAATAATGAATGTGAGCTGATTTTTTATTATGAAATGGTTGTTAGACTTGGTAAATGTTGATTTCAAATTAATATATATGTTGTATTGATCTTTGGAACATGTGGCTAACATGTATGTTCAATTACATGGCAGCATGCTTAGTGCAACAAGGTAAAATACCTAAGATATTATTGTATTCAATAATGCATTGACAATTTTGTGTTTATGGTAGTACGATACAAGGAAATGAATGGAAAGATATACTAGCATGAAATTGTGAAGAGGGTTTGGGTTGAGATTTCCCTTGAAAGTTTTGGGAACCTCTCCGGGGATTGAGTCATGGTAGTTTTTGCTAGTCTTTTTCTTTTGGTATTTAGTTATTTTTTTTTCTTGATTGAGATATTGATTGTTTCTAGTGCATGGCCATGCCACTTCATCATGGTGTTGTATTTCTATTTTTATTTTCATTGCCTTCTTCTTCTTTTCTTTTGTTCTTGCACCTTTTTTTTTGAGAGGCTTGGGAATTTTTTGGAAAGATAAAATTTGATGGAGCTCGGGGAGGTTTGTGTGGTACCCAATAGGTAATATAATTCCCAAATGAAGCTCGGTGCATGAGTAAGGCTAGTTGAAGGTAAGGGTGTGATAGTAACTTTCACTGGTGCGGTGGAAGTTGGATAAATGGGTGATGGCAGAGCAGAAATGAGAAAGGTAATAAGGTAAGGTACAATAAATATATTTACAGTGTTACATGCATTTTCTAAATTGGGAACTTTGGTTCTCAATGTGGTGCATGTTGTGAAACAATAAATGAATTTCTCTTAACATTGATCTTACGATACTTGGTAAGTGTATTGTGATCATATTTATGTTTATGTTTATATATGAATATATGTACATATATATGTATGTATATCATTGATTAAGAGGGTCATTAGGATTGTTTAGTGAGAGTGTTCACACACACACACACACAGATATATATAACAATTGTCTGATAGGGTCATCAGGGATCATAATTATTTTATGTTTTTGTTTATATATATGCATGTATTTATGGATGTATGTTGTTTTCTGACAGGGTCATAAATGATCATTGTTGTGGAGGAATAGATGCTTATGTAGGTGAATGGCATGAAGAGGTTCTTGGATTATGAGGAATCAAGTGGGAAGAATAACCATGACAGATCTACAAGGTCAATATCATGTGCGTACAAATTGGTATTATGTGATTTTAGTATGTATATGTTTATGTTATGTCAGGTAATGTTGAGACGTACATCAACATAGTGAAAGTCATGTGTTCTATGGCAAGATAGTATAATCATGGATAATGGCAAGACACTAGAATAATGGTTTCTCGGTAGATTTAGTGTGATTTTAGATGGGAAATGTTATTGTTATTTATATGTTTTCCATTTTGCACCTGTGGTGTTGTGTGCATGTGGTGTTCTGTATATAGGGCATCATGTAGATGTTTTCTATGAGGTTTTATGTACCTATGGTGTTGTGTTCATTTTTGTATGCAAAGTTGGTTTCAGATGGTGTTGTGTATACATCATTTTTAAAGTTATATGTTCATATTGTATTATTCAAATGCAATTTTGTGCACATGTTATATATGTAGTTCTATGCACATATGTTGTTATGCACATGTTGGATATGTGGTGTTGTGTACATAAGGTACTTTTTACATTTTTCATATGTGGTTTTGTGTACATGTCATGCATGTAGTCTTGTGTACATGTGGTTTTGTGGACATTTTGTGAAGGTGATACTGCGTACATATCATGATGTGTACATGTTGTGCAGGTGGTGTTGTGTACATGTGGTGTTGTGTACACATTGTGTAGGTGGTGATGTGTACATGCGGTGTTTTGTACATGTGTGCAAGTGGTTTTTTATATAAGTGTTATAGTTTACATGTGGTTGTACATGTGGTATTGTTGTACATGTAGTATTGTCTGCCATTCGTACCAGTTTTGTTGTGCACAGGTGGTATTGTGATCATGTTGTACATCTTGTTTTCAGTACCTATGGTATTGAGTATGCACATTGTGTAGTCATGGGATCGTGACATGTGTATTCATTATGTTGTACCATGTGTATGTATATGTGTCATGTTATACGTCTGGTGCAGGTGTATGTATATGTATTGTTTTGTACACCAGGTGTAATGTATGTATTATGTTTTCTTGTATGTATTGTTATTTTTTGTATGTTAGGTGCAGGTTTATGTATTGTGTTGAGTTTTATAGTTGGTATAGGTGTATGTGTTGTGTCGTACACTGGGTGAAAGTGTATGTGTTATGTTGTACACCGTGTGTAGGTGTATGTGTTGTATGTTAGGTGTAGGTGCATGTATTATATGGTGATTTATGTCATGTGTGATTGTATGTGTGTGATGTACATTGTGTATGTGTACATGTTTAAAGAGAATAAAATGCACTTGGTGCTTGTCGCGTGTGGAAACTAATCTACTATTTGTACAAAAAAGAAGAAGAAGGAAGAAGTAAGGATTGATTGAAGGATAAGTATCAATAATTTATTTCAGTTTTAATTATGCATGTGATCTATGATTATGGTTTATGATGGTTACGTATGATCTATGATTATGATTTATTATGGTTTCATTTGGAGCTAACCAGATGTGATATATTTATCCATGATGATTTAATCAAACAACTAATTTGACTTGTTGTGACAAGAAGTGAACAAAATTATAGGCCTACCTTATTGAAAGGCCACCAATGGGGTATTATTTGATTTTATTTCAATTTATTTTAAATTTGATGGAATTTATGTGCTTGGTACAGGATAGCATGAAAATTCCTGGTTGGGTGGTTGAAATTGATTACAAGAATTAGATGCAGTAGCAAAAGGAATTGAGACATGTAGGAGTATGTTGGTAAAGTACTTTTGGATCAAGACCATTGTGTGACACTGGTACCCAATAGTGTCCAATTATTTCCATGAAAAAATATATGACTGGTATGATAGTTTTGAGGTAGGGATATACCATTCTTTTTGGAACTTCCGATGCGAGGAAGCCTTCCCAAGGAAGGGGTAGGACGAGAGACTATGTAGCAGATAAGGGGATGCCCATAGAATGTGGAAGGTGTGTGGCTACACCTATGTTGGTTACTGGATTTCCTGAGGGACTATGTAGCACAGAAGGGAATGTTGGGGATGGATTTGTTTTGGTTATTATCATTTCTATATGGAACATATGCACATTGGGAGTGTGACATGAAACTATTAGTCTGTAACTATCCCTAGGATTGTAGCGCTAGAAATTGAATGCAGATTTTGGCTCTAGCAGTGGGTTCTAGACTTCCCGGAAAGGAGGTGAATCCTAGTACTACTTTTGGTGGTGTAGGTGTGAGCCTCTGGATTCCCTTGTTGTGGATGAAAACATTGCATTTTTTTATTTTTTTTTTACAGAAAATGTGTATATGTGTGTATGTGTATATGTGTATATTTTAAATACTATATCGAGCTGGATTTATAAAGATCCATAGATAATATGGTTTGTTGGTTGAAGAAAATGTTCATGAGTATATGTGGTTGTTATTGCAAATATCATAATGATTTATTCTATAAAGATAAATTAAATGATATGTTTGTCATGATTGGTCATGGTTTCATTAGGTTTTTCTTTGTAAATACGGCAATGACTTATGTTATAAACCTCCATGTGTAGTATTTATTTCTATTCAGTAGTCTTGTTCGTTGTAGACGTCAGTGAACCCTGAGGATGACGTTCACACAAGTGGGCTGGTTTTGTAATAGCTATGGTTAAAAATCCATTTAAACAAATACAAGACGAAACTCATGGGAAACATATTCCAATTTCAATGGTGGGAAAAAAATCATAGTGGATATTCATTTCGGTTATTATGGCTAAAGGAAATCAGAAAAGGAAATGGAAAAAGGTTTGGAAAGTCAAAGAGACATTATCAGAATTTTATTTATGAAATTAATAGAAAATAGGAGAAAAGGAAGGGAAAGGTCATAGGTTGCATGGGAAGAGGAAATTGAAGTAAACTAATGAAAAATGAAGTTAATAGAAGCATCATTAATAAAAAGGATTCTAAGGATCAACTGGTAATCTTTTTCTCATATTTTTGTGAGTTTGATTTTGGAGATCCCTTATATTCTCTCTCTCATACTCTTCGACACTTAGAGTTTATTGGAGTGCTCTTGGAGGAGTCTGAAATACTTGGGATTTGGAGCAAAAAGGGAAAGGAAAAAGTAGGAAAGTGCAGGAGGACATTGGGATCAATAGCTACAATAGGTTTTTCTTGCAAGTGATGAGTTACATGTATGTTTTCCTCACTAGCTTTGGCATGCCTTGAATATACATGTGGTTTCTTGGTCATGATCTGTCATTGGCATGGAGGATTTCATGGATTGACAGTGGATTTTTATATCCTTTCCATTTGATGGATAACCATGGCATTGTCGGTTTACTTAATTATATATTTTTGTGGTTGGTTATCATGTTCCTTTAGCTATGGGTTGAGTTACTAGTTCATGGAGTATTTGTTGGAGAAATTCTCTGGAGCACTGCAACAACTTGGGTTAAGCTACTAGTCCTGGAGCCTTGGTTGGAAAAATTCTCTAGATCCCTTGGTGGGTTGAGTTAATAGTCCTTGAGCCTTGGTTGGAAGGATTCTCTGGAGCCTGGCAACTCTTGTGTGTTCAGCTACTAGTTCTGGAGCCTTGGTTGGAACAAATTCTCTCGATCTCTGTACAGTTTGGGTGGAGACTAATATGATGATGATTTTTGATGTTCTTACGTCAGGTGGATTCACTTTTTAAGGGTTGAGGTTTGTTTTCCTATAGAATCGTTGGTTTTGTTTTGATTTATGTGTTTTATTAGATCCCACATTCATGCTTGGAATATGGCACAAGGGTGACTAGTCGAAGAGAGATTTGGCACATCCATGTTTATGGTTAGGTGGTATGTGGAAGTCCCAGACTTGGTTGAATTTTTCTTATGGACATAAGAGCTCTTTTCCTGTTTTATTTATGGGTAAATATTATTTTTATTATGTGTCTTATATGGTTGTTATATCCTTATCATTTTTGTTCTTTAAACTCTAGCTATGAATGCGTTCTATGACGGTGATGATTTATGGGTCTCATCATTTTTTTTATTTTTAAGTGAGTGAACAATGTATCCATGACCAGATAGATGATAATGCAGTTAATTTGATGAGGAAACAATGATTCTTAGCGATTATTATATAGGTATGAGACCCCTATGCTAAGATATTTTGAATAAACCTATATATTACATATTAGTGACATGTTTGACGAAATTCCTATCATGGATAGTACTGGTCCAATTAATTCCTTATTCAATTGATTCCATTTAGATCACTATTCCAATGTTATCTTTAATTTTTGTAAGTGTCATTGAGTTCTTGGAAATAAACTAAGCCTTGGGTTTGAAAAAGTGAAACAAAAATCAGGGTTTCATGAACATAAATACGTGGAGAAGTACCCATATACACACATGCCCATGTTGTGGAAGCGAATCCAGGTTTCCATCCACACTCTTTTCCATATCCAGTGAGCCACTATGGGATTGCTACACTAAAAAGTAAATTTGTCTCAAGGGCTAGCTTCGTTAGAGGTTTGGATGACTCCTGGGTGTCATGTAGCAGATGCAGAAAGTCTATGTTGTTGTGTTCCATTGATTCCACTTCCTTAAGAGACACATAAGGATTTGAATCATATAATAGTAACTATTTGTCACATGTTTACCCTAGTTGGACAGTTAATTAGGTATATGTGGGAGGAGCATGTTACAAAGTGGTATTATAGCGAAGTTTTGTTCTCTTTGGATGGTTTATGGTTTCCATTCTCCTTGTGTGATATATGATACCACATAGTGGTATGAAAGCATGGTTCAACACTTGGACTGAATGGGTTGAATGTGTTTTCCATGCATACATGTCATTTGCATGTGTTTTGTATTTTTTTTTACCATATGATTTTTATGTATGCATGGTGGTGGTCATTGTTGCAGTTTTGTTGCCATGTGGAAGTTAATGATGTTGATTTTGGGATTCATTAATCATGAGTGTATTTCATTTATGAATTTGTAATAAATGTGAGTGTATATATGTTTTTTTGCATGCATTGTCATGGTTAAGGTTGTTCTCCATTAGTTCATTGTAGGAATTTTAGGTCATCATGATCTTTTTGATATGTTATGATGTTGATGTGTTGGTTGAGATAGAGTAGGAGATTCATATCATCAAAATGAATCTCCATTACTAGACTTAGAGGTAAGAGAAGGATTTCAAACAAGTATTGTATGTTTGGCATGAAAGTATGTTAGTTAATGGATTGTTATATGAATTAGGGTTATACACATATTTGTCATTTTATTTTTCTTGTGGTTACATGCATGGTTGATGCGAGTGAAAGAGTGTGTTCATATGCACATGCGTTGAAGAGTCATGAATGACAGTAGCTTTTGGGTATATGCATTGTTTTTGTTGTTTTATGTTAGTTAACATGATGATTATGTTATATGTTTTTTATGAGTATGTTATATGTTAACATGTTATTCTTATATGTTAGTTAGCTTGATGATTATGGTTATTAGATTAAGATCTTGATGTTATATGTATCTTGTTGATCTGGATTGGTGTCAGTAAATGGTTATGGTTATGACATTCAGGTACAAGATGATATATTTGTGTTATTGTGTTGTACTAATCGAGACTGATTGTGCATATGTGATTGTTTGACTATTTTTTATGACTTTATGAGGTGAAAATGGTAGCTAGTTATTTTTATGTATATCATGCCCTTATTTATGTTTGAGTGTATATGTTGATAAGTTATATTGTGCTAATATGTATCAGTTGTGCGGATACTATAGCCTCCCCTAAAATATATTAAGATATGAATTAGCTTACTTCGACTACTTCGTTCTTTACTGATTGATTATGTCGCCTATTTATTGTTTTGGTTTTTGGTGCCTATTATGTGCTCTAGTCGATTTTATCTAACGTGGTACACTTATATTTTGTTTTAATGTTTGATTAATTTCATGATATGAGTATGTGTCTGTAAGATTTATTGAACAAATAATCTTGTTCTAAGATGGTGATACTAACACATATGTGTTGATACCGCTGATATGTACTTGAGTGTCAGTAGATGATAGTTGTAGTAGTATGTATTATGAATCATGAATGTGAGTTTAATATTTATTATCGCATGGTTGTTAGACATGGTAAATTTTGATTTCATATTATTAGATATGTTGTCTTGAGATTTGGAACATGTGGCTGACATTTGTGTCCAGTTGCATGGAAACATTCTTCACACAATAAGGTAAGATAAGTGGTATATTCATATATTTAATTTTGCACTAACATTTATGTCTTTATGGAAGTATGATATAGCGAATTGAAGAGGAAAAGAGACTACCATGAAACATTGAAGAAGGTTTATATTGATATCTCTCTTGGAAGATTTCAGAATCCATGGGGGGACTGAGTCATGGTGTTTTTTTATAGTCTTTTGCTTTTGGTATTTGGTTATTTGTTGTGTTTTATTTCTATCTCGATTGTGTATAGTGCATGGCCATGCTTCTTTGTTGTGGTGTTGTATTTCTATTCATTTTGATTGTCTTATAATTGTTTTCTTTTTTCTTACCTTTTATGTTTTGAGACTCTTGAGAATTGGATGGGAATAGGAAATTTGATGGAGCTCGGGGAGATATGTGTGGTACCTTATAGGTAATGTAAGGACCCAATGAATATATGTACATCGGTAAGGGTAGTTGAAGGCAAGATCATGACAATCGGTTGGTTTGGTGGGGTTCATCAGGATAAATGGATGATGTCATAGCAGACATGAGAAAGGTAATCTAGAAAGAGAAAGTAAAGGGATTTGAGGCATTAGGTGCCTTGGCTATGTTGGGAATTGTGTTTCTCAATCTGGTGCATGTTGTACATAGATAAATGAAGTTCTCTTAACCTTGACCTTATGATATTTGGTAAGTGTATTGTGACTATGATTATGTTTATATATTCATATATGTATGTATATCGTTGAAAGATAGGGTCGTTAGCACTGTTTTGTGCTAGCGTTCACATGTATATATGTATGTATGTATGTATGTATGCAGTTTTCTGACGGGGTGATGAGGGATCATGGTTGTTTTATGTTGATGTTTATATGTATATATGTATGTATCTATTTCATTATCTGGCAGGGTCATCATTGATCACTATTGTGGAGGAATGATTTCTTATGCAAGTGAATGAAAGGAAGTGGTTCCTAGCTTATGAGGAATCAAGTGGGAATAATAACCCTAAAAAGTTTAGAAGATATCTATCATATGGGTATGAACTTATATTATGTTACTATAATATGTATATGTCTATTTTATGGTAGGTAATGCTCAGAAGTACATGAGAGGATTGAAGGTAGTGTGATTTATAGCATGCTAGGATAAGCATGGATAGTGGAAAGACACTAGAATCAATGTTGATTGGTAGAGTTAGTGATTTTTTAAATGGGAAATTTTATCGTTGTATATATGTTTTCACTGTTGCAACTACGGTGTTGTGTGCATCCAGTGTTGTTTATGTGGGCTTCGTGTACATGTTTTTTATGCAGTGTTGTGTACAGATTGTGTTGTATACCTAGTTTTATGCCTTGTTAGTATCAAATGGTGTTGTGTATACTTCGCTTATGTTGTGATGTTCAGAAATGGTGTTGTGCACATACGATGTTGTGTGAATTTTAGATATGTGATCCTTATGTACATATGGTCTTTGGCAGATGTTGGATATGCGATGTTGTGTATATAAGGTGCTTTGTATATGTTTCATATGCGGTGTTGTGTACATATGGTATGGTGTGCATGTTGTAAATATGGTGCTATGTACATGTGGTGTTGTCTGTATGATTGTACATGTGCTATTGTGTGCATGTAGTATCGTGTACATGATGTAAATGCAGTGATGTATCAATGTGGTTTGTGTACATGTCGTGAATGTGGTGCTTTGTATATGTGGTGTTTTGTACATGTCATGCATGTGGTGCTCTGTACACGTGGTATTGTGTACACATTATGTAGGTGGTGTTATGTACATTTGGTGCTATGTAGACGTTGTGCAGGAAGTGTTTTGTACATGTGGTGTTGTGTACATGTGTGCAGGTGGTGTTGTGTTCAAGTTGGACTTTTTACATGTTGTACATGTATTATTGTGTGCACGTCATACATGTTGTGTTTTACACATGCGATATTGTGTGGATGTTGTCCATGTTTTTTTGTGTACCTGTGGTAATGTGTATTTTCATTCAATAGTTGTGGTATCATGACTTGTGTATTCATTTTGTTGTACTCTCTGTATGTATATGTATTGTGTTTTACACATGATGTAGGTGTATGTATATTTATTTTATTATACACTAGGTGTACGTGTATGTATTGTGTTTTGCCTTATGTCTGGTGTAGGTGTATGTGTTGCACTTTTTTTTATGTTGAGTGTAGGAATATGTACTGTGACAAGTTGTACATTGGGTGTAAGTCTATGTGTTGTGTCATACACTGGGTGCAAGTGTATGTGTTGTGTTGTACACCAAGTGTAGTTGTATATGTTTTTTGTCAGGTGTAGGATCATGTATCATATTGTGATGTATGCCATTTATGGTTTCATGTGTGTGATGTGAATTTTGTATGTGTACGCATTTGAGGAGAAGAAAATGAATTGGGTGCTTGCCTGGTGTGGCAACGGATCTGATGTGTGTAGAGAAATAACAAATGAAGAAGTAAGGATTGATTGAAGGATAAATATCAATATTTTATTTTAGTTTTAATTATGCATGTGATATATGATTATGGTTTATGGCGGTTACATGAGATCTATGATTATGACTTATTATGGTTTCATTTTGAGCTAACCAGATGTGATATGTTTATACATGATGATTTAGTTAAAAAACTAATTTGACTTATTGTGACAGAAAGTGAAGACAATTGCAAGTGTACCTTATTGACAGAACACCAGTGAGAATTGATTTGAGTTTATTTCAACTTATTTTTGAATCTAATGGAATATATGTGCCTGGTAGAAAACTGCATGAAAATGGTAGTTTACGTGGTTGAAACTGACTACAAGAACTAGCAGCAACAAAAAAAATGAATTGAAACAGCTAGCAATATGATGGTAAAGAACTTTTGGAGCATGGCCATTATGGGCATTCATACCAAATATTGTCCACTGATTTCCATGAGGATGATCTGACTGATATGATGGTTTTGAGGTAGGGATATGCCCTATTTTTTTGGACATTATAATACGAAGAATCGTTGCGAAGGGAGTGGTCTCCCGAGGGACTATGTAGCATTGAAAGGAATGCCCACAAGACTTGGAATGTGTGTTACTACACAGAAGGGGGTGAATGGATTTCTGAAGGGACTGTGTAGTACAGAAGGTAAGGCTAGGGATGGATTTTTTTTGGTCATTAGCATTTCCATATGGAATCATATGCACATCAGGAGTATGCCGTAAAACAATGATTTAGTAATTGTTCATTGAGGAGGAAAAGTGGCGGAAGATTGTAGCACTGAAAGTTGGATGCAAACTTTGTCTCTGTTAGTGGATTCTAGACTTCCTCGGAAGGAGGTGAATCCTAGACCTACATTTTAGGGTGGTGGTGTGAGTCTTTAGATTCCATTCTTGTGGATGCAAACATTGTATCTTTTTATTTGTTGGTTAGAGAAAATGTGTATATGTGTATATTATTTTAAATAATGTATCAAGGTGGATTGATGAAGTTGCATAGATAGTATGCTTATTTTCTGGTTGAAGCATATGTGCATGAGTATATGTTGTTTTTATTCTAAATACTGTAATGAGCTATCTTATGAAGCTCTAGTAAATGGTATGATTGTCATGACTGGTCACGGTTTTAGTAGGTTTTTCATTCTAAATACTACAACCGGCTATGTTATAAAGCTCAATGGGTAGTATGTATTTATTTTTATTAGTATTTTTGGTTGTAGGTGTCACTGAACACCATGGACGGCGTTCCCCCAAAGGGGAGGGTTCTGTAATATCCCTAGTTAAAAATCCATATAAAAAAAAAACAAGGCTAAGGTCATGGGACAAGTATTCCAAGCTGAATGGTGGGTAAAGCATCCTAGTGGGTTTTCTTTGTGGTTATTATGGATAAATGAAATTGGAAAATTAAATGGAAAAGGATTTGGAAAAGAAAAGAGGAATTATTGGCATTTTATCTATACAAATAATGGAAAAGAGGTGAAAAGGAAGGTGAAAGGTCACAAGTTGCATGTGAGGAGGAAATTGAAGGAAAATAATGGAAAATGAAGGAAGTATAGGCCTCATTAATAAAAAGTCTTATGAGGATCCGTTGGTAAGTTGTTTCTCATACTTTTGTCAGTTAAGTTTTGGAGCTCTTTTCTATTGTCTCTCTCATACTCATGGACACTTATAGTTTCTTGGGACACTGTTGGATGAGTGTGCCATACTGGGGATTTGGAGCAAGAAGGAAAAGGAAAAGTAGGAAAGGGAAAAAAGACATCAAGATCAGTAGCTACAATGGCTTTTGGTTTTAAGTACCGAGTTGAATATATGCTTTCCTCACTAGTATTGGAATGCATGGAATATTCATGTCATTTCTTGGTAATTATTTTTCATTAGTGTGGACAATTTCCTAGATTGACAGTGGATTTTCCTAGCCTTATCATCTCTTCAATATCCATGGCATTGCGGTTTCATTTCATTTTTTTATTTCTAATTGGTTATCATCTAACTTTAGTTGTGGGTTGATTTACTAGTTCCAAGATCCCTTGTTGTACAAATGCATTGGAGCCTTGTAACATATTGGGTTGAGATACTGGTCCTGGAGCCTTGGTTGGACAAACTCTATGGAGCCCTTGGTGGGTTGAGTTACTAGTCACGAATACTTGGTGAGAAAAATGCTCTAGATGATGACAACAATTATGGGTTTAGTTACTAGTCTTCGATGGTTGGTTGGAAAAAAAAACTCTAGAGTCCAAAAACATTTGTGGGTTGAGTTACTAGTCCTAGAGCGTTGGTTGGAAGAAACACTTTGGAGCCCTGGACAATTTGGGTGGAGACTAATTCCATGACATTTGTGATTTCCGACCATGAGCTAGAATCATTGGTTAATATTTAATATGGTTTGGGATCTAAAAGCCCTTGTTTGGTTTTGATTGATGCATTTTATGAGATCCCACATTAAAGCTTGGAATATTGCATGGGGGTGACTAGTTGAAGGGAGATTTGGCTCAACTATGTCTATGGTCAGGTGGTACATGGAAGTCCAAGACTTGGTTTCAGTTATATTATGGAAATAATATCTCTTTTCCTATTCTATTGATTGGTAAATCTGCTTATTATTATGTGGCTTATATGGCTATTATATGCTTGTCATTTATGGTGTTTATATTTTGGCTATGAATGTGTTCTATGACAATGATGATGTATGGGTCTCATCATGTTTTGATTGGTAAATTAATGAACAATGTTTATATAACCAAATATGATCCAAACTTAGACAAGAATGAAACAAAATAAAAATATAGCCATAAACATCGAGATGCAGAACAAATAACACTTAATTTCATTTATATCAAATATCTTAAATATGCTTAGAGACAGAATGGAAATAAACGAGCTTAGATGATGGTCGCTTATCTATTAGGTACCTATATTACTACTGTAATCCCTTATTGTTATTAGTGTAGCCCCCTTATTTTTATTTTTGTACCCGTGTAGTCCCCATATTGTTATTATTGTGCCCAAAAAAAGCCGACTATTGTTATTGTTGTGCCCTTACACTATTACTATTAGTGCTGCTAGGATTGTATTGTCACCCCATGGAATATTATATATAGTAAGGAGGTTTTTAAATTTGTATCATCCAAGAATTGTTCATTTCTGTAATGTAAAGGAGTTTTCCCCCTTGAAGTTACTGATTTATAAGTCATTGATCTCTCTCTTCTTCTATTTTGGGAATTGGTTTCATAACATTTAGTAATAAAGATTCGGATTCTAGGGTTTTGCTACTTCAAAGATGTCATCATGGAATTTTCACTATAAATTTTTTCTACGAAGTTTCAAAAGATTAAAAAAAGCCCATTTGTGAAGAAATCCTCAAGAACATAGTCTAAACATTTCATATCTTGGTTCAAAATATTGTCAGATATATTTTCTATGAAAATTATGGTTTTTGCATGCTCCCAAATTTCATCTAAAAGAGATGACCTTAGGAACTCATCATAACTCTCTTTCTCAACATCAGATTAGAATTCTAGAAAAGGTGGCCAAAATTAAATGGAATGTAGCTTCATGTGTATCAATTTTAGAGCTGAAGGATGAAAAAGTGATAGGTGGCACATCGTATAAGCTTGTTGTACTGAACGAATCCAAAATTAGGTCATTGTGGGAGATTGGGAATAACTTTGTGTTGAATAATCCAAATAAGGTTAGATCAGCGCCATTGGAAAGAATATTGTGACGGAACTTATAAGTTATAGATATACATAAGTTTCAATATCGAGCTCCTCAGAAACAAGAAAAAAGGTGTGTATTGTTTTTTTTTAAATGCATAAGCCTTGTTTGAAAAATTAGTTTGAATTTATTCCAAGGGCATATTGAAGTATAGATATCCGTACTGGGTTATAAAATGCCCCCTAAAAATAATTCAACACCCATTAAGCCCTCATAAGGCTCTACTATGACTCATGAAGAGGAAGAAGTGCAACATGATATATCAAAAATTACAAGTCCAAGTGCGAAAAACTTCACACTCGCAAAGAGTAACAAAAAATGAAATGGAATATAAGATGGATGGTTTGAAGAAAGGCATGGAAGCTAATATTGATGGTTTGAAAAAGGCACGGAAGCTAATATGGATGGTTTGAAGAATATTATGGAAGCTAATATTGATGAAAAAATGAAAGGAAACATGGAAGACATGAAGAATGATAGAAAAAGAGACATGGAAGGTTTTAAGTAATATTTGACAAAGTTGATACAATAAATAATTTGTAATGGTGAAAAGGTAATAGAGGAAAATCATGATGAGAAAAAAATAAATGTTACTCGTGATTTCATAGATTCTGATGTTGGATTGAGGACGCACCTTATTCCAAATGTTGATATGAGGAAGTTTGATGGTAAGGATCCCGTAACATGGATCTACTACAGATGGAACAATATTTTGATCTCCATAATGTGCAAAACACACAAAAGGTACACATTACAACTTTATATTTAGAATAAAATACATTTCTATGGTATCGATGGGTTTGATCTCATGAAAAAAGTGTCACTTGGTCAATTTTTACAGAAGAAATGAGAGAACATTATGAGGATACAAAGATAAAAACCTTCTTTAGCCAATTAATAAATATAAAAAAAGGGTTCAATGGTGGAGAAGTTTGAGGACTTCCAAAAACTGAATATAAGGGTAACTGATATTTCAGAGGAACACATGATTGATGTCTTCATAGGGAATTTAAAGTATAACATTTGACATGAGGTTCACCTTTGGGAGCCTGATTCATTGGAGAAAGAATTCCAGTTGGCAAGAAAAATTGAAAGAAAAAATATGGCGAGAAGGAAGCCTACAACTCACATCTATAAATATGGAATTTTTGCTACTCCTAGACTTCCACGACCTAAAAGTTTGAAACCACAACAATTGGAAGAAAAAAAAGGAAAATGGATGTGCTACAATTGTGACAGAAAATACACTAAATTTCATAATTGTGTTCAGGAAAATTTATTTTACATTGATTGTGAAGAGGAGGAATAAAATGAACAAGAGACTTCAAAAGAAGTGGATATACACCAGGAACCAACCCTAGAGAAAGAATAAATGCATCCAATGATATCATATAATTCATTTGTAGGGATTACCTCCAAAAAATCTCAAGATAGAAGGACATATGAAGAAGAAAAGTATAATAATGTTGATTGATTCGGGTAGTACCCATAATTTAATTCTTTGTAAGGTAGCCAAGGAATTGAATTTCTTTATATACCCAACACCATAGTGTCAAGTGATGGTTTCAAATGGAGGGACTATAAATTTCTCTGGAAGGTGCCATAATATCAAGCTAACCATGGGGGAATATCTATTCAATAGTCCAATTCATAGCTAAAGGATGAAAAAGTGACAGGTGGAACATCGTATAAGTTTTTTGTACTGAATGAGTCAAAAATTAGGTCATTGTGGGAGATTGGGAATAACTTTATGTTGAATAATGCAAATAAGGTCAGATCGGTGCCATTGGAAAGAAGATTGTGAGGGAAACTAAAAGAAAGAATAAAAAACATTGGGGATTATAAGTTATAGATATACATTAGTTTCAATGTCGAGCTCCTCAGAAACAAGAAAAAATGTGTATATTGTTTTTTAAAAAATGCATAAGCCTTGTTTGAAAAATTAGGTTGAAGTGATTCCAAGGGAGTATTGAAGTATAGATATCCGTACTGGGTTATAAAATGGCCCCTAAAAATAATTCAACACCCATTAAGCCCTCATAAGGCTCTACTATGACTCATGAAGAGGAATAACTGCAACATGATATATCAAAAATTACAAGACCAAGTGCGACAAACTTCACACTCGCAAAGAGTAACAAAAAATGAAATGGAATATAAGATGGATGGTTTGAAGAAAGGCATGGAAGCTAAGATTGATGGTTTGAAAAAGGCATGGAAGATAATATGGATGGTTTGAAGGATATCATGGAAGCTAATATCGATGAAAAAATGAAAGGAAATATGGAAGACATGAAGAATGATCTAAAAACATACATGGAAGGTTTGAAGGAATATTTGACAAAGTTGATACAAGAAATAATTCGTAATGGTGAAAAGTTAATAGAGGAAACTCATGATGAGAAAAAAATAAATGTTAATCGTGATTTCATAAATTCTGATGTTGGATTGAGGACGCACCATATTCCAAATGTTGCTATGAGGAAGTTTTATGGTAAGGATCCTGCAACATGGATCTACTATAGATGGAACAATATTTTGATCTCCATAATGTGAAAAACACACAAAAGGTACACATTACAACTTTATATTTAGAATAAAATACATTTCTATGGTATCAATGGGTTTGATCTCGTGAAAAAAGTGTCACTTGGTAAATTTTTACAGAAGAAATGAGAGAACATTATGAGGCTACAAAGATAAAAACCTTCTTTAGCGAATTAATAAATATAAAATAAAGGGTTCAATGGTGGAAAAGTTTGAGGACTTCTAAAAACTGAATATAAGGGTAACTGATATTCCAGACGAAGACATGATTGATGTCTTCATAGGGAATTTAAAGGATAACATCTAACATGAGGTTCACCTTTGGGAGCCTGATTCATTGGAGAAAGCATTCCAGTTGGAAAGAAAAATTGCAAGAAAAAATATGGCGAGAAGCATGCCTACAACTCACATCTATAAATATGGAATTTTTGCTACTCCTATACTTCCACGACCTAAAAGGTTGAAACCACAACAATTGGAAGAAAAAAAAGGAAAATGGATGTGCTACAATTGTGACAGAAAATACACTAAATTTCATAATTGTGTTCAGAAAAATTTATTTTACATTGATTGTGAAGAGGAGGAAGAAAATGAACAAGAAACTTCAGAATAAGTGGATATACACCAGGAATCAACCCTGGAGAAGGAATAAATATGTCTAATCATATCATATAATGCATTGGTAGGGATTACCTCCAAAAAATATCAAGATATAAGGACATATCAAGAAGAAAATTGTAATAATGTTGATTGATTTGGGCAGTACCCATAATTTAATTCGTTGTAGGGTAGCCAAGGAATTTAATTTCTTCCTATACCCAACACTAGAGTGTCAAGTGATGGTTGCAAATGGAGGGACTATAAATTTCTCTAGAAGGTGCCATAATATCAAGCTAACCATGGGGGAATATCTATTGAATAGTCCAATTCTTTTTCTTCTAATGGGATGTGCTAATGTTGTACTAGGAGTACAATAGTTACAACCTTTTGGGACCGTATCTTTTAATTTTCAGGAACTTTTATTTCCATATTTTTTGGAATTAAAGGAAGTTGAATTATGGGGTATCGCACATAATCTAGGAAATATAATAATATCTACTTTCATGACAAAGATTCTGAAGAAATAACAACAAGGTGTAATTGCACAATTATTCTCACTAGAAGTTCCAACATCAAAATCATCTATTTCTGCAGATCTCCAACAAGTCTTGGACAATCATTCCAAGGTGTTTGAAACTCCCAAAGGACTCCCACCTATTCGTGATCATGATCATGCTATTCATTTGATTCCAGGAAGTGTTCCTCCAAACAGCAGGCCTTATAGATATCCTTACTTCCAAAAGAGCGAAATTGAACGTATGATTGCAGAAATGTTAGAGGCGGGTATAATTCAACCTAGTCAAAGTTCTTTCTCTGCTCCTGTAGTATTGGTACACAAGAAGGATGGATCATGGCGAATGTGTCCGGATTATAGGGAGCTCAATAAGCTCACCATTAAAGATAAATTTTCCATTCATGTGATTGATGAATTATTGGATGAATTACATGGAGAAATTTATTTTACCAAGTTGGATCTTCGTTCAGGATATCATCAAATTAGAATGAAGACTGAAGATATTCAGAAAATAACATTTCGAACTCATGAGGGTCATTATGAATTTTTGGTCATGCCTTTTGGCCTTACCAATGCACCTTCTACATTTCAAGGGTTGATGAATTCCATTTTCAAACACTTCCTTAGAAAATTTGTGCTAGTATTTTTTGATGATATACTAATCTACAGCAGGTCTTGGAAGGATCATGTTGAACATGTTGACAGGGTGCTCAAACTATTGCAGGAGAAACAATTATATGCAAAAACATCCAAATGTTTCATTGGAGTAGAAGAGGTGAAATATCTGGGTCATATTGTATCTCATGAGGGTGTTAAGGTAGACCCTAACAAAATTAAATTCATTAAGGAATGGAAAGTCCCCACAACCATAAAGCAGTTGCGAGGATTTCTCAGGTTAACAGGGTATTATTGCAAGTTTGTTAAGAATTATGGGAGAATAAAAAAAGACCTATAACAACATTATTTAAAGAAAATTAATTTTCATGGACTCTGAAGAAACAAATTCCTTTGAACATCTTAAGCAGAGACTGTACCAAGCACATCTGCTTCATTATACTTAAAAACATACTTTCTGCAATTTTATGTCAAAATGGGTGAATTGTTTTTTTAATGCAATAAGGAAGACCCATTGCTTTTGAAAGTTTTCCAATCAAAGGAAAGTATTTACAGAAAGCTATTTATGAGAAGGAAATGTTAGCAATACTACATGCACTAAAGAAATAGCGACCTTACCTAATGGGAAGACACTTCAAGGTAAAAAATGATCATGATAGTCTTAAACACTTTTTGGAACAAAGACTATCTTCAGAAGAGCAACAAAAATGGGTCACAAAGATGTTGGGTTATGACTTTGAAATAATCTACAAAAAAGGGAAGCTAAATGTTATTGCAGATGCACTCTCAAGAAAGAATGAAGAGGTGGAAGCATTGCTTTGTGCCATTTCTATTATCCAACCAGATTGGATAACCGAAGCAAGAGATGAATGGAAGAAGGACAAAGAATTGTGGACACTCATTCAAAAGTTGCAGCAAGATCCTAGTACATCTGATACATTTAGTTGGAAAAATGATTCCTTATGGTACAAAGATCGCTTATATCTTTGTAAGAATTCCCAACTAAAACAAAATATTCTTTTGGAATTGCACACTTCTCCTTTAGGAGGACACTTGGGATTTTTTAAAACTTACCACAGGATGAAGAAATATTTTTTTGGGGATGGCCTTAAAACTCATATTCAAAAGTGTGTGGCAGAATGTTTGGTTTTAAAAAAAAATGAGGTTGAGACAATTAATACCCATGGTCTGCTACAACCTCTATCCATTCTAGGTAAAAATTGATGTTATAGCATCATTTCTCACCTTCATATGATTCATGATTGCTTTTATGGCTTTGGGCACCCATTCCTACAGACTTGGACAAATTCACTAAAAAACAGTGTAAAAATCCCCATACGCGGTTATGCCCAGTTTTTTCCGCGTGTATACGCGAGTCCACATGCACTTTCCCGCATATGCCATTAAAATCATTAAAACATATATAAAAAATCCCTATTTCCGAGTTGGGTTGATGGTTACTCTGGTAGTTCAACCACCCCACAACGTGGCCAACTGTTTCCAACTGTTGAAACTACTTTGAGGGAGTATAAAAGCCCCTCATGTGTATGGCCTAAGGGAGAGAGAGAAATTATGGATATTATACTCTGTTGGTATTCCCTATCCAATTCTAAATTCCCGTGCCTCCTGCACTTCCCAGTTCATTATAGGAAACCTTTGTTTCCTGGAGATGCTCATCTTCCTATATGTCATCTCGTATGCACTAGTTTGGAAGGAATCTTAGCGAGGCAAGGGTGGGACGGATCCGGACGACGGTCTGCTCGAAGATCGTGGAAGGATTCAGGTGATCTCTCCACTCGTTATTTCTATACATGCTATTTATAATACAGAAGAACCATCTTGTTCCCGAAATATACGTGTTAGTGTCCACTTGCATATATGAGAATATTGTTATTTAAGAATTTATTATGGTTTATCTAATGTTTCATATGGATTTCACTAACATTTAGAGTAGATATATGTTGTACAACCAGTTCTTCGTGCTTGTTTCTTCTTGTCTTTCAGGTTAAGAGGGAAGGACGGTTGTTGGGGGTTTGGACCCCGCGGGATCTACGGGTAAGTTCCTTGATCTACTCTATTTATTTTTTCATGAACATGTATGGTTGTGTGAGTCCTTCTTAAGTAGCATGCCCCTGCTCTATGGAGGTTGTAACCCAACGAACCTCTAGGGTGATTTTCCCCGAAACAATCGGGAGGAGGTCTCAATGGATTTTATCACAGTTTTACCTAGGTTCGAAGGAAAGAGTGTCATCATGGTGGTAGTTGATAGAATTACTAAGGATGCAGACTTTTGTGCATTATCTCATCCATTTAAAGAAAGTATAGTTTCTACTTTATTTATGGAAACAATTGAAATGCTACATGGAAACCCAAAGATTATTTTAAGCGAGGGAGATCAAATTTTCACTGCAAATTTTTGGACGAAATTATTTTCTTCTTTCGCTACTCAACTAGCTCATAGCTCATCTTATCATCCTCAATCCGATGGGAAAACTGAGATAGTGAAAAAAAATTTGGAAGGATATATTCGTTGTTTTGTATCTGATAAACAAACACAATGGGTCAACTAGTTACCTCTGGCTAAATGGTGGTATAACACTTCCTTCCATATTGAAGCAAAAATGGCCCCATTTATGGAACTTTATGGATATCATCCACCTTCCATCACATAATCTTTAAGAGAAAATTATAAGGTTCAATTAGTGGAATATCACATTGAGCATCAACATCATAGCGAGAGAATTTTTTATGTAGGAAAATAGTTATTTTTATGACTACAACCATATAAAAAAATGTCCCTTAGGCAAGCTGAGAAGGATAATAAATTATTTCCAAAGTAATATGGTCCTTACAAGGTGTTGCAATATATTGGTACCATGGCATACAAATTGGAGCTTCCTGCTTCTTCCCGAGTGTGTCAAGTTTTCCATGTTTCATCCTTAAATAAGGTTATAGGTGGCAAAATTATAGTTCAAACAATATTGCTAAAATTTGATGACGAAGGAAAAATCATATTGGAACCTTAAGTAGTCACGAAAAAAAGTACTCGACAACTACGAAAACGATCAATTTCAGAGTATCTCATAAAGTGGAAGAACTTAGTACCTTATTGTTGTTAGTGTAGCCCATTTATTGTTATTGTTGTACCCTTCTAGTCCCCATATTGTTATTATTCTGCCCCATAAAAGCCCACTATTGTTATTTTTTTTCCCTTACATTATAATTGTTAGGGTAGATAGGATTATATTGTTACGCCATGGACTCCTATATATAAAATGAAGGTTTTGTCAACTGTATCATCCAAGAATTGTTCATTTATGTAATTTAAAGAGGTTTCCCCATCGAATTGGTTTATTTATAAGGATTTGATCTCTCTTTTATTTTATTTTCAGAGCTAGTTTCATAACATTATCTCTGAGAAGACATGTGGTGGGTAGATGCCTCTGAACTGTGTTACAAAGATGCTTGATGGGCTTTTATATCATTGATAAAAATGAGAAACGATGAAAATATGAAAACCTAACCCCAGGAGATGTAGCACCAAATGTTTGTGGGCCCCATTAGAGTAAGCTGCAATGTTAACTTCCAAGGGTCATAACTTGGGTATACGATCTCCATTTCTCTATCATAATACCTAGTTTTGAAGATATCGAAAATAAGGCCAAAAATAGACAAGTAAGTTGGTTTGGAGATTTTTTTGTCTCTATGTTCTCCCAAAAAATGTGTTTTATTCCTTGAAAACAGCTGTGGAATATTAGGACTTGAAAAAATACCAAAAATAGTAAATTGTGCTACAATTAAGGAAACTGAAAATTTGAAAGAAAAAATGGCGGGGTCCAACTGGAATAGGAGGGTTTCCACCAATATCAACCTAGATCATTCCTCCCATCTTAGGAAGCAATGGTCCCTATTGCATTCACTCCCTCCATGATATGGGGAAAATTATGTTGAACTTGGTCACTATTGAGCCACTTGCCTTGGTGAAAGAGTTGGAAAACTTTAGCAACCCGATATAGATGGATCTTCTATTAGTGAGTGGTATTGATCTATGTCTCCATGATCCAACTAGTGTTGGCTTGTTCCATGCAATCTATATTTAAATTCATTGGTGTGAAATGTTCTGCGGTGTCAGATGTGTTGAGTAAGGGTGAAAAGTATGGACGAAGGTGGTCGACAATGAACACTGGGTGCAAGCAAACGAATGGTGGAATACTGAATTCGAAAAAAATTTATCCCATACCCTTGGTAATGGTGCGTGACCCATATTGGAGCAGTTGAATCTTATAATCAGGCCCAACGAGGTGCTCCTTTTGCAAATGTAGCCAAACATTGTCACCCACCTACAACTTGTGTAGTAGTGATGTTGATCATGTCGCTACCTTTACTCAGCAGTGGCTTTGTCTTATATGTCATGGATCTACTAGTGGATGCATTCTATTTACTCAAGGAAGTTATTATACCTGTCGGTTTTAGACCGAACATAGGTCGAAGCTACTTGAGTACCTTCAAATTGTGTGGCCACATCTATGGGAAATTGTGGCTAGAATCCCAACCCCACCTGAAAATAGATGTGCCTAGTTGAGCTCTGGAGAGATTTTTTATGGTTGTGCTAGAAATATCAACCCATGTGCGAGGATTCTTCTACTTATTCATGCGTAGAATGTGTACGTTCATCCTGTTGACAACCTATATTTGGCCATCAGTTTGGCCATGGAAATTCGTGAACTTAATGAGCTTGGTATCCAACATTGACTAGAGACTTGAACAAAATGTTCTTAGGAACCTGTTGTCATAATCTAAGATAATGGACTACTATATCACAAAGTGTACCCATACTCATTCAAATAAGAGCTTAGTAGTGGCTTCTACTGTGATACTCTTCTTGGAGGCTTCCATAAAGGGCATCATATAGAATTTGTGAATGACCACGAAAATGTAGTCATTTCCATGATTAATAAAAGGGAGTACCAACATGTAATCCATGGAGATGGATTCCCAAGGTTGAATGGTATTAGGAATAGGAATATATAGGCCTTACTTCATGATCTTTGGTTTGGAAATGGTGCAAGAAGTGTAGGATCAAAAGTACTTACCAACATCTTATCGAAGGTTCAACCAATAAAAATACTTATGTAGGATCAAAACTATTGTATCTACTCTGAAGCATCGAGGGACCTGACTTTAGTGTGCTTACCAAATAATCTTGGCACACTCACTTGAAGGAACACATAGGTGTCCTAGGTGACATAACAATGTATCCTAGAGGTGAAAAATTGGAAATTTCTTACCTTCAATGAGTGTTAAGTATGTTTTTTTAAATTTTGGATCGATCTTTCACAAACACGACCACTCTGCAGTATTTTTCCCAAAATAGTCAAGCACAGTGGTCAATGCCATGATTGGTGGTCGGCTGAAGCAGTCTCCAACATTATTGGTGTTTCCCTTCTTATACTTGATGTTCAAGTGGAATTGTTGCAAGTATTTTAACCACTTCTGATGGTGATCATTCTGCAAATACCTGTGTTTCTGTAAGAACCATAGGGTTTTGTGGTTTATATGGATGATCGTTTCCTTCCCCATAATTTAATTCTTCCATTTTCGGTAATCCTATACAATGCAATACATCTATTTTTCATACATGGGACACTTTCATAATATGTATGAAAGAGTCTCACTATGATATGCCACTGGATGCCCCTGCTAAGTAAGAATGGCATCAATAGCATAGTCGAAAGCATATATATTGATCTCAAATTGTTGTTGTAGGTCTATTAATGTGAGCATTGGTGTAGAGTAGAGGTGATGCTTCAATTCAGAAAACACATTTGTTTGGGATTTAGAACAAAATAATTTTTCTTTCACTCTACCCTTGGTGACTTGGATCAAAGGCCAAGTGGTATGAGAGAACCCCAACATGAACCTATGGTATAAATTTTCAATACCCAAAAAGTTCTAGAGCTCTATTAGGATGTTTGGGGCAAGCCAATCCCGAATGACTTGTATCTTGCCTTCATCCACATGAACACCCTTAGCATTAATGATGTACCCCATATATTGAACCTACATCATACCAAAAGTTAATTTCTCCAAATTAGCACACAACTTGTGTTGTCGCAGAGTTTGGAGGACTTGTCGAATATAATAGAGGTCCTCTTCCTTACTCTGGCAGAAGATAAGGATGTCATCCAAAAACACCACCATGAATGAGTTGGTGAAGGGTCACAATATGTCAAAATTCAATGTCATGAACGTTGTGGGGTCATTCATCAACTAGAAAGGCATAACCAACCATTCGAAAATTCCCACTTTTTTTTTTAACGTAATCTTCCACACATCAAAGTGTTTGATTTGTACCTAGTGATACCCAAACTTCAAGTCGATGTTGCTGAAATATTTTTTCCACTTGAGTTGGTCCAAAAGGTCACCAATCCATGGGATTGGATATTTATTCAGTAAAATGATCTTGTTCAGCATCCTATATTCAGTAGAGAGTTTGCAGGTAACCATCCTTCTTCTATACCAATACGATCAGGCTCCGACATCATGATGACCATGGTCTGATGTTGCCTTTCTACAAAAAATCCTAAATCTAGCTCTTGATGTCATTTTTCTCCAAAGTAGAGTGTCTATACATTATTTCCATTGGGAATTGATGCAATTGAATTAATATCAATGGGTGCTTGACCTGTCAGTGTAGAGGCACCCTTGTGGCTGAAGTGAAGTTTTCCATGTACTCCTCCATGGCATTTTCCATCTACTATTGTAGTCCAGAGGAGGCCTCTCAAGAGGTCATGGCCATAATATTATTTTTTCCGTAAGGGAGAATCATACGGAAAAAAAAGTCCCCAGTCTAGGAAATGAGCTTACTACATTTCTTCCCAATGATTAAAGAGATGATGGAAGGCAGTGCTACATTCAATATCCTATACAAACTATTTCCCAGATTAATAATAACAGTATGATACTTAGACTCATACTGAACATGTTTCTTCCACAAGTATGGTTGCACAAATAATACATCATTACCTTCAAGAAGATCAACACTAGAAGGTACCTCATATGTGAAGGGATTTATGTTGTAGGGAAGGAGGCACTGCTGGCTAATGCGGAGATCTCATCCTTGTTGAAGCCACCTGATGATGTATGAATATAGCTATGTTGTGGTTGGTAGGCCTAGATGGTTCAGTAACTATATTGAAATTTGGTTCTTTTAGCTTCCGTTGTTGAAAATGAACTACAACAGAGAAACCTTCACCCACATCTAAGAGTGGAAGAGGTGCTCCCCCTCTAATGTATATTTGGGTTGATATTAATTGTAGAAATGATGGTGTTGGGCTCTTCATCAATAATATGCTTCCCTTTACCATTCCTCTTGTCAGGTATCATCTTAGGATCATGGCATGCACTTGATTCAGAAAATTTTAGCTTGGCCACCAGTGACTGCTTGGCCCAACACTCACTTATGTGGTGAATGGGGATTTTATGGAAATAACACCACTTTTCGTGTCTTTATTTGTCTTCATGGTGTTCTTCTTTTCTTTTTACTTCGGTGGGTTGTTCGAGGTTGCCCAACCTTCATAGATCCAAAATCTCACTTCTTCTATTTAAATGTGTTCTCGATCTTGGAAGCATATCAGTATGTTGCACCAAGAAAGGAGATGTTGAGGAAATCCATTTCCTACTGAATGAATTTTTGCAAAAAACTACAGTAATTAAGCACTAGATGTTTCTCCAAATATTTGACACCTAACTTTGTGCACAGGGTATTGAATAGATTCGTTATCTTATGCACATCTTGATCCCTTTGTTTCGTCACCATAGTCCATTGTATGTACTTATCCTCATAGCTCCTGATGGGGTAGTATGATTCCTTTATGGCATCTTAGAAAGAGTCCAAATTGGTTTCTACTAAAATCCGTGAGGATTATCTCTCGTCCCTCTATTCGTAGTAGGTTTCCCAACAATCCTTAACATCGGGGGTGACTTTGAGGAGCGCAAATGTAATATTTTACCTCTTGGAAAAATCATGAACTGAAAAATATCCCTCCAATATATTTAACCGTCTATATAGAGTGTTTGCATCTATATAGCCTTGAAATATGTCAATTTCAAAGTTAACATGTACCTTGAAGCGAGTGGCGCCTTCATAGTGACCATCAGACGAAGATGCGTCACTTGTGGGCATCTACTGAAGGATCTAGAAAAAGTTGTCCATCATTTGATTCCTTTTTTGCTTGAGGGATTCTTAAAGAAATATTTTGAAAGGATCTCATGCTCCATCTTCTTTCTTTTCTTCTACCATGGGAAGCCATCAGGGTTTGTGAGGCTCATCTTGTAAAGGTTTAACCAGTTTGATCACTAACTCCTTGTACTGTGACCTCGTCGAGGACATGCCAATAAAAATTTATGAGTAACAGACCACTTTTATACTAGTAATATGAACTTAGAGAGAAAAAAAACATAATACAAATATAGACATAAATATAAATATGCAGCAGAAATAACACTTCAACTCATTAGTATCAAAAAATAGAAATATTCTTATAGACGAAATGGTAGTAAATGAGCTCAGATGATGGTAGATTATAAATAAGAAGACATGTGATGGATACATGACTCTGATCTCTATTAAAATCAGGCATAGTGGCCTTTTTTATCATTGAGAAATTACTATAAACCCCAAATATCCAAAAACGTAATGCTACGAGATGAAGCGCCAAAAGCTTATGGTCCTTGTTTCGGTGAGTTGGAATGTCAACTTCATAGGGTCGTAACTTTGGTAGATGATCTCTATTTGGCTATCCTATTTTCTCCTTTCTAATTTCTTGAAGAGGAGGCCAAAAATAAACCCTAAACTTGTTTGGGGATTTTTTTATCTCTCTATTTTCCCCAAAAACGTCTTTTAATCCCTTAAAATGGATCAAAAACATTAGGAACCGAAAAAATGCCAAAAATAGTAAAATTTTGGTATAATTAAGGAAACTGAAAAACTGAAAGAAACAATATTGTTGTCCACATGGAATAGGAGGGTCACCACCAACATCCACTTGGACAAAAATAGATGATAATGTATTTAATGCGATGAGGCAACAATGCTTCTTAACAATTCTCACATAAGTATAGACCCCTATGCCCATATCTGTTGTTTAAAATTGTAGATTACATATTTGTGATTTTTTTGACCAAATTCCTGTCATCGCTAGTAAGGGTCCAGTCAAGTCATTGTTTAAGTGATTTAATTTACATCTTTATTCCATTTTTATCTTTCATTTTTGGAATTTTCATGGAGTTCTGGGCAGTGACCAAAGCCCTAGGCATGAAAAAGTGGCACAAAAATCGGTGTCAGAGGAAAAAATATACATGGAATGGTTCCCATCATACCCATTCCCATGTTGTGCAAATTATTGGAGGTTTAAATTCACAATATTTCCTGTATTAAGGGAGCAAAATGGGTATTGATGTGCTAAAAGGTGAGTTTGTCTTAGTGGCTAACTTCCTGGAACATTTGTATGGCTCTTGGGTGTCCCATACTAGGTGCATAAGGTTTTTTTTTTATGTTCCATTGATTCCACTTCCTTAACTAGGACATAGGGAGTTGAATCATATCATAGTAACTATTCATCACATGGTTACCCTGGTTGGATGGTTACTTGGGTAGATTTGGAAGGAGGGTATTACAATAGGCCTTCATAGTGATATTACCTAGTTCTGGTCTTTTTCATCAATTAAAGTCATCACCTCCTTAAATTATATTCTCTCTCAAACATTTCCTTCAGCTAAAATACATGGTTTTTGTAATATATACTTCATGACACTATTTATTTAATCATTTTTTGTTAAGTACCCTTGTCGCACCGTTGCACTAGGTAGCAAACTCACTTTTGTTACATTTTTATTTTTCTTTTTTATGATAATCAAACTGTGGTTTCTTGTAAATAATAAACATCATCTTATGGGTTTCTAGTTTGGATGATAATACCATTGCATCTTCTTATTATATATTTTTGTGCACATTCACTCGATGAAAATGTATTCTTTTCTAGAGTTTTTTTTTCTATTCATTTTTCCTTTTGTAGTAGTATTACATTAGAATTGAAGTTTTCATCCTCACCCATACTAACTATCTACTAGCCATAGTTTTTCCAACCTATATATTAAATAGTAACATTCATAATGAAGGTATAGGACTAGCTTCATATCAAGAAAGAATGAATTTAGGTATGCTAATTATAACTAGACATGAATAGCAATATATTTATCTATGATCAAACAACATATTGTTTTCATTTTTTGGTATATGAAAATTACTTTCCTTTACTATTTCTCTACATATTTGGTAATATAATTAAATTTAAGTATTCATCTTGTCTATTCTTCATCGAAGGTTTCAATGCAATTCACATTATTTAAAATAAACCCACCCACAAACTCATATCGTAAGAAACTCATCATTTCATATAGGATATATCACAAGTAGAAGAAAATCAGTTTACCCTAAAATATACTTGAGTTTCCTTATCAAATATGCCTTAACATACTACGCAAAATATAACACATTTAGAGATAAATTAGTTCCTATCAGCGAGAAACACCTTATTATTACAAATAATTCGAAAAATATTACAATGTGTAAATGCATATTAATCTAGAGATAAAATAATGAAAATCATAACCATAATTGTTATTTGGAAACATCCTGACCACGAACTCAATCCACCAGTTCTCCCTCCAACAAATATATACTTGCCACTAGAATCAAATGTCCCTTTGATTCTAAAATGGTGTGCTTATAAGTTTTTTTTTCTTCCCGTAGGATATTCTAGCAACATCCCACTTTTTGGGTCTGCCAACCTACTTTCCTAGGTTTTCTTGTTTTCTAGAAAAAAAAGTTGTTTCCATTTTTTTTCCTTTCTCTTGCATAGTTCTTTATTTCACTCAACCTTAGTATGTTTCTCCAGCCAAGGGATTTAATAGATCTTTCTCTCCCATCATATAAAATATTTTCTATTTCCTCGTAGGGATTTTTAGAGATTCTAAGGGGAAGTTTTATACTAAATTTAACCACCATTATTGTTTCAAACCTGGAAAGAATCTTCTAAATCTAGCACTTATTTCCAAAGTAATTGCTAAAATTTAATTTAGTAATAAAAAATATTTCAATTGCATCATAATAATAAGTCTTATCATGGATTTCCTAGCCATCCAATCTAAAATTATTCCAATTAAATCTTTTGAAAATAGTCTAATATAAAAATACTCCAAAAAACAGAGGGATTTTACATATTTCCCCCATTTTTATTAAAAATCCTAGTCTATATTTAATTTCTAATTAAACTCTTTCTGGAATAGTTCTCGAAAAGTCTCCTGCATTCTTCTCTCCATCTCCCAGGCACCCTCCTCAGGTGTAATGTTATTCCAGTGCACTTTAACCTGAGCGATGACTCAATTTGGGAGAAAGATATCTATATGATCTAATATGTTAAGTGGTTCTGCTAGGAAATCTCATTCTGGTTCCTCTTGTATCAAGTTCCAACCATATCATGGAAATATGGTTTTAACAAAGATACATGGAAAAAATTGTGTACTTTTATATGACTCAGAAATATCAACTTATATGATACTAGTCCAACCCTACCTAAAATTTGAAAGGGTCTGCAAAATCGTGGTGCTAGTTTGGCAAAGGTTCCCATACTCAGGGTGCTTTTACTTGGTTAAATTCTTATATATACATTTTATCCAACCTTAAATTCCTTATGGATTCTCCTTTTATCAGCATAAATTTATGTCTATCCTTTGTAGTTTTTATAGTTTGTCTAAAACTTCACAACACCTGATCCTTTGATGGAATACATATCGTCCCAAAATTACCTTGTATTTTGGTTGAATCTAGTTGAGAGGTGTATGACATGTTTTGCATAGAAATATTTTAAAGGACTCATGTTTATCGAGGCTTGGTAGTTGTCATTTTAATCAATTTATGCCAAGTGTAGGAAATCTTCCAATTTAGCAGGTCTATCCATGACATACATTATTAACATGCCCTCCAGAATCAGATTGATTTGCTCCATTTTTCCATCAATTTGGGGGTGATAATCAGTGCTAAAATTAAGTTGGGTCCCCATCACTCCAAACAAATCCTTCCAAAATTTAGTAGTGAATTTAACATATTTTTCAGATACCACCATTTTTGTTACCCCATAGAATCAAAATATCTCCTTCATAAAAATGTTTCAACTTGGATTGTTCCATATGTAGACTAAATAGGTATAAAATTTGTTTCATTACCTAAGGTTTCTACAACCACCATAATGGAGTCATATTGTCATCCCTTTTTCGGAAATCCTATAACAAAATCCAATGAAATCAATTCCCATTTGCATTCATGAATGGGTAGTGGGTTTAAAAATCCATATGAGTGTTGGTGTTTTTACTTCACTTTCTGATATTATAAACATTTACAAAAATATTATGCAACCTCCTTTTTCATGTATGGCCAAAAAACTCACTTCTTAGTGTTGTTATGATATTTTTATATGCTAGGTGTCCAAAATAATTTTTCTTATGATATTAATTTGATATAATCATTTTTATAGAACTCACATTGGGAACATATAGTCTATTTCCATAAATTAACAAATTTTCTGAATTTTTCAATATAATACGAAACTTCTCCCTGTTTCATTTTTTGTTGAATTTTCTCATGATTTTCATCTTCCTATATTGAATTACTGATATCCTTCATAAAATATATGCTGACACTACTAACATATATTTCCATGATATAATGTGCATGTCTACTCAAAGCATTTTCTATTTTATTTTCTTTACCTTGAATGTGTTTGATATCAAATTCAATTTCACTAGGAAAGGTCACCCAACTTCTCTAGAATTAAGGTACGATTGGATGAAAAAATATTTTAAGCCAATATGATTTTTTATCAAGGTGATTTTTTTCCCAATAAGTGGTGTCTCCACATCTTCAAAGTGTTTATCACATCAACCAATTCCAAATCATACACCACATATTTATTTTAATGTGGTTTTAGTTTCCTATATTCATATTATACAACAATGTTTTTCTCTAGCAAGACTCCCGCTAAACCTTCCAAACAAGAATATGTACATTCAATAAATTCCTTTTATGGATCTCCAATTTACATAATGGGTGCTACTATTAACATATATTTTAATCTGTCGAAACTTTCCTGATACTTGGTTGTCCACTCAAATTTTTTCCCTTTCTTTTATAACGAAGTAATAGTGTAGGAAATCCTATAGAAACCTTCAATAAATATTTTTTAGTATCATGTAATCCATATGGATTTCCAAACATCCAACACATCCTTAGTTTATGGGATGGTTCAAAATGGCACTAACCTTTTCAGGATCAACGCACAAACCCTCCTTTAAAATTTCACGACAAAAATATTGTATTTTGTCCTTATAAAACTCACATTTACTAAACCTATCATATAATTGATGTTCTCTTAAATTTTTTAGCACAAATCTGAGATGTTACTTATGCTCTTCTTCATTTTTAAAATACACCAAAATATCTTCTATAAACACTAGCACAAATTTATCAAGGCCGTTACTAAGCACACTATTCATTAAACACATAAATGTTTTTTATGGATTTCTAAGGCCAAATGGTAACACTACAAACTTGTAGTGACGATATCTAGTTTATAAACATGTCTACAAATCTCTTCATCACTTATTCTCAACTAGTGATACCCAGTCATCAAATCAATTTGCGAGAATATGGTTTCCCACTTACTTGATCGAAAATATCATCAATATGTGGCAACGAGCATTTTTTTAACGGTTACTTTATTTAGTTTCTATTAATCAAAGAAAATTATGAATATGCCATCTTTATTCTTTACAAATAACACAACATCTCCCCAAGGTGATATGTTGGGTCTAATATAGCCTTTATCGGGTAGTTCTTGTTACTAGATATTCAATTCTAGTAATTCAGGAGTAGTCATTTATATATTGCTCTAGAGACTAGAATTTCACCTTGTACTAGATAAATTGAGAAATATATGTCTCTGCGGGGAGGTAAACCTAGAACCTATTCCAGAAAAGCATCCTGAAAATCCCTAATGGTTGGAAATTCATCTAGTTTTTATTTTCTTGTTTACTTCTGATTTTGTTAAACATACACCGCAAATAGCTAACAACATTTCCTAACACTCTTTTTCAATTCTAAAGTTGATATTTGTGTAGTAACTATTGATTTCGGTATTCCTCTTCTTAACAGGTTTTGTCCCTCTTAAAATACACAAATCATTGTTTTATCTAAAAATTTTAGGATAGATACATGTTTTTCCTACCAGCCCATCACTATGAACACATCATAGGACCCTAGAGGAAGTATATTTAATTTTACATCCATGGAACAACCATTTAAATCTATGGGACATTGTTTCACTTGTCTTGCTACCTTTTGTATTTATGTCGGTTTCTAACTGTAGCAACCATGCACTCTTAAAGTTTTTATTTTTCAATTTACAATTTTTCCATAATATGAGGATTAATATGAATAAAGCTAGCCATTAGATCAATTAAGACAAACAAAATGATTCAAAATAGTACCTTCAATCTCGATCATAGTGGATTGGTGCTCCACTTACGTATCCTCTAGTGCTAAAATTATCCTTGAAATTTTTCTAGTAATAACATTCACTTTTTTTTACCTAATATATAGCCTGGATGCTTTTAATGGACCTCAGGTTATGTGGGAAATATCTCAACAAATGAAGTTTCACACATCCCCAACACTCCAGGAATTCACTCTCTTTGACCCCACCTATATTTTTAGTTCGACTTCAATTTTATATTGTGTTGGCTTAGTGGAGTTCCATTTGTTGAATTTCTTACATTGTTGATCTGTTACGCCATTTTTATTGTATGCAATTTTTTGTCTTTTCTCTCCCCAATGCAGATTTTTTTTGTCCTTACTTTTCCAAGGTTTTTTAGGCTTTTTCACTATTTTTGAATTACTAGTAACATAGTATTTTCTTCCTTACTTATTGTTGAATTGTTTTAGGCTTTTCAAACTCAATATTTTCTTTATAAGGGACTAGTAGGAAATTTAAAAATATCTACATCTTTTCTTTTTCTTCCCTAGTGGAAGGGATGTACCAAAACAAATTGGTGAATTTAGTCACAACTTATTTCATAGTTAATTTACCCTATCGTAAATAATAGATCTCTTTTTATCGATCATCATAATATCGTTCATTCATATATATTGAATTAAATTGTTTCTAAAACGCCTCCCTAGAAATTGTCTTTTCCTCCAATGTATGCACAATTTTGACCTCCTCCAATGAGAGAGTAGCCTTCCCTTATAATTGATAAATGACCAATCTGGACTTCAAATTTTTGACATACTCATAAAATTGGAAATTATTTTTCATTTTTAGGAGCCATGCTTATTCATCCTCCTCCTTTTCACCGACAAAGGTAGGGGGTTTTATTTATTTAAACTCCCCTTGCAACTTCAATATCGTCTTCCTTTTATGCACTTTTGGAACAATTTTATCTGAATTAACTCCACTTTTAGAATTCTCTAATTCTGTCTCCATATTATAGCTTTTCAGTGCTGATGTTTCTATTATCCTATGACTAGAATTTTCAGTTAAATTTTGATCATCCTTTCTTGTTCTTCACCTTCCTTCCAATAATATTAATAAGCTGATGTTTTGGTGGGGTATTTCCTCCACCTACGTCCACATATATTCCCTCTCCCTCTACTGCAAGTGGAGTTACAGGATCATCAACCATATCATGCAGTAACCTTGATTGACTCTGGTACCTTATAATCACAAACCCATCATTACAATACACATCTTAAAAAAAATTTAAACTTATATTATTTTATGATAGTGGTCCCTTGTAGACTCAGTATTGAAACCGTGCTTTGATATCAAATGTTACATATCTCAGCTTTGCAAGAATTTTTTTCATGTCCATTTTTCTTATCAATTCAGTTTAACTATCAATCCAAATACATGACCTTTATTAAAAACTTCATTATCACATGTAGTTTGACCACTTGTATACCCATTAGGACTTATTGTTATCACCAAAAAAAGATCACCTACCAATTTAGAACTAGGTTGATTGAAATACACCATGTGAGTTTAATTTTAGCATAGTAAAATGACTTTCACAATAAGAAATAATTTAATGAACCACTTTTATTAAGTTATTTTCGATTAAAACCAATAAGAATAATTAAAAAAACCATCATTTATTTAATTTTCTCTAGGAATAATTATTAAATCATTGTTTGATAATTATTCCTTCTCACATTTGACTAAATCACCTATGAATAATTAAATAAATCATAATTTTTTTTTTCCTTATCTCTATACTTGGAATAGTTTTTAAATCATTACTTAATAATTATTTCATTTCACACCCCTCTTATTATTCTTGAAATAATTAATAAATCATTTTATGTTTTACTTATTTCTAAATAAAGATATTTAACCATTTTAAATGTATTTTCCAATTCCAAAAATATAATAAAGTGTTCCAAGCCATTAGATCTGGATTTTGGTCAATAAAATTTTATTATTATCGATTTTGAAGATCAACCCAATAATTTTCTATAAATAAGAGGGTTTTTTCATTCATTTCTCACCATGATCATCATCATCGCCACCATTATCGTAATATACCATTCAAGCTCCCATTTTTTAGCTCTACATTGTCTTAGTTTTCACACATTATAGAGAGGGGAAGATATGAATTTTGAAGCGACGAGGACATCAAAGGACCCATCCCTTTGAGGGGGACTTATGACACTTCATAAATATCCTTTGCCAAGTGTAATAATATAATTATTTTCTTTCAAAATAGTTTTGAAGATTAAATTTTTACATTGTTTTTATATATGTTGTTTGTGCTTTAAGATTTCCATACATGCATTGTTTTTACAGTTTTTTCTCACATATTTTTCACAAATATGAATTATAAGCAATCACAATTATTGCTAGGGTCACTGGTCACTCCTGGCTTAAGTGAGATATCTTTGGTACACCTTACAAGAAATTTCATACTAACAAATGATGATTCCATTGGTGTGTAACAAATTTAGTTTCCTGGGTGACTTTTTCTTTGGAATTTTCAGGGTTTTCTGCTGTTATTTTTAACTTATTTTTTGTATTTATAGCTTTCTCTCCATTTTTATGTCAAATTTCATGAAACTCATGGTTTTATGGTGTTTTTCGTAAGTCATAGGTATGAACCCAACAAAAGAGAACAAATATGTGTGACACCTACCGCAGAGACCAAAACGCACTTTTCAACCCCAAAAGTGCGTTCTCGGGAGAAGAACAACCTATTTTCCCCAAAAACTACATTTTCCTTCAAAAAAAGGCTAAAACCTACGTTTTCACATATTTCCATAAGTTTTGGCTAAATTTCTAGGGTTTACCGATAATATTTTTTGGGGGGTTTTAAGATATGTTTCAACCCTCCTCTGGCATGGATCTCCTAAGTTCGTCTCTTTGAGGTAGAAATAAGTCCCCTAGGGTTTCTAGTATACTTCCGCCCTTCTAGGAAGGGATCAGTGAGTTGGATAGTTATCTTAGCTATCATAACTCCACTTTTAGTTTTATTCATCCTTACCCCTTAGTATCCCCTTCATAATCCTTGGATTGTTGAGCTTATTACCTATCCTTTGTAGCCTATCTCACCTCTACTTTTTTTTTTCTGCACTATTTTCAGCAGCATAGAGTCTTTGATCCTAGTCTCATTGGCATAAGATATTGTAGGCCTTTGTCATGTGTTTTTAGTATATTGTTTCCCACTTTTTATATAGATGTTTGAGAGCCTTATTTGGGTGGGGTTTGCACTCGATTTTATGCTTTTTTTCTATCATATTTCAACATTATGTATAATGTTTTAGAAATTTATTTCAATAGCATATGACATCAAAAAACATGATTAATTTACACATCCACTAAACACATTTTTTACACATACACACCATAATAGAACATGAAATTTGTTAACACCACCAATTCAAGACTTTAAACACCACATTTAATAATCTAACACACATTTATTAGGCCCACCTAGTAATTAGGGCAAAACAAATTGTGTATTTTGGCATAGAATTGGTGGGATAAGCTTCCAATAACACTCATAAATCATTTACATTGAGAGATAAAATTTTATCTTTTAGTGTTCTTAAAACAGTTCACCATCCCACGGTAAAAGTCGGAGTGCATCATAAACCTGATTCAAATGGGGTTATTCTAGGAAATTGTGTGAGTGGTTCTCCTTGGGGATACTACACCCGTGGTGGGGAGTTTTGTGCATTGCATGATTTACCAAGAAGCTCAATACTTGACCACCCCCATGGGATGAAGGTAACCATAATGACCAATATTAGGAAAAAACCTTATAGGAATGGCTATGGAAATTAGTTGGTTCTCTATACTACCTTTCTCTTTGGAAGGCCATCTAAAATAATAGATTTATGATTGTTTGAGGAATTAGATCACCTTTAGGCTAGAGGTAATTTTTTTTTATAATATAGTTTTTCTTGTATTAGAGTAGAATCATTATATAGCTTATCTACACATGGCACCAATGAAATAAGTGTTTTATTGTTCTTTGTTATTCTTATTTTTCCTATTTTACTTTAGTCCTTTTGGTGTTATCTTTTTCTTGACCTCATAGTGCCACAAAGGCATTTGTCATGGAGAATTCAAGGTTTTCATCCTCAGTTCTTGTTAGGACATATTACGCCTCCCTTTTGAGTGAGAGTTAACCCTGCCAGTCGACCATCAAGTCCTTCTGTCTCTGAGTCTACTGGTCCCTTTGATTTCACATATGCTTTACCTCATATCGCCACCATGTCAGAAACCAATGCAGGTGCGGGAAACCAAGGTGGTACCTTGCGTCCTACCATGGGTAATACCACTAATGGAACCTCAACGATACAATCACTCCTACTCCATTGCTGCCCTTTATGGTTGGCTTGAATCTCCCATATTTTAATTAGCTTATCAACGATCCCCTTCTCCAAAACCCAAGTTGGTCAGTAATTCCTACTAAACTTCCTTCTGACATTATCATGTTTGGGGAAAATTAGGTAGAATACCCCACTAATCATGTTCTCTCATTTCAAAATTGGTGTTCATATAATTCCATTATGGATGACTCCATTCATATTTCCATATTTCACATTTACTGGAGTTTTGGATAAGTGGTATGTCGACCAAAATCGTGCCTCTCATTCCACTTTTGAAACTCTCGCCAAAGCTTTCTTATGATATTTTTAGTTACCTCTTGGTTAAAAAATCTAAACCGAACTCTTGAATTTAGTCCATCAAAATTCTATCACCTACCTTTCTAACCATTTCCAAGAATGGCGCAGAAGAAAGAACACATGTAGGGCTTGTACTCTTTAAGACCGTGTCTATGTGGATTGGCTTCTTAGATCATTATTTTCACGCATAGGTAAAGATTTCATGTCACACTTCCCTCAGACCAATGAATATATGCTCCAAATTTCCTTGAATTATGACTTGATTTATGCCCAATATCGCTATATTTATACCATTTTACGAGACCCTCCTAGGCCTGCTGGTGCTAATGCACCTGGGGAATCTCATGTCGCCAACAGTATCATTGGATATTTTCCACACCCTTATCAGAAATAATATGCTCACCCTTGGATGAGTTATGGTCAACCACAAGGGTTCACGAGTGTCACGTATGCAAAAAAAAAAAATTCTAACTACTTTCATTACTGCTTAGAATTAGAGAGATCCTTAGTATCATTCTCTTTCGAGGCCTGATTTTTCCCATTACATTTCTCTTTTGTAATATATTTTATTATTACCATATTTACCCCTTTATGGATCCATTTGAATATTTAGACCACTTATAAATTATTTTTTTGTGTGATATGGTTAATTCAAGGTATATGGTTGGTAGTCCTAATGCTTATTAGGGAGCTTCCCATAAATTTAGATAATTTCTTATTTCACCTATTAATACAACACATGTATTAGTGGATAATTTCCATAACCTCTTAATATGTAACTTATTTTTTAACCTCTTAACTTTTATTACATACTCACCCACCTGGTCTTGGATTTATGGCAATGCTTCACTTGGAGGTGCCACCCACTCATCTATTTCCACCTATAAATAGCTATGTGACATCTCTCTCTTATCACGTGTTTTTCTTAGGTTTCGAGCTAAGTGAAGGTGAATGGTTGACATAAACCCTCAATTTTTATATGACCCTCATGTTAAGTTCTAAACCCTAAGGATTTAACCTCATTTATTCCTCCATTTTCTGGGTAATGGCACTCTGAGTTTGGAAGAGGTGGTTATGGCTCTTGTTAGGCTCTTCCAGGGCAGAGTCACCCACCTAAATTTGATGGTTTGACTGCACCACTGATATGTGTGGCTCTATTTCCCTTGTGCATAGATGCTGAAAGATTATTCATTGTTTGTAGCCAATGTGAATTCTATCAAGTAATCATTTTCTTGATTTAGTTCACTTTTTCATAACCCGTTTTCCATCCTACATTTAGATGAATAGAAATTGTAGTAGTTTATTGATAACAGTTTGTATTATGATACATGTGCACTCAAAAACAAAAGGAAATATTCCCTTCAGGAAACTTCCAATTCTCAAGGTTCTCATTATGGGTGGGTTGGTCTGCAGCCTCAATTGGGGATCTCGTTCTGTCAAGGTAAGGGTTTCTCCACTGGCCCATTTTGTTTCTGGTTTTGATGCTTGATTTACCATCATTATTGACTAAAATTATTTATTTTCCTTGACAAGTGGAAATTTCGTATTAAAATCTTAAGGTCAGGGTTTACACAGTTTCACTGGAACTCATCCTTTGTGGCTTGATACAATGGCATGCGCGTAGTCTGAGCTTAGGTAACCTTTTTATGGTACCTTCTAGTTATTTTCTATGTTTTGGGTTTGCTTTAAATAATACTCTTGCATTTCCAGCGTGCGTGAATATTTCACCTGATTTGGTAGTGATTGTCGATGAAGAGGATGTCATGGTGTTCGATGGCCCCAAGTTTTTTTGCCACGTATGTGCCCCAGGTCATTCCTATGGCTCCTTTCGTTTGATTTTGTTGGCTCATTTACTTTTTTAATTTCTACAATGTCCTAATAAATGGGTTCTCTGTTTTCTCTCATACATTTCTAAGGATTTTATTTATCTATATGCATGGATAGGTGAGGGTTTACTCAACAAGGGCTTTAGCCAAAATAAATGTGTTGGTCCCTATAATACTATTGTATACCCTTATTTTTATTGTTAGTGTAGCCCCATTAATGTTATTATTGTGGCCATGTAGTCCCCATTTTGTTATTATTATGCCCCATAGGAGCCCACCATTTTTATCATTGTGCCCTTACATTATTATTGCGATGTTGAATAGGATTATATTATGACCCCTTGGACTCCTATATATAGAAAGGAGGTTTTGTCACTTGTATCATCCAAGAATTTTTAATTTATGTAATCTAAAGGATGTTTCTCCCTCGAAGAGGCTATTTTCTAAGTATTTTTCTATCTTTTATTTAATTTTTTGAGATGGATTCATAACATTTGGTAGGAGAGCTTTGGATTCTAGGGTTCTACTGTTGCAAACAAGTCATCATGGAATTTTAACTATAAAATATTTTCTACGAGGGTTTCGAAGCTACAAAAAAATAAAATTTGAGCCAAAATCTAGAGGAACATCTTGCAAAAAATTGAGATCTTGGTTTACCATATTTTCAGAGATATGACCTGTGGACCTTAGGGATTTTGCAGGCTCTGGAATTTCATCTCAAATAGGTGAGAGAGTGAAAAATGATCATAAATTTTGTTTTCAGCATCAGATTAGAATTATGTAAAAGTTGATCGAAATTGCACAGCTTGTAGTTTCATTTGTAACTCTTTTAGAGCCGAAGGTTCAAACAATGACACGTGGCACGATGTATAAATTTGATCTACTAAACCAGCCCATAATTAGGTCAATGTGGGATATCGGGCATAACATAGCCTTGAAGAATCCAAATGAGGTCTCAGCTATGCCATTAGAAAGAATACTCAGAGAGCTAACAAAAGACAAAATTTCAGATATCGAAGATCTAACATCGCAGAGATAATTCAGGTTCAATATCAACCTCCTAAAAATAAAGAAAAATGTGTGTATTTTTTTTTTTAAGTTGGAAATATTTTGTTTGAAAAAGTAGTTTGAAGTGATTCCAAGGGAATATTCAAGCATATATATAAGTAATGGATTCTAAAATTCCTCCCAAAAGGAATTCCAAAACCATTAAGTACTGAGAAAACTCTTATGGTGAACAAGGAGGAAGAAGTGAAACATCATATATCAAAATTACGAGACCAAGTGCAACAAATGTCACTCTCACAAAAAGTAACAAAAATAAAATTGAAGCTAAAATGTATTGTTTGAAGAAATATATGGAACCTAATATGAATGGCATGGAATCTCAGATGAATGGTTTGAAAAATGGCATGGAAGCTAAGATGGATGGCATTCAAGCTAAGATCGATGGTATGAAATAAAAAATATAAGAACACATGGAAGGTTTGAAGGAAGGTTTGACTAAGGTGATACAAGAAATGATTCCTAATGGAGAAAAGGTAGTAGAGGAAACCCATGATGAGAAAGAAATAAATGTTAACCATTATTTCATAAAGTCTAATGTTGGATTGAAGATCCACCATATTCCAAATATAGATATGAGGAAGTTTGATGTGAAGTATCATCTAACATGGACACTAAATATGGAGAGATATTTTGATCTCCATAATGAGAAAAAAACAGAAAAGGTACATATTTCAACTTTATATTTAGAAAAAAATCATTTGTATGGTATCAATGGATTTTCTCTTGTAAAAAAATTATCACTTGGTCAATATTTAAGAAGGAAATTATAGCACATTATAAGGATAAAAAGAGCAATACCTTCTTTATATAGTTGATAAATATCATGTAAAAGGGTTAAATGGTGGAGCACATTGAGGACTTCCAAAAATTGAATATAAGGGTAACTTATATTCCAAAGGAATAGAGGATTGATCTCTGCATAGGGAATTTAAAGGGTAAAATAGCATGAGTTTAACCTTTGAGAACCTCATTAATTATAATATTCCCAAATGGGAAAGGCGGGAATATAGTGCCAAATGCTTGAACGATAATGGAAATTGTCATATAAAATAAAGAGGCCGATATGGATATCTTTCCTATGTTATCACAACATCAAAATATGCATATATAATGGGCCATAAGATACACAACAAGAAATTACAAGCCTCAAATGGACAAAATCCCTCAAAAGGAGGTGTTGCTACAATATATAAAACTTGGAAGACCCATACAACATTTTTTGAAAATCTCTGCTATATAAAATTATTATACATTAGATATAGGGATGATATGTGGCTCAAAAGATAGACCTATTACTGTTCTAAGCACTATACAACCTCATTTTAAGAACCCCTTAAGGGTTTTCAGCAAAACACCATATACAAGATGGGGATCTAGGCCCTAAGGCTGAAGATCCGCTGAAAAATATAGATCTGGAAAGTGTGGATGATATGATATGATCAATAAAATGGCCTCATGTAATAGATCCTCTAAATTATAGGTAGATCCCTTTCAATAGAAAATCAACTCTCCAAATGGTGTGCCAATCCACCCTACAACTCCTCCTACAGAAATAATGTAGATCTGTAAGTAAACTATGTTGTAGGGCGGAATAAAAGGGTTGCTTAGTGCCAAGATCTAAAAATATACTCAAGGGCCCTCCTTACTATCCTCCAAATGGAAATGAAGCCTCATCCACTAAAAATTAGCAATGAAATGACCCAAATCTAGAGATCTAGTCTCCACTTGCTGCAACTTGCAAAACAACCAAACCCTCAACAGGATCTACGCTATAAATGAAACATGAAGCTTGGCCTTAAGAATTATAGTAGACAATATAGTACAAGACTCCTCCAAGAGATTATCAATGGGAAAGGTGGGATTCCCGATTAGGAACACCCTGTGGTAAACAAAACTCTATCTCAGCTAAACAGAAAGAGAAAGATATATTTCTAAACAGACCATATATTCAGAAATATCAATATACATAACTATAACGAATATGCCTACCATCCTCTTCCTTAAATAATATATGAGCTTGCAAACCCTAATCCCTATCCAATAAAAGCACTACATCCACACAAAGCATCTCCATCTAAAACTGTGTTGTCTTTCATTAATGAGCACTCCTCCATGACAGCGTTGTTGATTTGGTCAAGGTTGACCGAGTCAAGGTGATCCAACCAATTTTCACACCAAAGGGTGCTCAATTAAGCTACCATGATCTATCTCTTTCACATTGGAATTGATTTATTTAATTATTAGGAGACTTGTGGACATCCATTGTCCTCTTATTCATAAAACAAATCAACAAAAAAAAACTTAATATTCCAAGTATCTCATGGCTAATTTGGAATATTATAGTCCTCCTTTCCCAAATGTTGTCTGTCCTCAAGCAACTAACAATGTGAGTGCTACAACTCTTCTCCTCCTCCATTGGTGACACCAACATGTGATAAGCTTCCCTCATAATTTAAGTGTTCACCAATCCATTCCTCCATCAATTGCTTATCCAAAGTTCTCATGAGATGCAAATAATCCATCCCACATGGAGACAATAGTTCAAATGAAACAAACATGGTTTGCCCAATGTTCTCCCTGAAACATGTAGCATAATGAACATTGAGAATCTCTCTCTCATAGGGTGCATACATTCCTCCCATCCTCCCTCCAAACATTCCCATAAAAGCATAATCACATCGTCAATGTATGGGATCAAAATTAGGTACATACAAACATAAATTTGTGCAAATGGACGTTGGTCATAGTCCCACATGTGGAACTAGCGCAGTAAATCTCATGACTGAATTATATAATTATATGGTAAGTGGTTTCCCCACCACTTACTTGTTTCCCAAGTCATGTCACCATGGCTGAAAGTTTAAGATATGTTTGGTGCTTTTGGAATGCACCCACAATGATACAAAATATCCTTATGATTTTCAAGGGAGTGGCCATGTTCAGAATTTTTTGTCCCCCATAGTTGGACATGAATTTTATATGGAATAATGCTCCTCCTTGGACCTATGTCCTGCATATACATGGTAAAATAATTCAAATGATCATCAAACGAAACATTAGGTACATAAGCATGTTCTTTACCAAAATTTCTCCTCATACAAACGGAGTGGTGCATAGATATATCCCCTCTCATTCCAAAAGAGGAAAGAGGTGGTTGAAATAAATCTTTTATAGAGTCATGTATCTCTTCCAAGTCCACATTGTTCATGCATATTTTAAAATGCTGAGATAGTTCCTCTTCAAAGCCCTTCCAAGTGTAGATTTCCATGATAGTGTTGTAGGCCTTCATGGAATAAGTATGGATGAAAAAGAAATCTTCATAAACTCTTTGTAGCAACTTCTCCTTGAGATTGGAGGCTCTAGATAAGAATATCCTACCATTATAGTAGATGAATTTTTCCTGGATTGAATATCCCTCTTCATGTAGCTGGTCATCAAGTATCATGCATGTGAAAATATCTTTGGAATAATCCACCAACAATTGGGATTTCCAATATGGATCAATCTTCCATAGTGACATCGATGATGATCTATCAAAAAGAACATCTATCATATGGCTTCTCTCCTCCTTGACATCTCTCATGCCAAAGGTATATGTTGGAAGGTTATTCCTCCCATGCTTCTCCTCCCATAGCACAAAATCTGAAATGAGAGTAGGCAATGATGATGTTGGGAGAATGTCTCCCTCCTCCTTGAGTCTACCCAAAAATCACAGCACTGTATCATGGTCTTCTAATGCTCCCATCCCTCCTGGATCTATGTTTTTAGCATCATTATGTGAGAAATATCTCATCAAATCTGAATCAGGTGGCCTCCCAGGTGGTTTGCCACCAAATAATGGTGTCCCATGCAACAATCTCATAAGCATAATGGATGGGACTGTTAGGTCCTTGCTTACACTTCGCAAATTCATCTCTATATTTTATGTGGAAGTGGTATGGGAGGGATATGTTTGCATGCCTTTAATCATTTTAGATTTTCCACTCTTTATATCCACTCATTCGATCTACAAAGTCTTCCAATCAATGTTGACTTTCACCAAAGTAATCAACAATTGCACACCCAATATCACATTGGTGTCAGGTATGTCAACCAAAAAGAGGTGATTAGTCAATGTGTATGTTCCCATGGTGACTGATAAGGATGGAACATAATGCATGCATTGCATAGTTCTATCTCCTGGGACCAAAACAGAAAATCACTCAAAAGAATCACTGGGTATTTCCCTCCTTTGCACTAGTTGGGCATCAATAAAATTGTGGGTAGCCCCACTACCAACCAAAATAGAAACACTCTGATTCAAGATGGAACCTTGAACTCTTAAGGTCAAGTAATTAGGTATTCCTCTCAATGATGTAAGAGCCCCTTCAATGGGATAAAATGCTCCATTCCCATCTCCTGATGGTGTTGGTTTATCTCCTATAGTGTCAGCGTTGTGACCTATTCTTGGTTCATCTTCTTCTTCCTCCTCATCATATGAGAAGACCTATATATAGTGTGCCTTTCCTACTGCACATCTATGTCCGGGTGCCCAATATTCTTGGTATGTGAAGCAAATATTCCTCCTCCTCATATCTCTTCAGACAACATCATCAAGAGGTTTTTTATTTTGGCTCTCCTTTGAAACCTGAGCCTTCTCTTCTTTTCCCTTAGATGGAAAATAGGGCTTATGCTTAAATGTTTCCTTTCCTTTTGGCAAGGCATCTTGAATATCTCTATCCCTTTCAATGGCACCTTTAAGGGTAGTGGGCTTGGTAGACTTAACCAACCCATGAAGAGGTTCATCTAACCCCTCAATAAACATATACACCCTTCTTGTTGCAAATAAATCAAGATCCATAACAGAAAGTTTCTCGATTACCTGATTGTTTTAGCTTTACAATGCTCGTGTATAGTGCTTCAGGATCTCTTATATCAAATGTTTCCACCAACCTTCTAGTGAACTCTGAATATGCATTCACATTGGCATGACCCAATGTAGACAAGCCATGGAACCATGAGTCATGTGCTTCACCCTCAAGGTGAAGCATTGAAATCTTAATGGCCTCCATTTATGGAAAATTGTTCAACTGGAAGTAGATGTCAAGTTTCTCTACCCATGATTTGGTAGTGCACTTTCATGATGCATCAAAGTTGGGTAAAAATAATATGCCCATAGTGTGGTGTAGGTCATGATTCTGAATGAATCCACCACTTCTATTATGATGCCTTGGTCTTCTGTTGTCCTTGATTTGACAAAATTATTGAAACCTCAAGTTGTCCTCGAATCTCTAAGTTTGAGAGTGATACTCCATAAAATAGTCTTCAAGGGATTCTTTCCATTGAAACCCTTCATTTCCCACAACCAAGAATGTAGGCATTCTAGAGCATTGGGAAACTTGCGGTTGATGCACTGGTTGATCACTCCAGTGATGGGATATGCCAGATCCTTCACCATGATGAAATAATTTATGGGATTACTTGTATATATCCATCCTTATTTCATTTATCTCTCTAGAAATATCTTACATGACTTAAACAAGGATCTTAGGGAACTCCTTCTCTTCATATTCACCTCCAGATAAATGGGTTTTACTCTTCTATTCTTTGTCATTTGTATAATCAAACTTTCAGTGTCTTATTCTTTGATATCTCTTCTCTCTATCAGTAAGAGACTCTCCTTCTTCAGATGACATATTGGCTTTTAAAGTTGCACATCCTATGCCAATATTATGATCTGATACCACTGTAATATTCCCAAATGGGAAAAGCAAGAATACAGTGCAAAATGCTAGAACAATAATGCAAATCATCATATAAAAGAAAGATTCCAATATGGAGACCTTTCATATGTTATGACAATAACAAAATATGCATATATAATGGGCCATAAGATACACAACAAGACATTACAAGCCTCCAATGGAAAAAATCCCTCAAAATGAGGTGTTGCTACTTTATAAGACCCTTATAGCACTGTTTTAAAAGATCTACTATAGAAAATTATTATACATTAGATCTGTGGCTGATATTTGCCTCAAAATATAGATATATTATAGACTTGAGCACTATAAAACCTCCTTTGAAGAACCCCTTAAGGGTTTTCGGCAAAACACCATGTACAATATGGGGATCTAGGCCCTAAGGCTGAAGATCCACTGCAAAATACATATCTTGAAATTTTGGCTGATCTGATATGATTAATACAATAACCTCCTCCAATATATCCTCTAAATGAAAGGTAGGTCCCTTTCAATAGAAAATCAACTCTCCAAATGGTGTTCCAATCCACCCTACAACTCCTCCTGCATAAATAATGCAGATATGGAAGTAAACTACACTGTAGGGCTAAGAAAAATGTTAGTCTGGTGCCAAGATCTGAAAATATACTCAAGGGCCCTCCTTAATATCCTCCAAATGGAAAGGAAGCCTCCTCCACTAAAAAAGGGCAATGAAAAGACCCAGATCTAGAGATCTAGTCTCCACTTGCTGCAACTTGCAAAAAAACCAAACCCTCAATAGGATCTGTGTTGTAAATGAAAGGTGAATCTTGGCCTTAAGCTTGATATTGTACAATGTATTACGAGACTCCTCCAATATATTCTCAATGGAAGAGGTGGGATTCCAAATCAGGAACACTCTGTGCTAAACAACACTCTATCTCAACTAAACAGCAAGAGAAAAATATATGTCTAAATAGCCAAATATATTTAGAAATATCAATATACATAAACATAATGAATATGGCTTCCATGCTCTTCCTTAAATGAGATATGAGCTTTCAAACCCTAAGACCTATCCAATAAAAGTACTACTTCCACACAAAGCATCTCCATCTAAAACTTTGTTGTCTTTCATTGATGACCACTCCTCCATGAAAACGTTGTTGATTTGGTAAAGGTTAACCCAGTCAAGGTGATCCAACCCCTTTTCACACCAAATGATGCTCAATTATGCTACCAAGATCTATCTCTTTCACATTGGCATTGATTTATTTCATTATTATGAGAATTTTGGACCTCCATTGACCTCTTATTCATAAAACAAATCAGCAAAAAAAAATTCAATATTCCAAATAGCCCATGGCTAATTGGGAATATTACATTAATTGAAATAAAAATTATGGCGACACGGAAGGCTACCACTCAGAACTATAAAGATGGAAGTGTTTATACTCCTAGATTTCCACAACCTACAAGATTGACACCACAACAATTGGAAGAAAAAAGAGAAAAATAGATTCACTACAATTGTGATAGAAAATACATTAAAGGTCATAATTGTGTTGAGAAGAAATTATTTTACATAGACTATGAATAGGAAGAAAAATGAACAAGAAATTTTGAAAGAAGAGGATATAAACAAAGAACCAACCCTAGAGAAATAATAAATGAATCTGACCATGTCTTGTAATGCATTGGCATGAATTACCACTCCTCAAACTCTCAAGATATAAGGACATATCAAGAATAAAAATTTAATAGTGTTGATTGAATCCGGTAGTACCCATGATTTTATTCATTGTAAGGTAGCCAAGTGATTGAATTCATTTCTGTACCTAGCACCGGAGTGTCAGGTGATGGTTGCAAATGGATGAACCATAAATGGCTCTAAAAAGTTCCATAATATCGAGCTAACCATGGGGGAATATGGATTGAATAGTCCAAATCTCTCCATAACAATGGGTGGTGATGATGTTGTACTAGGAGTACAATGGTAACAATATTTGAGGACAACCGCTTTTGATTTTCGAGAAATTTTCTTGAATTTTTTTTTGGAAGGAAAGGAATTTGAATTAATCAGTACTGTAGAGAAAATTATAAAGATAATAAGCTCTAAAGTCATGACAAAGCTTCTCAAGAAAGAATGACGAAGTGTAATTTCATAATTATGCTCACTAGAGCTTCAAAGATAAAAATAATCATTTTCTCTAGATCTCCAAAAAGTATTGTACAATCATTCCAAGGTGTTTGAAACTCCCAAAGGACTCCCATGTATTTGTGATCATGATCATGCTATTCATTTGATTCCCATAAGTGTTCCTCCAAACATCAGGCCTTACTGAAATACGTATGCCCAAAAGGGTGAGATTGAAAGTATGGTTGCAGAAATGTTAAATGATGTTATAGTTCAACCTAGTAAAAAAATTTTCTCTACTCTAACAATACTGGTACACAAGAAGGATGTCTCATGACGTATGTGTCCAGATTATAGGGAGCTGAACAAGCTCACTATTAAATATAAATCTCCCATCCTCGTAATTAATGAATTATTGGATGAATTACATTGCAGAGAAATTTACTTCACCAAGTTGGATCTTCATTCTGGATAACATCAAATCCAAAGTAAGACTGAATATATTCTAAAAACATCATTCATAACTCATGAGGGTCATTATGAATTTTTGGTCATGCCCTTTTCCCTTACTAATGCACCATCCACATTTCAAGGTTTGATGAATTCCATCTTAAAACCCTTCCTTAGAAATTTTTTGTTAGTATTTTTTTATGATATACTAATTTATAGCAAGTCTTGGAAGGATAATGTTCAACATGTTCACATGGTGCTCAAACTATTGGAGGAGAAACAATTATATGAAAAAAATCCAAAATTTTCCTTGGAGTGCATGAGGTGAAATATTTGGGTCATATTGTATCTCATGAGGGTGTTAAGGTAGACCCCAACAAAATTAAATCCATTAAGGAATGGAAAATACCTACAACCATAAAGCATATTTGAGGATTTCTTGGTTTAACTGGGTATTATCACAAGTTTTTTAAGAATTATGGTAAAATATCGGCACCTTTAACATCATTACTGAAGAAAGATGCATTTCTTGGACTCCAGAAGAAACTAAGGCCTTTCAACAACTTAAAGAGGAAATGTACCATGTACCAGTCTTCATTATGCAAAACTTTACAAAAACATTTATTATGGAATATGATGCCTCGGGAAATGGAAATGGTGTAGTTTTAATGCAATATGGGAGACCCATTACTTTTGAAAGTCGTCCAATCAAAGGAAAGAATTTACTGAAACCTATTTATGAGAAGAAAATGTTGGCAATAGTACATGCCCTAGAGAAATGGAAACCTTACCTAATGGGAAGACACTTCAAGGTAAAAACTGATCATAGTAGTCTTAAATAATTTTTGGAACAAATATTATCTTTAGAAAAGTAGAAATAATGTTTCACAAAGATGTTGGGTTATGAATTTGAAGTCATATAAAAAAAGGGAAGAAACATTTTTTTGCAGATGCAGTCTCAAGAAAGGATGAGGATGTGGAAGAAATGCTTTGTTCCATTTATATTATCCAACTTTAGTGGATAACGTAAGTAAGTGATAAATGGAAGAATTATGAAGAGGTGTGGACACTCATTCAAAAGTTGCAGCAATATCCTAGTACAAATGAAACATTTAGCTAGAAAAATGATTCATTATGGTATAAAGATCACTTATAGCTTTGTAATAATTCCCAACTCAAATAAAATATTCTATTGGAATTCCAAAACTCTCCCTTAGGAGGACACTTAGGATTTCTAAAAAAAACCACGAGATGGAGAAGGATTTTTTTGGGATTTCCTCAAATATGATATTCAAATTTTGTGGCATAATGTTTGGTTTGCAAACAGAATAAATTTGAGAAAATTAATACCCCGGGTATGCTAAAACTTATATCCATTCAAAATCGATGTTGGGAGGATTTTTTCATGGATTTTCTCATAGGTTTACCCAAGTCTAAAGGAAAAACTATCATCATGGTTGTAGTTGATAGAATTACCAAGTATGCACATTTTTGTGCATTATCTCATCCATTTAGAGCCTGTACAGTTTCTACTTCATTTATGGAAACAATTCAAAAACTAGAAGCAAACCCAAAGACTATTGTAAGTGGAAGAGATCCCACTTTGAACAGAAATTTCTAGATGGAATTATTTTCTTGTTTGGGTACTAAATTAGCTCATAGATCATCATATCATCCTCAATCTTATGGGAAAAATAAGATAGTGATTTTTTTTTGGAAGGATATCTTTGTTGCTTTGTATCTAATAAATAGACACAACGGGTAGAGTGGTTAACTATGGGTTAATGGTGGTAAAACACTTCCTTCCACACTACAGCAAAAATGACCCCATTTATGTCACTTTATGGATATCATCCACCCTCCATCACATGATCTTCAAGATAAAATTCTAAGGTTGAAGCATCGGAAGATCACATTGAACATGAACAAAAAGTTCTCCAACTCATAAATGATAACCTCACCTTGGTGCAGAATCAAATGAAACAACAAGAAAATAAACATCACATCAAAAGAAGTTTTGATGTTGGCAACTAGGTAATTTTACAGCTACAACCATAAAAAATATTTCCCTCAAGAAAGTTAAGAAGGATAATAGATTATCACCAAAGTATTATGGTCCTTACAAGGTGTTGAAAAATATTGGTACTATGGCTTAAAAATTGGAGCTTCCTACATCTTCCCGAGTGCATCCAGTTTTACATGTTTCATGCTTAAAGAAGGTTATAGGTAACAAGCTCCCAGTTCAAACAATATTGCCTGAAGTTGACGAGGAAGGAAAAATCATATTGGAACCTCAAGAAGTCACAAAAGGAAGAGCTTGACAGGTAAGAAATAGATCAATTTCAAAGTATATGATCAAGTGGAAGAACTTAATCGCTAAGTATTTGACATGAGAGGATGATAATTTTATACATAAGCATCTAGAATTACTCAGCCGTTGAGAAAAACACTTTTTCAAAGGAGAGGGGCAAGTTAGGTCCCTATAATACTAGTGTATACCCTTATTGTTATTATTAGTGTATCCCCCTTATTTTTATTGTTGTTCCCATGTATTCGCCATTTTGTTATTATTGTGCCCCATAGAATCCTAGAATTTTTATTTTTGTACCCTTACATTGTTATTTTTATGTCAGCTAGGATTATATTGTAACCCCTTAGACTCCTATATATAGAAAACCCTATTCATTTCTATCATCCAAGAATTGTTCATTTATTTAGTGTAAAGGATGTTTCCCACCTTAAGAGACTTATTTATAAGTCAGTGATCTATATTTTCTTCTATTTTTTTATTTGGTTTCATAAAAAAATGTCTCCTCCCTTTATTATTAGTTTTCGTCCATGACTTTTCTTTTGTTTGCGTCTATCTCCCTTTGCACATTTTCATGTTTTAATCTAGGTTGTTGTTGTGCTTGTGTAGGTACCCAAGCGCCTCCTTTTTATTCTTTTCATCTAAGTTTGAAAGCTCAACTGTCTACTAATTTTGGGTTCTCTACATCCAAGTCAGTCTTCTAGTGCAATGGCTAGCCATACAGATAGAAAGATTTCCTGGTGCATCTGTTTTCATGGATGTGAGACTCGAACTGTTAGATTTGAGGGTCTCATACCTTTTTCTTTTTAATTGTGAATAGATCGAAGGGACTCGTTATTAAGCCATGGATTGAAGTCTACTCGATCCTTTATAAGGATATGTAAATTATTTTGAGTACCACACTTATAAATTTATCGTCTTATATTTTGGATTTTTGAACTTATTTTGGAAACTATAATTTTACGCTTACTGTTATAAATTGAACTTTGTTTTTAATGGAAATTTTCTATTCTATACATTTCGTTGTTTTTCCTATATGCGCATTGGAGAATTCTCTGCCACTGATTTACTGATATGAATATTCGTTTCATGTAGTATTGCTATTGTACCAGAACAAGAATACGCCGATCAATATTCTTTATGGGTGCATACTTCGCCATGTTATGTAGGGAATCTGTTACTATATATTTAAATCAATGGTTCTGTTTTGATACCACATATTCTTTGTACAGTTTTCAAGTCTAATTATGAATAGAATTATGTGATACCACATATTCAACCAAAAATTTTGCAAGTTTAATTATGAATAAAATGGTGTGATATCACATATTATTCTAGACAGTTTGCTAGTTCGATTATGGTTTAAATTGTATTCCTTCAAGGCCTTTATCATACCGCCTGTCTCGAGTTCTCTGACCATAAAAATATTTCCATTTTTTCGCTTTTCCTTAATATAGGAAACCTCTAAATTATATCCCACTCATGATTCATAGTCTACACTCCCCTCCATACGCATACGCCTAATTGGAAACCCTCCATATTTACTACTTTGTTCTATCTTACCATCAATTGTTAAATTAATGCGTTCTAGGCCATATGTTGATAATGATAATCAAATTCCCTATATTTTTTTCTTTTTATAACTGAGTATTGAATTTAATATTACTTTACTCTTCATATGATATGAATAACATAATTTTTTTCAATATTTACAATAATTTCAATCTCAGGGTGTTGGGAAAAATACTGAGAGGGGGGGGGGGGTGAATCAGTATTTACAGCATAATCAAAACTTTTTACCTTTTCATTCCTTAAAACCCATACGCTACTTTTCTTCAGTAAACCTGCGTATATACGCGGATCCCCTTTGTGAAACTCGCGTATACACAGAGATCTAGATATGTAATTAACTCTTCACTTAGATCATTCCATCATTCATTTATCAGATGTTCAATAAACTGTAAACATGTGCAGTACTAACAGAATAAGCCATCACACAAAGCATCACACATGAACACCAGGATTTTTAGGTGGAAACCCAAATCGGGAGAAAACCACCGCTGCAGTTGCTCAGCCTTCAATATTTTATTATAGAGAAAACATCTTACAACATATGTGCTGGCGCAGACTTGACCAGCAGGCAGGCACCCACCTGCGCTCATTTACCAGCCTCTCCTGGAAGGGAGCTCCAACCCCCTGACTCGTTTACCAGCCTCTCCTGGAAGGGAGCTACGACCCCCTGCTCTCGTTTACCAGCCTCACCTGGAAGGGAGCTACGACCCCCTGACTGAAGGCTACAACCCTCAGCACCACCTTGGACCGCGTTTCATCAATTTTCACACTGGATCCAACCACTTCAATAGAACACCACTTGCAGGCCACATTTCATCATATTTTCACACTGGACCCTTTCCATACTTTTAAGCACAAACATACATCACCAACAGATACATATCAACACAGATCAGATAGCAGAAACACAGCAGAATAGATCAGATATTTCATACCCCCTTGCTTCAGCAAGCCCTAGTTTGCATACGCGCTTTCCCTTCACTGATGTCGCGTATATACGTGCTTCCGTTCAAACAAACCAGCGTATACCTCTGTACATATTATAGAGCTCATTTTATTGTGCATACGCGCTTTCTCTTCAGCGAAGCCACGTATATACGCGCTTCCTCTGCAGCGAACTAGCATATGGATCTCTAACCATTACAGAGCTGCATATTTCTTCAGATCAGATATTCAGTTCAGATTCAACCCTTTACTTCAGACAGATGTTCGCCTGGATGCTCGCCTCATCACGGATCTAAGCCTTCCATAATCAGATCTAGCAAATACAAGGGCAATTCAGATCTAGATCCCCTTCTTCATCATTGGTGCATCATACATTCAGATTTATCATTCAAGTGTAACCCTTTCGTGGATGTGGGAAAGTATTCATTCAAGCTCGGACATCTTTTGCTCATCATTTGCCATAATCCAATTCTTCTCCTTATATATGTTCCCTTTGTGACTACCATGAGCCCATTTTCCAATACCATGGACCAAAACAATACCATGATCCCAAAAAAACTAGACGGAATTCTCACAATTCATTGAGCGAGATCATTACCACACAATGGGTTATAAACCTGTGGTGGTTACTACAGTTTTACTTTCGGCTTTTGCCCATACGCGACTTGGAACGTTCCTTTGCACGCATATGCGACTTCCCTAGGCAAATCCGTGTATACAAAGACATACTCTTTTATTCTTATATTTTAGGCACATTACGAATTCCTTTCTTCATTGCCTTCTGTTCTGCTGACAGATACATCGGATTTCCTTCATCAAACCATATTCTATCAAGCACAACTTCATCAAGTGGATTGCCATCAAGGACAACATATGTCAACAGTCGCATGTCTTCATCCTCATTCAGTGGGTTGCCATCAAGGACAACACTCTGCATCATATTTCCAACAATCTCCCCCTTTGGACTTGATGGCAACCACGATGGTGTTTGGTTACCACAACAGATGGGTACCATGTCACTCTCCCAAATATGTCACATCATTATCTTCTCTTTATTCAAATTCAAACACCATGTCACTCTCCCCCTTTGACATCAAGGGCAAAGGGTGGATCAAAAACCAACATTCTCCCCCTTTTCTCCTCATGTGGAAGAAACATTCTGAAATGTGTTGAAGTGGCCAAGCTCCCCCTGAGTTCATGCTGAATATTTTTCAATGAAGTACATGACTCTATGACCTTTCTATCACCAAAAGACTCATACTTACACCAAATATCCAACCAAGTGGATTTACATATAAGACTCAAGTACCCAACCAAGTGGGTTTACACATTTCAACTCAGCTACCCAACCAAGTGGGTTTACAAAAATTGACAAGTCCTTACATGACTGAATATAGCAATTTACATCATGAGTCTCAACAAGACATTTACACCAAACTACAAAAATAACTTTGATACCAACACCAGAAAGTCCTCAAGAAAGAGAACATATTTCAGAATCAACATAATGCCAACAATGCATTATACTCAGCAAGGCCAATGCTCCCCCTGAATCTGTGCAATCAAACAATCTTTCCAAAAGACTAAGGCTCCCCCTTAGTTTGTGCATCCTGAAAACTTCCACCAACAAATCATCAAGGCATCTTCATCAAAACATTAGAAACAGAATTATGAGAACTGGCACACCACCAGAGATACCAAACAGTATCAGAGATACCAAATAGCACTGCAGCTGTGCTGAAAAGAGCTGACTCCAAGCAAAAATTGTCAGCAATCATACATACGCGGTTTTCTGTGCAGGAACTCGCGTGTATACGCGACTGTGTTTCAGGAAACCCGCGTATCCCAAGCCATCTTCTAAAATTCAACCAGATTTGTTCTTTTGACTGGCAGAGACCACTCCCAGCTTCTGTCTTAGATACTCGAACACTTCCCTGGGCAGAGGTTTGGTAAAGATATCAGCAGCTTGTTCTTTGGAGGTAACATACTCCAACTTCACTTTTTTCTCAAGCACTTGTTCACGTAGGAAATGATATTTGATGGGAATGTGCTTGGTTTTAGAATGCATAACAGGATTCTTTGAGATACTGATGGCACTTGTATTGTCACACATAATGGAGATAGGAGTTGCACATTTGATTTGAAAATCTTGCAAGGTTTGCATCATCCATAGGAGTTGAGTGCAACAAGATGCGGCAGCTACATACTCTGCTTCAGCTGTTGATAAGGCAATAGAATTTCACTTCTTGCTGAACCAAGGTCATAACAGGGCCCCTACATGTAGGCTCGCACCTGCTGCCTGGTACTTTTCCGATCATCAACACTTCCAGCCAATACGCCAGTGTAACGCGGTAAAGATCGACATCCTTGTGGATACCATAGACAAAGTCTTGAGTTCCTTGCAGATATTTGAATATTCTTTTGACATCCTGAAGATGAGACTCTTTTGGATTAGCTTGGAATCGTCCAACAATCCCAACAGCATGCATAATGTCCGGTCTAGTCCCGATGAGATAAAGTAGACTTCCTATCATTGATCTGTATTTCGGTTGATTCACCATGGGAGAATCATCACGAGAACTGAGATTGCATCCGGTTATCATTGGTGTGCTTACAGGCTTGCATTCTTCCATGCCATACTTCTTCAAAATTTGCTTAAGATATTTTGCTTGTGATAGGAACATGCCATCTATAGTTTGATGCACTTGCAAGCCAAGAAAGAATGTTAGTTCCCCAAGTAAAGACATCTCAAATTCTTGTGGCCAAATGAGTGCAAACATCATGTGATTATTGTTATAAAAAATAATTATAATAAACATGCTCAGCTACGATCAATAATTTAACATCATTTTCAGCTTTTGTGTATAAGTTGTGCTCAGTGAACCATGAAAATCACTTGATGAAGATATTTGTCAAGACGATATTGAAGAGCGCCTTGAACTTGTTTGATTCTCTGAAGCCTTTTTAAGTCTACAAACAAGATTTGCATAATTTCCCAAATGAATCACTTTCGGTTGACCTTCTATATATACTTCTTCTTTCTAGATCATATTAGAAAAAGCGAGACCATGATAAATGCAAATAAACTTCAGATTGAACAGTAAACTTGAGAAAGATAAACATTCATAGCAGCTGAACGTTAAGAATGTTTGAAAAAGTTTCTGAAATCCATGTCTTGTTTAGAATGCCCTTTGCAACTAGTCAGCTTTGTTCTTCTGTATCCCCATTCTCATTTAACTTGTTCTTGAAAATCCATTTAGTTCCAATGACATTTTTATCATGAGGTCTTGGAACCAAATCCCAAGTGTCATTATTTTCAATTTGAACAAGTTCTTCATCCATGGCTTGCCTCCAACATTCATATTTGCTAGCTTCATTGACATTGTGTGGTTCAATTGTGGATAAGAGTGCCAAATGATTAGAAGATCCTACAAGAGTTCTCCTTGTTCGTACACCAGATTCCTTGTCACCCAAAATTTGAGATTCAGGATGATTCTTTTGAACATATCTGGATGGAGCTTTTTCAGATAGATCATCTTCAGGTTCTTCATTGGATCCACTGTCTATATCATTTCTATCTGATGTAGAAGGCTATATGTCGCTATCATCTTCTTTTGTTGTTTGTTTTTCTTCTTTAGGAGCTGCAGGAGACTCATCAATAACAACATCAATACATTCAACAACCTTTCAAAGCCTTTTATTGTAACATGTGAATGCTTTGCTTGACGATGAGTAACCAAAAAATATCCCTTCCGTAAGTCTAGGATTAAATTTTTTGATTTTTTCATCGTTATTTTTTGATACAAGCATTTTCCAAGATCCTTAAAAATGCTTCCACGATTGGGAAGGGTACTTACTTCGAGTTCATATGGAGTTTTGTCACTATTTACCGGGCAGGCTTTATTGGGGAGAGATGTTAAACTACTTTGTGTCTTCCTCCAGTTTATATCGAGAACATACGAATCGGCCTTAACTCTAGCCATTTGAACAATTGTTTGTTCTATTCATTCTTTCTGCTACACCATTTTGTTGAGGAGTGCCTGCTACAGAGAACTGTCGTTTAATGCCATGTTGTTCACAAAATTCAAAGAATTCATTTGATGAATATTCTCCTCCTCGATCAGATCTAAGACACTTGATTTTTAGATCTGATTCATTTTCTGCCAAGGCTTTGAAGTTCTGAAATTTTTCAAGTGCTTGATCTTTGTGTTTGATGAACCCGATCCAACACATTCTAGAGTAGTCATCAATAAATAAGATATAGTATTCTTCCCCACGTAATGACTTTTTCCTCATAGGTCCACATATATCGGTATGAATGAGTTCAAGAGGCTTACTTGATGATCCTTCTTTGGCATTAAATCGTACTCTGGTTTGCTTACCAAATTGACAAGATTTGCATATGGTACTTTCTGGAAGATTGACCTTGGGAAGATCACGAACAGCTTGAAGTCTGCTTGCTTTGTTGATTTGAGAGAAACTCAGATGCCCCAGCCTTTTATGCCATAGCCAATTTTCTGAGGACTTGCTCAAGTAACATTGATCTATGCCATTTAGAATATACAGGTTGCTTGGATTTCTTTTTCCTTTTATAATGATTTTACCTGTGTCAAGATCACGAACCATACATTCTTTGGAACTGAAGACCACTTCTGCTCCTTGATCACACATTTGGCTAACACTTAATAGGTTATGCCTTAATCCATCCACATACATGACATCTTTAGCCTTCACCTTTTCTTTTAGAAATACTGACCCTTTTCCTTTAATTACAGCAGGAGTATCATTTCCAAATGTAACTTTCTTTTCCTTTTCTAGAGCATTATAAGTATGAAGTTTGCTTTTGTCACATGTCATGTGTCTTGAGCACCCACTATCGATGTACCATTGATTTTCTTCACCTTCTGCAAATAATGCTATCCCACAATTTTCAACCGGCAGTTCTTTCTTCTTCCACACTTTAGAGCTTGAGGGAACATGTTCTTTAGGCTGGATCTTGTTCCTGCATTCAGATTCTTCATGGCCAAAGTTATTGCAATAAGTACATTCAACTTCACTTTAAAGAGGAGAAAAATTGTTATAGGTATTCTTCTTTGGTTCAGTATCCAACCTTTTCTTTCTTGCTTCTCTTGTCATGATGGTTTTATATGCAACACATTGAAGAGCTTTATGACCAAAATTGTGACACGTGAAACATTGCCCATTGAAGTAGAAATTTCTGCGATCATGGAATCTTCTATTTGAATTTACCTGTTGGTTGTAGTGTCTTTGAAAGCTATCCTTGTTAGTGTTCCTTGAATTGAGATGGTCCTGCTTTCCCTGTAGAAATCCTTTATTCTCTTGCTGAGTGGCTGAATGATGTAAACCACCTGTAACTGCTTTTAGATAGTTTGGTGCTGAAGTTTGAGAAGATTCTCCGGTATATCCAAGACCTGTCTTTATAAGAGGAGAACATTGTACCTTGATGATCTCATCTAAGGTTTTAGATCCTTTAGCAAATCTAAGATTCAAGGTTTTTGCTTTCTCAACTTCTTTTCTTTGACTTACCACTTCACATTCTAGTTTTTCAATATGTTTCTTTGCTTCTTCAAGCTGCTTTTCAATGGTCTCTCTGATTATATTTTGTTCTTCTAAGCGTAATTTGAGTTGATTATTTTCTTCAAGAAAATCATTCTCCTCTAGAGCATCCATAAAAGTATCCTTTTCTTCTTTTTGTTCAAATGCCATGAGAAGTCTAAGATCTTCTTCACATTCTTCCTCACTCTTTGATGACTCATCACTATCTTCATTAGCATAGTAACTTTTCTTAGAGCTAGAACGGTTCTTATTCCTTCTTACTACTTCTTTTCTTTTATAAGGACATTTTGCAGCATAATGACCAACTTTACCACACTCAAAACATTTGAAGGGAAGCTTACCTTTGAATCTTCCAGTACCTAGTTGGAGCTTTCTCACGAAATTTGCTTCTTCTTCATCGGATACATAGCTGGCTTCTTTGATAACCTCCTTTTCCTTTCCTTTTGTAGATGCCTTAAAAGCAGCTTCTCTTATTTGAGAAGGACCTCCTTGTCTCATTTCAAAAGCAGTCAGAGTACCATGTAATTGAACAACAGAAAGAGTTTGCAGATCTTGCCTTTCTTCAATAGCAGAAACTTTTGAGTCAAATTTTGAAGTCAAAGATCTCAAGACCTTTTCCACCAGAGTAGTATCAGCCATGGTTTCACCCAAATTTCTCATCCGATTTACAATATCATCTAGACGAAGAAAGAAACTGGCAACACTTTCATCACTATACATCTTCAAATTTTCATATTCAATTCTAAGAGTTTGGAGTTTTGCACTTTTTACCTTTGTGTCTCCTTCATAGCTTAGAATGATTTTGTCCCATATTTCTTTTGTTGAATGTAGCTGCATCACTTTAGCAAATTCTGATTCAGACATGCTTCCTAGCAGGACATTTATTGCTTTGGCATTGGTTTCATACTTCTTCCTTTCTGCTGCATCAGTAGGAATACTTGCCGGGTATTGATAACCTTCTTCCACGATTGCCCATACATCTGCACCAAGACTTTGCAGATATGCTTTTGTACGTACCTTCCAGAATATTAGATTGCTTCCATTGAATAGAGGTGGCTTTATAGACATTACTCCTTCTTGACTTCCCATTGTGACGGATCTCCTTTAAGCGATCAAGCTTCTGCACAAGGACCTGCTCTGATACCAATTGTTGGGAAAAATACTGAGAGGGGGGGGTGAATCAGTGTTTACAGCATAATCAAAACTTTTTACTTTTTCATTCCTTAAAACCCATACGCTACTTTCCTTCAGTAAACCTGCGTATATACGCGGATCCCCTTTGTGAAACTCGCGTATACAGAGATCTAGATATGTAATTAACTCTTCACTTAAATCATTCCATCATTCATTTATCAGATGTTCAATAAACTGTAAACATGTGCAGTAATAACATAATAAGCCATCACACAAAGCATCACACATGAACACCCGGATTTTTAGGTGGAAACCCAAATCGGGAGAAAACCACCGCTGCAGTTGCTCAGCCTTCAATATTTTATTATAGAGAAAACATCTTACAACATATGTGCTGGCGCAGACTTGACCAGCACGCAGGCACCCACCTGCGCTCGTTTACCAGCCTCTCCTGGAAGGGAGATCCAACCCCCTGACTCGTTTACCAGCCTCTCCTGGAAGGGAGCTACGACCCCCCGATCTCGTTTACCAGCCTCACCTGGAAGGGAGCTACAACCCCCTGACTGAAGGCTACAACCCTCTGCACCACCTTGGACCACGTTTCATCAATTTTCACACTGGATCCAACAACTTCAATAGAACACCACTTGCAGGCCACATTTCATCATATTTTCATACTGGACCCTTTCCATACTTTTAAGCTCAAACATACATCATCAACAGATACATATCAACACAGATCAGATAGCAGAAACACAGCAGAACAGATCAGATATTTCATACCCCTTGCTTCAGCAAACCCTAGTTTGCATACGCGTTTTCCCTTCACTGATGTCGCGTATATGTGCGCTTTAGTCCACAAGCCAAACATACCTGGTGCTTTATGTTTTATTAACGCTGTCTGCGCTTTCTCTTTCTTTGGCTAGTATATCTGTAGCGCTTCCTCCGCGTTGAAGTAGCGTATAGATCTTCAAACATTACGAAGCTGACATATGCCAGTCCAGATATTCGATTCGAGGTGCCCCTTTTTACTTTGGGCGGATCATTCGCTTTAGATGTTCGCCTCATCACGAGATCTAAACCTTCCATAGCCGAGATCTAGTAGATACATTCAATCTGAATCCCTTTCTTCATCATTGGTGCATCATCCATTCATCGTTAGTGAGTGTAAACCCTTTCATTGGTCACTTGAGGAAAGTATTCATTCAAGCTCGTTGCATCTTTGCCCACTCATCATTTTTTAGATGAATTTCTTCTCCCCTTATATGTTTACCCTTTGTGATACCATGAGCCCCTTTTTCAATACCATGGGCCAAAACAATACTATGAGCCCAAAACTACCTGGACGGGGTTAATTAGGCGGATCATTACCCAATACAATGGGTTAATACCATGGTGGTTACCCCTGGTTTTGCACTTTTTGAGCGCTTTTTGCCCATACGCGACTTGGAACGTTCCTTTCCGCGTGCATACGCGACTTCCCCTAGGCAAATCCGCGTATACAAAGAGACATACTCTTTTTATTATATTTTGAGCACATTCTGAATTCCTTTCTTCATTGCCTTCTGTTCACACTGTAGATACATCAAATTTCCTTCATTAAACCATATTCTATCAAGCACAACTTCATCAAGTGGATTGCCATCAAGGACAACATATGTCAACAGTCGCATGTCTTCATCCTCATTCAGTGGGTTGCCATCAAGGACAACACTCTGCATCATATTTCCAACACAGGGCTATTTATGTCAGAGTTACATTGCGAAAATCAAACCCCGATAGGGTCTGTCACAATTATATCCTTAATGTTTTGGTTACTAGGACATACTACTCGGTGCCTAGAGTATAAACACAACTTTAATATCACCATTCACCCTGCATATTTACTAATTCTCATCATAGGCGTGTATTGCGTAGAAATGCTAACATATATCAGATTATATATCCATCTAACATTCCATCGATACCCATAACCCATCTATACTTAAAAATAGTCTATACTAATTCCTTGAAATTGCATATCAGTACATTTGAATTTGAATCTATAATTTGCATTTATAAGATATAAAATGGAAATTTGTCATCAATATATCGCAAAGAATAACTACCAAAGATAATCATACTAATCTGAAAAATTTGATTGTTACTCCCATCCACAAGCTTCTTCCTCCAAGCTCTCCGCCGAGTAGACACATTTCCCCCCCAGAACTGAAAACCTCTTGTCATCCTGGTGAAGGCACTTTTATTCATACTTTCCTCAGCATAGTTTCCATAATGGCGTCTAGTTATTCTTGGTTGTTTTTTCCTATAGCCCACAATTTGTTTTTATTTTTCACAAAATTTTAGTTTTTATTCCTTAAATATCACTTTTTCCCCAACATTGTGTTTCCTACCCCTTCCCTGGTGTATTTTCCCCCTCACTCGGATATTATAATATACTTTCTTCAACCTAGTTTTTATTTAAATCATTTTTTTAATCCTCGAATGTGTTTTTCCAAGAGATTTGGGAAAGTGAAAAAATTTCATCCTATTCACATGGATTAGAATTTTCGATCTCTTTGTACTCTGCCTTTTTCAAATTAGTATGTAATTTTATCAATATTATTAAAATAAAATAATTCTTACCACATTATTAATTTTTCTTAGGTCTAGATAGTATTTTTTCTTTCTACAATAATTACAACTTAAAACATAATGAACTAAAAATCTGGGATATTACATAGTCCCTGTCTAAAACAAAAACGTTATCCTGAGTGTTATCGGATAGTTATTCATTCCTTGAATAGCACTATAAAATATTCTTTCATGCTATCCTCTCTCTCCCATGTAGCCTCCTCAGGTGTAAAATGCTTCCAATGTAACTTCACCCAAGCGATAGTTCTATTCCAGAGCATAGTTCCTTCCTGACCCAAGATACGAAGTATTTTTGGAAGAAATTCTCCTTTAGGTTCCACCCGTATCAAATTCCAGTCAACCACATGAGAAGGATCATGAACATACTTCCTTAAGAATACTATATGAAAAACATTATATCTTTTAACATGACTAGGTAGAGACAATTGATACACCACTCGATGCACTCAATCAAATACTACGAAGGGCCTACAGAATTAGGGCGCTAACTTGGCACAACTGCTGGAATTGATAGTGCTCTTATGGGGTTTAAACCTTAAGTAGAATTTATCACTGACCTTAAATTATTATGTGTCCTTTTTTGTCTGTATAAATTTTCTGTCACTCTTGTGATGTCTTGATGTTTTGTTGAATTTTACGTACTGTATGCTCCATCTCATGTAATCCCTCTCATCCAAGGAATATTTTGTCCTCTGTTTGAATCCAAATAAGTGGAGTATGGAACTTTATTCTATATAATGCCTCAAATAAACTCATATTTATAGAGGCTTTATAGTTGTTATTCTATGAAAATTCGGCCAAGTGTCAAAAATCCTCCCACTTTGTGGGTCTATCCATTACATACACACGAAGCATGTCTTATATTATCTTATTTGTTCTTTCAGTTTGTCCATGTTTCTAGGGATGGTATGATGTGCTAAAGTTAATTTTTTTCCCCATTCCTCTAAACAAATTTTTCCAGAAGTTTGAAGTGAATTTTGCATCTCTATCAGAGATTATCATCTTCAGTATCCTATTAAGCCTAAATATTTCATTCATAAAAACATTGGCTACTTGAGTTGTCCAAAAGGTAGATAGCAGAGGAATAAAATTTGCAGCCTTATTCAGTATTTCCACTACCACCATAATGGAGTCATGTTGGTACTTAGTTCATGTTAACCCCATTATAAAATCCATGGATATTACTTTCCACTTCCATTAAGGAATTGGAAGTGGGTTTGTTAATCCCACAGGGTGTTGATGTTGTTGGAAATACAGAGAGGGCAGGTGAATCAGTATTCCTTTCAATTAGAGAATTATTTAGTCTTCAACTATTATCAGTGTTTGTACATTGATAGCTGGAAACAAAAGGAACAAAGATGCACACAGTTTTTAAGGTGGGAACCCTCTTGAGGACAGAAACCACTTGAATTATTTTCTAATAATTCTTTAATATTCAACTCCAATTGAAAATAAAGCTCCAACTTCCTAGAATCTAGAAAAGCATTCTTCTCTATCTCCCACTAGATGAACACTCCAATGCTCGAGATTATTCAGTACTCAATTGAACGGATGCCCCAACGCCCAATGAGCTACAATTCACCTTAGCACCACCCTACCACCCTAAATTTTTCAGAAGCTTGAACCTATTGGTGACTTCATGCTCCAACCTAGCACCACCCTACCACCCTATAGAAGAATAAAAGTATAATGGACTCCCATACCAGCGAAAATGGTCCAATTTACAATGATATAGAATGATGTAGAAGAAGAACACACACTAGACCATAACCCTGACTATGATACAACCACCTAATGATGATCTTAGACCTCCCGACACTGCCTCTTCAACTCTTGGAAGATAGACACTTGTACAATTTTTACAATGATGCATTTACAATGACTTAGTATTATGATACCTTTAAAATGACTATATGCAGTGCTACCCACTTGGAGTCTTTATGTGATGAACTTCTTGCCGCTTTTCTACACCTTTATTGCTACTCTTGTCATGCTACCCTATGTTGAACCTTGCTCTGATTTGGTGCCCTAGAAAATCTGGTCCTTTGCAGCCCTTGACAACACATGATCTAGCTTTTCCTTGCCTTCTGGAGCTCGATATTGAATTTGGTGTATCTATGTTATTTTAGATCCCAATATGTGATTTTTTTTAATGTAGAATTCCTCTAAGTCTTCCTTCCAATTCCATAGGTCTGACCCAATTTGGATTTGTCAAGCGAGAGTTATGCCCAATTTCTCATAATGACCTAATTATGTATTATTTCAGTAGAGAGAACTTATACAGAGTACCATGTGTTATTGTTTCTTCATTAAAATTTGAAATTGATACAGAGGAAACTAAATTCCATGCAATATCTGTCTCCTTTTATAGAAATCCAAGCCGACACTCATAGAGAGAGTTATGATGATTTTCCCAAGGTTACTTCTTTGAGATGAAGTTCAGGAGACTGCAAAAACACTGACTTCCACAAATCATATCTTCGAAAATTTTGTGCACCTTGATCTGAAATTTTTACAAGAGCTTTGTTAGGATTTCTTCTTCACCTCATAAAAATTTCAGCTTCTTAACCTTCGTAGAAAAAAATTTAGAGAGAAAATTCCACGATGACCTGTTTGAGGTAGTGAAATCCCTACATAAGGAGGGTATGCAGATCAAAATTTATATAAATTCTTAGCTTGAGACGGGCTTCAACAAGTAAACATGGGAGGGATTTTAGGAGCTGAAAACTTATTAATTATTTACTTTTCAATGACCCATGCCACAACCCCATGGGGTTTTAGCCCACGAACTGGGGTTAGAAACTTCAAACATGAATATATCTCAAACCGTGAGGAATTACATGGCATCCCATATATAAATAGAAATATCTTGAAAAGTAGAAGCGATCAAAAATATTCTTGACCGAGAATATAGCAATTTTGTATGTAAAAATTACCATGCAAGGTTGGGGTAGCCGCTGGTGTTACTTGGGTTGACATCAATGAAAACCATTGATCAACATATGTTCCAATTTTAATTTTTGGAATTATAAACATATTGAAAAATAATATATTGTATCCTTCTTCATTGCTGGCCAGAACCATTTTTTGCACAATTTTTTCACCATCTCTTGATAGCCTAGATGGCCTAAGTAAGTTCTGTTATGGTATTAATCCATTACCATCTCTTTGAAGGCAAGTATGTTAGGAATATATAGGCTCTCCTGATAAACCACTAGTCCTTTATGTTTTATGTCACATAATGGAATCCCCTTCTACTGTATTTTCAGCTGTAATTTCTAATACTGGGGTCTTTTGACTGGGCCTCCTAAACCTGCTCTTCGAAATATGTTTTTACATTTCTACCCATGTTGGATAACATAGGATGGGAGTGTCTACTTAAGGCATCTGCAATTTTATTTTATTTTCCCTTAATATGTTTTATTTCCATGACAAATTCAGTAAGGAAAGCTAACCATCTAGCTGGTATTGCATTTAAATATGGCTGTCTAAAGATGTATTTCAAGCTAATGTGGTGAGTCATTAATACAAATTTTTTTCTTAGAAAATAATGTCTCCAAATTTTTAATGCATGTATGACAACAACTAATTCTAAATCATAAACTCCATAGCTTTTCTCATTTTTTTTAGTTTTAGAGATCCATAAACTATCACAACATTGTCTTCTAATAACACTCCTCCTAGTCCTTATATACAGGCATCGATGCACACTGTATATTCCTTAGTTGAATCTACAATTTTTAAGATAGGGGTTGTGGTCTTTTTTTGTTTCAGTTTCTCAAAGCTTTCCTAACACTTGGTTGTCCACTCCAATTTCACTCGATTTTTTTAATGGAGTTAATGGGATAAGATAACATGGAAAATCCTTCCAAAAATATGATGTAATACCCTTCAATCCCCATGAATGAAAAATTACTAATACATCTGTGGGTATCAGCTATTTTAGAATTTCCTATACCTTTTCCAACTTTATTTCCAACCACTTGTTGGAGATAATATGTCCCAAATATTGAATCCTTCGTTTATAAAACTCACACTTGCTGAGATTTTCATAGATTTTGTGTTCTCTTACTATTTACAACAATACTCAGAGGTGTTCCTATTGTTCTTCACTCTTAGAATACACCAGGATGTCGTCTATGAAAACGAGTGCAAATTTATCAAGATATTTGTGAAGGATGCTAGTCATGAGACACATGAAGGTAGCAGGGGAATTTTTGAGACCAAAAGATAACACAACGAGGTTTTAATTCTCGTATCAGGTCCTGAAATATTTCTTGTGAATTTCTTCATCTTTTATGTGAAGTTAGAGATAACTCGTTCACAAATCAAGCTTTAAAAATAGGGTAGCTCCCCTCTCTTGGTTGAGCAAGTCATCAATTCATGGTAGGGGATATCGGTTTTCCATATTTAACTTGTTCAACTACCTATAGTGAATACACATCCTAAGGGTGTGCTAGGCCCCTATATTACTAGTTTAGTCCCTTATTGTTATTAATGTAGCCCTCTATTGTTGTACCCCTGTAACCCCAATATTGTTATTATTGTGCCTTTACATTATTATTGTTAGGTTGGCTAGGATTATATTGTGGCCCCATGGACTCCTATATATAGAAGGAGGTTTTAGTCATTTGTAGCATCCAAGAGTTGTTCATTTATGTAATGTATTAGAGGTTGCCCCCTCGATGCGGCTGATTTCTAAGCTATTGATCTCTCTTTTCTTCTATTTTTGGAGCTGGTTTCATATATTTGGTATCAGAGCTTTGGATAATAGGGTTTCAATGCTCCAAACAAGTCATCATGGAATTTTCACAATAATGCTTTTTATACGAAGGTTCAGAAGCTGAAATTTTTAGAGTGCGAAGAAGAAATCCTGACGAACGTCGTGGAAAAATTTCAGATCTTGGTTTGTAAAATTTTCAGATATATGATTGGTGGAAGTTAGGGCTTTTTGCAGGCTCCTAAATTTAACCTAAACAAGTCATCGTGGAATTTTCGATATAAATTTATTTCTACGAGGGTTCAAAACCTGAAATTTTTATAGAGAGAAGCTGAAATCCTAAAGAATGTCCTGGTAAAGTTTAGAGCTTGATTCAAAATATTTTTGGACATATCATCTGTGGAAGTTAGAGTTGTTTTAGGCTCTTGAATTTCATATCAAAGAGATGACCGTGAGAAAATCATCATAACTCTCTGACTGAGCATCGGATTGGAATTATATAAAAAATTGCCACAAGTACACGGATTGAAGTTTCCTTTGTATTAATTTCATATCTGAAGGAGGAAACAGTGACAACTGGCACATCGTACAAGTTCGCTCTGCTCAACTAGTCCATAATTAGGTCATTGTGGGAGATTGGGTATAAATTTTCTTTGAAGAATCCAAATCAGGTCACACCTGTGGATTTTGAAAGAAGATTTAGATGGCTACTACAGGGCTGCATTTCAAATATTTAATATCTTAAATCATAGAGATAATTTAGTTTCAATCTCGAGCTCCTCAAAAGTAAGAAAAAGTTGTGCATTTTTTTTTTTAATTGCATAAGTATTGTGTGAAAAATCAGTTTGAATTGATTCCAAGGGCATATTGTAGCATAGATATCAGTATTGGGTTCTAAAATTCCACCTAAAGATAATTCAACAACTATTAAGCCTTCAGAAGTCTCTACTATGACTCATGAAGATGAAGAAATGCGACATGACATATCAAAATTACAAGAGAAAGTGCAGGAAATTTTTCTCTCGCAAACAAAAATGTTGTGTAACCAGCTCCAAAAATAGAAGAAAAGAGATATCAACGCCTTATAAATAAGCTACTTCGAGGGGGCAACCTCTAATACATTACATAAATGAACAATTCTTGGATGATATAATTTACAAAACCTCCTTTCTATATATAGGAGTCCATGGGGCCATAATGTAACCTAGTGGGCCACAATGTAATCCTAGCCGACCTAACAATAATAATTTAAGGGCACAATAATAACAAAATGGGAGTTACAAGTGTACAATAATAACAATAAGGGGGTTACACTAACAACAATAAGGGACTATACTAGTAATATAGGGACCTAACATGCCCCTCTCCTTCAAAAAAGTGTTGTCCTCAATGCTTGAGTAGCTCTAGGTGCTTCTATATAAAATTGTCATCCTCCCATGTAGAATCTTCAGTGGGTAAGTTCTTCCACTTGATGAGATACTCTAAAATTTATCGATTTCGTAGTTGTCGAGTTCTTGTTTCCATGATCGCTTCAGGTTCCAATATGATTTTTCCTTCCTCATCAATTTCTGGCAATATTGTTTGAACTGGAATATTTTCACCTATAACCCTCTTTAAGCATGAAACATGGAAAACTGGATATACTCGCGAAGAAGCAGGAATATCCAATTTGTATGCCATAGTACCAATCTTTTGCAACACCTTGTAAGGACCATAGTACTTTGGTGATAACTTATTATCCTTCTTATCTTGCTTGAGGGACATTTGTTTGTATGGTTGTAGTCGTAAAATTACCCAATCTTCTACATCAGAACTTCTCTCGCTGTGATCTTGATTTGCCTATTGTTTCATTGGATTTTGTGCCAAATTCAGGTTATCCTTTAAGAGTTGGAGAACTTCTTGCTAATGCTCGATGTGATCTTCCACTACTTTAACCTTCAAATTTACCCTTAAATATGATGTGATGGATGGTGGATGATATCCATAAAGTGCCATAAATGGGGTCATTTTTTTGCAGTATGGAAGGAAGTGTTATACCACCATTCAGTGAGAGGTAACCACTCGACCCATTGTGTTTGTTTATCAGATACAAAAAAACAAAGTTATCATTCCAAACATTTATTTACTATCTCAGTTTGACCATCATATTGAGGATGATAAGATGAGTTATGAGCTAATTGAGTACCCAAACAAGAAAATAAATCCGTCCAAAAATTTCCAGTAAAAGTGGCATCTCTATCGCTCACAATAACCCTTGGGCTTCCATGTAGCTTTTGAATTTTGTCCATAAATGAAGTAGCAACTGTACTTGCTTTAAATGGATGAGATAATGCACAAAAGTGTGCATACTTGGTAAGTCTGTCAACTACCACCATCCATAGGTAGGTAAACTTGTGATAAAATCCATTGAAATCTCCTCCCAACGTTGACTTGGAATGGATAAAGGTTGTAGAAGTCCTGGGGTCTTAATTGTTTCCACTTTATTCTGCTGGAAAACCAAACATTCTGCCACAAACTTTTGAATATCAAATTTAAGGCCATCTGTTTGGTCAATTTAGTGTGTCCTAAATTGCTACATTTAATTTGTCAATCCGGGATTCGTAAGCTGATGAAGTGTGGCGCACTATATGTGCAACATAACCTATTTCTTAACTTTTTGTCATTTTTGGTTTTCTAAGATGAAATGGAAATTCTAAAATGAAAACAAGTATGGTTATGTTTGTTTAAGGAAATGATATCCTCTATAATGATTTACCAACTTGAAACTTAAAAAGGAATTTGAAAATTACAATGACAAAACTTGAAAGGAAATGAAAATGCGCTGCTGAAATGAAAAGATGTTGCTAGTCTAATGAATCAAAACAGTGAACTAGTAAGCATGAAACCAAACTATTCTTGCTGCTGTCTAAAAACAAAATAAATTATGCTGAAAGAAATCCAAAATTTCATCAAAGTAAATCTAAATCAGATTACATCAACTTGTTTTCTGATCCCTCATCATTAGTCCAGCTATGATTTTCGGAAGCTGTCTCATTATCTTAGTGGCAAATATCTGCTTTTAGAAAGAAATAGCTAATGTCAAACCACTGTGTCATGCAATTGTCCCCACTCACCATAGGTCAATTTGTGGCTTTAGATGGCCAGAAGATGTTATGAGCAGTTTAATATATCTAAATTTGTAGAAATGAAACTAATACCAAACTACACATTTCATTATACAATCCCTCACCATCAATCCAGCTGCGGCTTTCGGAGGTAACTGAAGATGTTATGAGCAGTTTAATATATCTAAATTTAGAAAACCCAATACCATTATTTCATAATGCAATCTCTATCAGTCCATTTGTAACTTTACTAATGAAGATGTTATAAACGATTTAATATATCTAAATTTGTAGAAGAAAATAATACCAAACTACACATTTCATAATGCAATCCTAACCATCAGGTCATTTATGGTTAGAACAGCCCAGATGTTATAAATGAGTTTAATATATCTAAATTTGCGAAAGGAAACTAATACCAAACCCATTTCATATCTAATCCCTCACCATCGATCCATTTGTGGCTTTTCAACGCGAAGATGTTATGAGCAGTTTAATATATCTAATTTTAACTACTGAAGAAAAATGAGCAAAACTGAATTAAACAAAGCAGTACTGAAATTAAACAGAAACTAAGAAAAACAAATTAGCAACAGAACAATGTTAATTCCATGTCATTAGTCAAAAAGTTATGCAAATGCCCAGGCTGCCTATCTATAACCTAAAACAAGAACACTGATCAGTGATTAATAACATAAAACATGAAGGACATAAGTGAAATAGAAAGCATGAAAGTTTATAAACAGAAATGAAGCATATGTATCATGAAAAATGCAATGTATAAACATGTGAATGGATTATGGTACAATGAGATTTAAATAAATGAAATAAGAACTATACAATAATATAAAACAACCAGGTAAAACAGAGGCCCTCTGACCTGTGTGATCTTCAAATACGGAGTAAGTTGACTTGGAAGTCTGTATATTAAAAATAAGAGTCATACTTAGGTATGGTAGTATTACGACTCAAAAACGAGCGTAAATTCTGTGAAGCGGAACTTAATAGGAAACTACGAGTATAGTGCGGTTGCTCTATGCGTATGCAAACGCATTATTTATAACAAGAGAAACATAACTAATTCCTAAAGTTTATGCTGGTGGAGAACACGTAGACCATTACGTCCACGGATCTAGGATCATGGCCGTGTTGGAAAGTAAATCTATGAGGAGTGGATGCTTGAATTCGACTATGGAGCTATGTACAGATGTCAACTTGTCCTCCGCAACTCAGAAACGGCCATATAAACCTTTACGTGACACGGAACAGAGTCCTGTCGCCGTAAGACTCTATGGTTGACTTCCATGTGGACGCCTTTGACCGCGGCTTCTTTAGATGAGTTTGCTCGAGCCAATAGGACACGAACCATGTCCACATCATTTCTGACCTGCCCATGTGGCTCGTTTTCCCTGTAGACACCTGTAACATAGAGTTTCACAAAATAGCTACGGAAAGTTGCAGCAGCTGCGGAAAGTGGCAGGATTCCGCAGCTAGATGAACAAAATCTAAATCAAATAGCAAACACAAAAATATAGTTAAAAACCGTGTTAGATTCCCTTTTACAATTGATATACAATGATATTGACAGTTTGGGAGGTTCAGGTGAGTGAAAAAGGTATAGAAAAGTGTATGGAAAAGATGCAGAATTGAGACTCAACATACCTCCACTGTGAAGGTGTTGCATGTCCTCATGCAACCAAAATTTTGATATTCCTTCCTTAGTTCATGTGCCTTGACACTTCAGCCAGCACATCCAATCCTCTCCTCCTCTTCCTTGGAGCTGCCAACATTCTGGGTTTCTTCATTAAGCACCTAAATTTGATATTAACCAGTGCTCTGCTCAACTTCTGGCACTTCCTTTTCAATTTCTTGTTCTTCTTCTGCCATATTCCCAGATGTAGCATGGTATTGTCATGGATGATTTTGTCCAGTTTTCCTTGTTCCTTCAATGTCTCATTTTCATTTTTGATGTGTCTATTCAAAAGCTCTAGCTCAAAGACTTCATGTTTTAGTGATTGGACTAAATCATCCTGTATTGTATGAGGCTGGATGGACGAAGTACTGGGACCTGTAGCTACCTTTTCCAAAGATTCTATATAGTCATATACTTCCTACTGCTTGGGGTCTATTTCAGGTGTCATTTTTGTTGGGCTGTCCCCAAAATACCGTGAAGGAGAGTTATCTTCAAAATCTGGCTGAGAAGGGCTCACATCAACATCTTGCTGAGAATGGGATGGAGTATGTTCAATGTCTGACTGAGAATGGAATGAACCAGGTTCACTAACTGACTGAGATGGACTATGGTCAGCTGGGGACTGTTCAGATGTTTCCTCTCCCAATTCAATGAAATGAGGACCCTTCATTTGTGTTTTCCTCAATTTCCCCTTAAGTCTGCTGCTTCTTCTCAGACGCTGTGGTACACTATCCTTTTGTTTTTGTTTTCCTTTCTCTGTCTTCTTGGCCAAGGATGACTGTTTTTGAAGAAAAACTAATCTTTCAGATAACACTTGATTATCTTCTTCTTCAGAAGAAAGAGTTTTATGTATAGCCTCAATAGTTTTTCTCTCTTTTGGTATTATTGGCTTCTTACCCTTGATTTATTTCTTCTTCCTCTTTGACAGTCTCTCTTCCCTATCAGTTCTTTCAATTGTAGTAGTAGGAGTATTTTGAATTTCATCAATTGTTCTTTTTCTCCTACTTCTTCTTGCTGTGCTACCTTCAGGAATTTCTTGAATAGGAGTAATTTGAGTTTCATTATTTATTCTTTTTCTTCTACTCCTTCTTGTTGTACTACCTTCAGGAATTTCCTGAGGTTCCTCAAAGAAATTTCTAACCAGAAATTGTTCCCATGTGTCTTTCTTTTCCTTTAATTCCTTTTCAATCAAAATTTTTACAAGGCCGTGGTGATATAGATGGGGTTCTACATCTCCTAAATGCTTCTGAACAGTCACGGACATTTTCTTCAAACTATTGAATAGAAAATATGGGAGATTGAGAGTTTGATTATCTAGAAAATTCATCAATAACCTGGTATGGTACATATACATGGACCCAAAATGGCCTTCACATGTAATGAATTTCTGAACAACTAGCAGCAAAGTAGCCCATTCCTCTTTCAATGCATGCACAGGAATTCCTCTTTTAAAAACAGTTATGTCCATACCTTGGTTTCGTAAGATTGTTCTGCATGCTTCATCACTGATGCTTTTATTTTTAAACCAACGCTCACCCTCTTGAAGAAGTTCAGTGGCTGTTTCTATAGATGCTTCAATGACCGCAAACTTAAGGTCTCCAATCTCTGCTTCCAAGCCATTAAACGACCTTGCGAATGCCTTCGTCACTTCTTTATGATAACCTTTGAATTTCTGGATAAACCGCAACCAATTTTCTTTCTTCAATATATCCTTTACTTATGGATATCCCTCTATAAACTTAGGTCCTTCCGGTTCTGCTCTTAGCAATTTACCCATTTTTTTCTTTTCTGCTCTTCACAAATTTGCCTACGTGAGGGTTTTAATAGAAACAGAATGGCTGAATGCACAGAGATAAGCGCAATGACTGTGGGTAAATATCAGAGAATGGGAATGAGCACAATGGACAAAATGGAGTGAGACAGAACAGAGTGGGGTTTCGTAAGCACGGTAGAGACACGACAGAGAGATTAACAGAGTATAACACATCCGGCAGCGTTTTGAATTTTGGTGGCTGCACAATAAATATGAGCACGTTTCAACAACGGTTATGGATTTATGCGGCTGTAAGAGTCCGTGGTCAAATCAAATACGTCTCATTGTCACCGGTGGGATATTGGAACATGAGTGAATATTGGGGGTTTAATGATGAAACCGTTTGAGAATGAATGCGAGAGGATGATATGGAGATCGTGAAAGGTTACGGAATTGTCAATATAATCATTGCACATAATGGATAGAGCTTTATGGTTCAAAACTATATAAAAATGTGTTTTTCAATGCTATTTGAAATAAATTTTATTCATACCTTTGGAATCTTTGCCTTTTCCTTAGTCTTCAACTGGTTGCTCTTTATTGGTGTCTTGAATGCTCCATGTCTTCATTTTTTATCCTCTCACCTGCATTTTATTTCTTGATTATGGAAATAACATCTAGCTGTACATTCTTTTGAAAACATAATTTTAGCTGCGGAATCTGGTTCTGGCTGCAGAAACTGGAGTCAGCTGCGGAAACAGATGTCAGTTGCAGAAAATGACATAGCTATTACTTGGATGAATGGAAATGAACAGATGACAAATGACCAGATGGAAATGGTCATGGAAAAGATTTTTATTGATGAAATGGAATGAAATGGGTAAAATGAAGTGGAATGGAGTGAAATGAAGTGAAATGAAATGGAATGAAGTGGAATGAAATGGAGTGAGTGGTCATGAAGTGGAATGAAGTGAAATGAAATGAAATGAAGTGGAATGAAATGGAGTGAGTGGTGAGATGAAATGAAATGAAAGACAGAGATTTTTTTTTTTGGAAAATATAGAGTGTCAGGTGTCCCTGATTTTCACCCCATATTTTCTGTATAAGACTGCCAATCAATGATTGGTTTTCAGGCTTATACCATTTTTTTTTTTTTTTTTTTTTTTAACTTGAAAAACAAAAGCTAGGCTGGTGGAGAAGAAGAATTCTTCCGTACCAGCCTGATTGCAGAACTTTCCTGAAACAACTTGACAAAATCCTCTTTAGAGAGTGGCTTATGATAAACTTTCAATCTATGGCCATTCACTATAAGAGGAGTTTGAAACTCATCAATGGTCTTGATTCTTACAGCTCCATTGTTAAAGATCTTGTCAATCTCATATGGCCCAAGCCAATGAGTCCGAAATTTCCCTTGAAAATCTTTAAACTTGGAGTCAAATAACAATGCCCAATCTCCTTCTTGAAACTTCTTCTCTTTGATATATTTGTCATGCCATTTAGTTCTTTGATATTGAACTAGATCAGTTCTTAGAATTGCTTCTTGTCTGATCTCATCTAGCTCATTCAACCGCTCCATTCTATGCTTTTGGGCTTCTGATAAGTCCATCCCCAACTGAACTGCTATCTTGAAGGTCTTGACTTGGAACTCAATGGGGAGCAAGACTTCTTTCCCATAAACAAGTTCATAGGGAGAATGTCCTGTTGTATTTCTCCATGTAGTTCTCATCTAGCTCATTCAACCGCTCCATTCTATGCTTTTGGGCTTCTGATAAGTCCATTCCCAACTGAACTGCTATCTTGAAGGTCTTGACTTGGAACTCAATGGGGAACAAGACTTCTTTCCCATAAACAAGTTCATAGGGAGAATGTCCCGTTGTATTCCTCCATGTAGTTCTGTAGGCCCACAAGGCTTCTGGAAGCCTTTCTGCCCAATCTCTTCTATGTAGATGAACAGTTTTGGTGATGATACTTTCAAGAACTTTGTTTGTGGACTCCACTTGACCATTTGCTTGTGGATGGTAAGGAGTAGATCTTCCGTGCTTGATTTTGTATTCTTCCATCAACTTCTCCACCAAATTTGATGTGAATTGGCTCCCCTGATCTGTTACAATTTCTCTTGGAACACCAAAGCGAGTAAAAATATCCTCATAAAGAAAATGAACAACCGAATTTTCAGTAGCAGATACTAATGCTTTAGCTTCTACCCATTTAGTAACATAATCAGTGCAAACCAATATATACTTCTTTTGCTTCGATGGTGGATTAATTGGTCCAATGAAATCTAATGCCCATTTTTCAAAGGGTTCAATGAGTACCTGTGTTTGCAGTGGAATTTCATTTGAAAGGGTAGGTTTCCCTACTCTTTGGCAGCTATCACACCTTTTGACATATTTTTTTGCATCTTTGAAGAGAGAAGGCCAATAATATCCCAAGGAAAGGATTTTATAGGCCGTCCTTTTGTCCGCAAAGTGTCCGCCGCATGGTTCATCATGACATGCCTTAAGAATATCAGGCATTTCATCTTCCCTGACACATCTTCCGATCACAAGATCTGGCCCTGTTTTAAACAATTCGTTAGAAATCCATGAATATCTTGAACTCTCCTGAATAATTTTTCGTTTTTCTCTTGAAAATAAATGTGAAGGTAGTTTCCCTGTAACCAAATAGTTAGCAATATCTGCATACCAAGGGGTCTTAATAGTTACTGCAAACAAATATTCATCAGGAAACTTATCTTCTACAGGAGAATCTTCTTTAGTATTTTGAATTCTAGACAAGAAATCAGCTACTGTATTCTGTTTTCCTGGTCTATCCAACACAACAATATTGAATTCTTGCAAAAGTAAAAGCCATCTTGTCACTCTGCCATTAGTAACAGGTTTGTTCATTAAATATCTAATTGCAGAATGGTCAGTATGAATAAAAGTTTCATAGCCTGTTATGTAATGTCTAAACTTATTAATTGCATGAACAACAACTAAGAACTCTTTTTCAGTCACAGTATAATTCAACTCTGTGGAAGTCAAATTTTTACTGGTGTAATAAATGGCATAAGGAATTAAATCTTTTTGACCCAACACAGCTCCAAGAGCTGTATCTGAAGCATCCGTAGAAATATGAAAAGGGAGTTTCCAATTTGGTCCCCTCAAGATAGGTGCTTCAGATATTCTTGTTTTCAAAGTTTCAAAAGCCGATTGACAATCAGGATCCCATTTAAATTCACAGTCTTTTGTAAGCAATTTGAAGAGTGGAGATGCTATTTTAGTGAAGTTTTCTATAAATCTTCTATAGTAACCAGTAAATCCTAGAAAACTTCTAACATCTCTTTGACAATTTGGAATAGGCAACTTGGAGATGACTTCAACTTTTGATCTATCAACCTTAATTCCATCTCCCGAAATATGATGTCCTAAAACAATCCCTTCAGTAAACATCATAAAGCATTTTTCATGGCTTAATGAAAGGTTTGTTTCTTTACATCTTATGAGAACTTTTTCCAAATTTTCTAATGCCTCTTCAAATGAATAACCATAAACTGTAAAATCATCCATATAAACCTCTACACAATCATGGATTAGATCAGAAAAAATTCCTAGTACTGCTCTTTGGAATGTTGCTGGTGCATTACATAACCCAAAAGGAAGCACTCGGTAGGCAAAAGTTCCCCATGGACAAGTAAATGTGGTCTTATATTGATCTTCAGGTGCTACCTGAATTTGATTATAGCCACTAAAACCATCCAAAAATGAAAAGTACTTTTTACCTGCTAATGTATCTAATACCCGATCAATAAAAGGCAAAGGAAAGTGATCCTTCAAAGTTGCTTTGTTCAACTCCCTGTAATCAATGCATACTCTCCATTTACCATTCTTTTTAGGTACTATAACCAAAGGAGAAACCCATCGGCTATCTGAAATTGGATAAATGAAGTTTACATTGAGAAGTTTTGGAGCTCTTCTTTCACTATCTCCATAAGATTTGGATTCATCCTTCTTTGAGGTTGTCTGATTGGTCTACTGTTTTCCTCAATATAGATATGATGGATGCAAGTCTTAGGATCAATACCCTTCATGTCAGTATACTCCCATGCAAATGCAGTAGAATGTTTTTGCAAGATTCTGGTTAGTTCTTCTTGTTGTGACTTCTCCATATGTTTATTAATATTCAATGCCTTTTCTGGAAAAATCTCAAAAGCAGAATTACCAAACTCTTCCATAGAGTAGAGAGACATTTGTCTTGATGATAAATATTCTATGTCAGATTCCAACTGAAATTGTGTGGGGTCATATTCTGAAGTTATCTCAAAATTTTCTAATGTGTTCATAATTTGACTATCCTCACTAATTTCAGAAATGGTAAAGACAGGTTGTATAGTGTTCTCATCATCGACCCATTCATTGTCTCCTATTTCTGTAATTGCTCTGGCAGGAGGATACAAATTGAATTTCTTTGTCGAATTACCATTAGAAATGTACATGTCTCCAGATCTACAACTAATAAAAGCATCAGCTGTGGCCAGCCAAGGTCTTCCTAAGATAATTGGATGTCCTCCTAGATTGCTTTTGGGAGTCAAAATCATAAAGTCTACCGGATATTCCCAAGAATCTAAGGAGACTGAAATATCTTCTAATACACCATCTGGTTTAATAACCGATCGATCTGCAAGTTGCAATAAAGTAGGTGTAAAAAGAAGGTTAGGAAGTTTTAACTGTTCCATAGTCTGTCTACTCATAATGTTGATAGCAGCCCCTAAGTCAATCAATGTGTTTGGAATTTCTATCACATTTATATGTGTCTTGACAATTGGACTTCCTGGATCTACATACTTCTGCATGGTAATTTTTCCCATCATAATGTCTGCAATCTTTCCTACCAGGTGGATTCTTCTTGTGTCTTTTAGCTTCCTTCCTGGTCTTTTGAAACTCAACTCCTTTATGGTTTTTGCTAGAATAGGAATTTCTCGAATGGCTTGTAACAATGGAATCTTGATACAAACATTCTTCAATTCATCTAGAAAGTCATAGTTAGGCAACAAGATTTGTTTTCCCACCCCCTTATCAATTTGTAGTCTTTCCGGAAAAGGAGGTGTAGATGAAGATACAGGTTGCTCAACTATAGGAGTTGTGGATGTTAGCTTTTCTTTTTCTTTTGGAATTTTTGAATTTTGAAGAGATTCTTCCTCAGAACCCTTATTGACTTGAAGAGAGTCCTCTTCAGAGGTATCTTGCTCTTGAATGTCTATAGAAGGTTTTTCTAAAACTCTACTAGATCTGAGTTGTACATCGTTGAGAGGAACAATCATATAGGTAGGAAATTGTTGTCCTTCTACCATATAAGTAGTTTGAGGATTCTTATTGTTAGGATTTGGCAATGGCTGAGCTGGAAGTTGATTTGTCTTCTGTTGGTATGGGAGCATGAGTTGAGGATTTGTATTTTGTTGAGAAGGTTGTTGTTGGGGAAATGGCAATGAAAGTTGTGGATTTGGGCTTGGAAATTGTGGAGCTTGTTGATTTTGAAAAGATGGAGGATATTGATAAAATTGAGCAAATCTCCCATAAGGATTTTGCATCCCTTGTACCCATGGCTGATATGAATTCTGATGTTGGGGCCAAGGTTGTTTCCAAGGATTCCAATTTGGTGGGGTTTGAAGATTCATAGGGTTATTAAACCCTTGAGATTGTTGTCCCTGCCAAGGTCTCCTTGCGACAAAACAGAGAGATTCTACTGAATTTTGATCTTCTTGAAAAACAGCTTTGAGTCCAGGGATTGAAGGACAATCCTTGATCTCATGATTTTCTGAGCAAATCATACATGTTTCTACAACTTTTGCATCCAAGGGACATTCCCTTAAAGCATGTTTATTTCTACATTTCGGACAAAAGATGGCTAAAGCATCTGTTTCTGCTTTCTGCTTGTTTTGGATTTTAAGGGTGTCTAGTTGTTCACTAAGACTCCCTAAGATATCAGTTTTAAACTCATCAAGCATATTACCAATCTCTTCCCTACTTACTGATCCAGTTGCAGATTTGTTAGCCCTAATAAGAGAAGAATCCCCAGGCCCTTTTCCAGTTTTAGATTTTCCCCTTGAGAGATGGATACATAGTTCTGTTATATCATGAAATGGAAGTTGAGAGATGTCTCCTTTTCCCATCATGTTTAAAATGTATATCCATTCATCTCTAATGGCTTTTAATAGGAGGGATTTCAAGGTTTCGTTATCTAAGTTGCTCATCTTTGCTCTTTTCAAGTTGTATTGAAATATTTCAATTAAGTCTTCCAAATTTTCATCTTCTTTTTGCATCATTTTGAATACCTCATCCTTGTGATTGGTGGGCATACAATAATCCAAGTATCTATCCAAAAATGTTTGTTTCATATCATTCCAAGTCCCGATAGATTGAGTGGCTAATCCCATGAACCATTTCAAAGCAGATCCCTTCAAGGTTGAAGGAAATAGTTTGAGTTTTTGAGAATCTTCCATATAGTCATAAGTTCGGCACACTACTTCAAACTCAAACAGAAATGTTTTAGGATCTTCACTTCGTAATCCATAAAAGTTAGGGAGAACAGATGGTGAAATATTTTTCATTGTTGCATGAGTTTCCTCATCAACTATAGGGAATCCAAGCAAATTGTCCCTATTTCTACCATCATTTCCTTCACCATTGTTATCTCCATTATCTCCTCCTCTTCTACCTCCACCTCTATTTATTACCTCCTCTGCCATGATAGTTTCTTTAGAGTCCTTATAGTCCTCTAGTTCTTCTACCAAGGAAGGATGAGAGAAAGTCTCTTTGTTTTCTAAGTGGGTTTTAGTAGGTGGTATAGGAGAATCCTCTAATTCAGCTGGTCCTTGACTTCCAAAAATCTTAAGGCTAGGGGTAGATGGTGGTGAATCTGGTCTATGCCTTGAAGAAGATGGAGTTATAAAAATCGAACTCTTGGCTTTAGCTATAAACCTTCCCCTAGAATCTCTTGCTCTATGCATGTCATTTTTTTTATTTTTATTTTTTTTTAAAAGTTGGGCTAATAATTCTCTTTCTGATCTTCCAGATCACACTAGGTGCAAGAAGAGAGCATACTTAAGAAATTACTAAACCAATAACTCTCTTTTCTGATCCTCCAGATCACACTAGGTGCAAGAGGAGAGCATACTTCAAGAAGTTATCAAGTTTCCCTTCTTTTATGATTTTATGTTTTTTTTTTAAGAAATTGGCTACCTAGTTACACTTCCCCGGCAACGGCGCCAAAATGTTTGGTCAATTTAGTGTGTCCTAAATTGCTGCATTTAATTTGTCAATCCGGGAATCGTAAGCTGATGAAGTGCGGCGCACAATATGTGCAAGATAACCTATTTCTTAACTTTTTGTCGTTTTTGGTCTTTCTAAAGTGAAATGGAAATTCTAAAATGAAAAACAAGCTTGGTTATATTTGTTCAAGGAAGTGATATCCCCTATAATGATTTACCAATCTTGAAACTTTAAAAGCAAATTGAAATTAAAATGACAAGACTTGAAAGAAAGTAAAAGTGTACTGCTGAAATGAAAAGGTGCTGCTAATCTAATGAATCAAAACAGGAAACTAGTGAACATGAAAACTAAACTATTCTTGCTGCCAACCGAACACAAAAGAAACTACGCTTATGGAAATTCAAAATTGCAATGAAATAAATCTAAATCAGATTACATCAATTCATTTTCTGACCCTTCATCATTAGACCAGCTATGACTTGCGGAAGTAATCATAAAACAACTTGTGTAACTGATATTTAATTTGCAGAAAGTAAACTAATACTAAACCATACACACATAATTCAATCCCTCGCCATCAGTCCAGCTGTGGCTTTCGGAGGCAACTGAAGATGTCATCCATGATTTAATATATCTAAATTTGCAGAAAAGGAACTAATACTAAACTGCACATTTCATCATGCAGCCCCTCACCATCAGTCCAGCTGTGGCTTTCGGAGGTAACCGAAGACACTATGAGTAGCTTAATATATTTAAATTTAACTACTGAATCAGATAAACAAAACTGAAATGTACAAAGAAAGACTGAAGTTAAACAAATGCTATGAAAAGGAAACTAGCAGCAGAATAATGTCAGTCTCATATCATTAGCTAAAATACTATGAAAATGCCCTGGGCTGTCTACCTAAAACCTGCACAAGAAAACTGATCAGTGATTTAACAATCATAAAAACATGAAAGACAAGAATGCAATGGAAATTATAGAAATGTATGAAAAGAAATGAAACAACTATGAAATATGAACATGTAATGGATTATGATACAATGACTTTTTAAAGAAATGAAATGAAATATATATACATTAATACACAGAACCTCGGCTGAGCAGGGGCCCTCTACACAGCTTTGGTACGATCCTCAAACACGAATTAAGTTGAAAACAGAGTCTTTTCACATTAAAAAGTAGTTCATTACAGACTGGTAGTATTACGGCTCAAGGCAGCGTAATCACTACAAAGCTAACATAACAGAGTACGCACATCAACTATCAACTAACAACTCAACAACTAACTCTACGTGCGTATGCAAACGCTCTATATAAAACAATAAACTGTAACTGTCTCCTGAAGTTTATGATAGCAGCCAGCACGTAGACCACTAAGGCCACGGATATAGGAGTATGGCCATGTTGGAAAACGGATCCATGGAAGGTGGGTGCTTGAATTCAACTCCAGAACTTTGCACAGATGTCAATTAACCTCCGCAAGCTTAGAAACGGCCGTATGGATGTTTATATGCCACGAAACAGAGTCCAGCCGACATGAAACTCCATAGTTGACTTCCACGTGGATGGCTTTGACCGTGGCTTCCTTTGACGAATTTACTTGAACCAATAGGACACGAACCATGTCCTCGTCATTCCTAGCCTGCCCATGTGGCTCGTTTCCTTTGTAGACACCTGTAGCATATAGTTCCACAAAATAGCTGCGGAAAGTTGCAGCAGCTGCGGAAAGTGGCAAGTTTCCGTAGCTGTATGAACAAAATCTAAATCAAATAGAAAACACAAAAACATAATTAAAAACCATGTTAGATACCCTTTTTGCACATGATATTGACAGATTGATGAATTATTGGATGAATTACATGGAGAAATTTATTTTACCAAGTTGGATCTTCGTTTAGGATATCATCAAATTAGAATGAAGACCGAAGATATTCCAAAAACAGCATTTCGAACTCATGAGGGTCATTATGAATTTTTGGTCATGCCTTTTGGCCTTACCAATGCACCTTCTACATTTCAAGGGTTGATGAATTCCATTTTCAAACCCTTCCTTAGAAAATTTGTGCCAGTATTTTTTGATGATATACTAATCTACAGCAGGTCTTGGAAGGATCATGTTGAACATGTTGACAGGGTGCTCAAACTATTGCAGGAGAAACAATTATATGCAAAAAAGTCCAAATGTTTCTTTGGAGTACAAGAGGTGGAATATCTGGGTCATATCGTATCTCACGAGGGGGTTAAAGTGGACCCTAACAAAATTAAAGCCATTAAGGAATGGAAAGTTCCCACAACCATAAAGCAGTTGCGAGGATTTCTCGGGCTAACAGGGTATTATCGCAAGTTTGTTAAGAATTATGGGAGAATAGCAGCACCTCTAACAACATTATTGAAGAAAGATGCATTTTCATGGACTCCTGAAGCAACCAAGGCCTTTGAACGTCTTAAAGAGGCAATGTGCCTAGCACCGGTCTTAGCTACACCAGACTTCACAAAAACCTTTATTGTGGAATGTGATGCCTCAGAAAATGGAATTGGTGCAGTTTTAATGCAGGAAGGAAGACCCATTGCTTTTGAAAGTCGTCCAATCAAAGGAAAGTATTTACAGAAACCTATTTATGAGAAGGAAATGTTAGCAATACTGCATGCACTAAAGAAATGGCGAACTTACCTAATGGGAAGACACTTCAAGGTAAAAACTCATCATGATAGTCTTAAACACTTTTTGGAACAAAGACTATCGTCAGAAGAGCAGAAAAAATGGGTCACAAAGATGTTGGGTTATGACTTTGAAATAATCTACAAAAAAGGAAAGCTTAATGTTGTTGCAGATGCACTCTCAAGAAAGAATGAAGAGGTGGAAGCATTGCTTTGTGCCATTTCTATTATCCAACTGGATTGGATAACCGAAGCAAGAGATGAATGGAAGAAGGACAAAGATGTATGGACACTCATTCAAAAGTTGCAGCAAGATCCTAGTACATCCGATACATTTAGTTGGAAAAATGATTCCTTATGGTACAAAGATCGCTTATATCTTTGTAAGAATTCCCAACTAAAACAAAAGATTCTTCCGGAATTGCACACTTCTCCTTTAGGAGGACACTCAGGATTTTTAAAAACTTACCACAGGGTGAAGAAAGAATTTTTTTGGGATGGCCTTAAATCTGATATTCGAAAGTTTGTGGCGGAATGTTTGTTTTGCCAACAGAATAAAGTGGAAACAATTAAGACCCCAGGACTTCTACAACCTTTATCCATTCCAGGTCAACGTTGGGAGGAGATTTCAATGGATTTTATCATAGGTTTACCTAAGTCCGAAGGAAAGAGTGTCATCATGGTGGTAGTTGATAGACTTACTAAGTATGCACACTTTTGTGCATTATCTCATCCATTTAAAGCAAGTACAGTTGCTACTACATTTATGGACAGAATTCAAAAGCTACATGGAAGCCCAAGGGTTATTGTGAGCGACAGAGATCCCATTTTTACTGGAAATTTTTGGACTGAGTTATTTTCTTGTTTGGGTACTCAATTAGCTCATAGCTCATCTTATCATCCTCAATCTGATGGTCAAACTGAGATAGTAAATAAATGTTTGGAAGGATATCTTCGTTGTTTTGTATCCGATAAACAAACACAATGGGTCAAGTGGTTACCTCTTGCTGAATGGTGGTATAACACTTCCTTCCATACTGCAGCAAAAATGACCCCATTTATGGCACTTTATGGATATCATCCACCATCCATCACATCATCTTTAAGAGAAAATTCGAAGGTTCAAGCAGTGGAAGATCACATCGAGCATCAAGAAGAAGTTCTCCAACTCTTAAAGGATAACCTGAATTTGTTACAAAATTGAATGAAACAACAGACAGATCAACATCGCAGCGAGAGAAGTTTTGATGTAGGAGATTGGGTATTTTTACGGCTACAACCATACAAACAAATGTCCCTCAAGCAAGCTAAGAAGGATAATAAATTATCGCCAAAGCACTATGGTCCTTACAAGGTGTTGCAAAAGATTGGTACTATGGCATACAAATTGGAGCTTCCTGCTTCTTCGCGAGTACATCCAGTTTTCCATGTTTTATGCTTAAAGAAGGTTATAGGTGAAAATCTTCCAGTTCAAACAGTATTGCCAGAACTTGATGGGGAAGGGAAAATCATATTGGAACCTGAAGCAGTCATGGAAAAAAGAACTCGACAACTACGGAATCGATCAATTTCAGAGTATCTCATCAAGTGGAAGAACTTACCCACCGAAGATTCTACATGGGAGGATGAGAATTTTATACAGAAGCACCCAGAGCTACTCAAGCGTTGAGGACAACACTTTTTTGAAGGAGAGGGGCATGTTATGTCCCTATATCACTAGTATAGTCCCTTATTATTGTTAGTGTAACCCCCTTATTGTTATTATTGTACCCTTGTAACCCCCATTTTGTTATTATTGAGCCCTTAAATTATTATTGTTAGGTCGGCTAGGATTACATTGTGGCCCACTAGGATTACATTATGGCCCCATGGACTCCCATATATAGAAAGGAGGTTTTGTAAATTGTATCATCCAAGAATTGTTCATTTATGTAATGTATTGGAGGTTGCCCCCTCGAAGTGGCTCATTTCTAAGGCGTTTATATCTCTTTTCTTCTCTTTTTGAGTTGGTTACACAACAGAGCCTTCCTCTC